>VWZN01022086.1:358354-438132 GCA_013396955.1 Regulus satrapa | reverse complement strand
CCCTGTGAAGATACTAAGCCTAAGAACTGATAAAAATCTGAGGAGCTGCCAGTTCCACATGGAATCCCATTTTGGGGGAGACAGGAAGGAAGAACCTCACTCAGGAAAGAGCTCATTCACTCCTAGAGCAGTCCAATCTTTTAAGGTCTTCTTCATTGCTTGTAGGGTTCTTCTGGCAGCTGCTTTTATGGGTGGGGTTTTTAAAGATTATGGATGGAAATACAACATGTCTGCTTCTCATGAAGCTTAATCTACAGGGTTTGGAGTATGGGCACTGTGTAAATTGGATGAAATTAGTCTGTTCCATTGCATGCTCACAGAAGGGAGCTTTTGATCAGAGGTGTTGTTACTCTTAATTACTGGTTACTATTCTTTCTATACGTAAATCTCAGCAGAGTAAGCCCCTGAAATAATGAAGTTCTCTTTCCAAAAGGGAAAAAAACCAACCAAACAAACCCCAACACAAACAGCACCTTTTCATATATTTTGTGTGTTATTTTAACAATAGCCATCTGATGCAATGTCTATTTCCAGGAACCCAGAAAGGAGACAGTAAAAGATGCACAGATTTCTGATTTTCAGCTTGTAGAGCACAGATCACTTTTGCTTTCTCTGAAGGCCCGATGATTTAGATGTAATTTCCCTTTTCTTATTTCATTATATTCAGAGAGCAAAAATTGTGCCTTCCAAATACCAAACACAATTACTTGTTAGGGAAGAGTGTATGTTAAAATTAGTCCCCATGAAAATCAATTGAACAATATTTTAAAAAACCCCACAGTCCTATAAAACAAGCTGCCAAGAGATAGAAATAGGTGAGTTTCCTGACTTAAGCTGTTAGAGACATAGTTACTGGCATCTGAAAATTTCATTGTTATTATGCTTTTTATTTGTTAAACTAGATCACAAATGAGTTATTTGTTTATATTTCTTTGCTCTTTATTCTGTAAAAAAGCCTGCTGAGATACACACCAGATGTCTGTCTCTGTTCTGGATGACTTTATTTCTCATACCTGCATTTGTCATGGCTTATTGCACGCCTGACTCCTACTTCCTGTTGATTTATTGTGTAGTTTTGCACAATAAATTATTGTCATATTCTTTGTTGTCCCAGCTGCTTCTCAGTTGTCTCAAATGATGTGACTTCTAAGTGGTTCCTCTCTTAATGTTCATGTAGTGTGCCTCCTATAGCAGAAAGACAGACAGGCCTTGCCCACATTTTGCAGATATGCATGCACTTAGCTCTAAGTCATCATAAGTGAACTGTAATTTTCATGTATATTTCTTCTCCTTCTGAATCAGGGGGTCTCATCAATACATTTTCTTTTGTCCTCCCAGAACTCACAAGTATTTAAATCAGAGAGGCACAAATGAGAACATTATGGTAGAAATCAACAGGAGAGCAAGAATAGAGTATCAGTAAAAGAAATAAATGTGAATGAGTCAGGAGGGGAATGGCAACTCCAGGGAAGATTCCAGACACCTGAAGTCATGCCCATTTTGTCCTCACAAAATCTCCCTCCCTGCTGCAGAAAATTGGATTTACAGCTCTCCTCTGTCTTCCCTCCACCAGCTCAGTATAGGACTCCATGGCCTCCTGACCTCTCTCATATTTCTGATGCCTATTCAACAGCCCCTAATTAATGCTGGCTTTCTTGCCTGCCTTTTAAATTGCAAGCCCCTACCATCTTTACCTATTGTGAATCAGAACTTTCCAGTCAACATTTGTTTTATTTTGCATCCTCTGTTCTTTTTGTTTTGCCAGTTTAATATGCTCTGACACCCTAATGCTTGTGAGCAGATGATTTGGCTTTGGTGGATCTGCCCCCTGCATTTCTCAGTGTCTTTCACTGCTTCTGAAGGTCAGGCAAACAGCCTCCAACTTCACTATCAAACCTATCAGTTAGCTTTTAGTGGCAATCCTTCAACCCTGGTATCTTGCCCGACTTAACCTTATCAGATTCAATATTCATGTTAAAAGAAATAAAATGCTTCTGGTTTTAAAGCTAAAGCATTATGGAGTAATGTGCATAGTAAAACACATTGCTACATTCACTATAGTCTTCAACTTTTAGCTTCTCATCTCCTCATCACACTTAAAATTAAGTCCTAAAGTTGTATGTTGCTCTGAGAAAGTTTGGTGTCTGCATTAAGATGCGAAGGACCCATACTGGTGATAAGGCTCTGAATAACATGTAGAACCTTAGGGCACTAGTACCACCAAGAAAGGACTGTCATACTAGTAAATCTAGAAAAGAAATGGAGTCAGAACTATGTGAAGAAATTTTCAGAAATCTGAAATAATGTGAAGAATTTCAACTGATCTCTAGGCTGCTTTCAGACTGACCTCCTCCAGACCCTGCCTGCCCTTGTTCCAACCTTCCAGCTCCTTTTTTTAACCACTTCACTGCGTTTTTCTGTGTTCTTGGAAGCTGTACAGATGCTAAAATCACCCAGCTGTATTTGCTCTCTCCCTAGCAAAATACTTATCTGAATCTTTTACAACCATCTGCTACTTTCTCAGACAGGTAATGGAGCAGAACATCAGCAAAAAGACAAAACATCCCTCAAAACAACAAAAAATCCCAAAACACTGCAAAAGAAAAAGTGCCTAACAGAGATATCAATTTTATCCTAAACTTAAGGAATAGTTTTATAATCCACTATTTTTTTGGTTTAGCCCCATGAGAGCTAAAAGGCATGCTATAATGGAGATTTCTTCCCTCTTCTAAATTGGTAGTACTTTTAAACATTCATGACATCTTTATACAGTTTATCAATTCCAAAGCTTTTAATTTAGAGCACATGCCTGTCATGTATCACTTGTAGCCAGAAGTGGTTTTGATTTCTTTTAACATTTGAATCCAAAGTATGCCAAATGGATAGACTGTGAATTTTAAGCTCTTGTCTCTCCTCAGATTCTTTTATTTGCACTATTTTGTTTTGATTTCTTAAAAAGGTTTTGCTTTTGAGCAACCAATCAGTGCAACTCAACAAGTTTTATAGGAAAGCACTTCCCGACTGCTACTTTCCATTTTTTTCATATCTGTAGTGTAATTTATCAAAATAAAATCTCCAGGCTTGAATTATAATCTATTTAGGGAATGAGATAAGTACTCACCAATGAAAACTCAACCTACTCTAGTTTAATTAAGAAAAACTGTTGTTTGCTTCAGGTGGACTATTGCAAGGAGAAAATTAAACTTAGCCAAAACCAAAGAGAAAAATACCTTTACAGCTTATTGACTTTCAAACCATTACCTGTTCTTGCAGACCATTCTTCCATCCAGACTTCTATCTCCTTCAGTCAGGGATCTACTGCAACTTCTCTTCTTGAATGCATTTCTTTTTTATCTCCAAGAAGGTATGATTACATTGAGTATTTGGCAGAGGTGGACAGCAGCAGCTGAATGTTGTTATATGAATATAGGCAGCCACAGGAACCCCATGGATGTTTACCCTGGAACCACAACAGCAAAACTGTTATAAAAATATAGGTGATAGGAATACACTTCTTGTGTACTGTGGACTACAGCTATCTTTGTCTCAGTTTATTTTTGACTAAATAGTCTGAGAATGTGAAAAGTAGAGACTTTTTAAGAAGAAGAAAGTGATACAGCAAGTTGAGGAAGAGTACAACAAAGGTGTAATAATCTTGAGATTTATTCTCTATTTCACTTTGGGCCCTAACAGGAGCTCCACTTTTCAGCTGTGTTTTGGAAAGTAGAGAAAGGTTAAGAGAAGTGTTTAGAGGGGATGTGTGGTTACACTGTTATTTGCCTGGTTGTCTAATTTTACATTGGTATTACTTGAATGCCTTCATCGGAAATCTCATGCTTAAATGAAGGGATGTCCACTGTTCATTAGTCTAAATAGACAAGGCAGGAAAATTGCATTAGAAAAGATAAATCCATATTACATATGAAGAACAAAAGCATAGAAATTTTTGAATTGTGCTGACAAAAGGCCAGACTTGGCTTCCAACTACTGAGAAGCAGAAGCCAAGAGGAACATTGCATGTAAAACAAAGTGTGGGGTAGCACCTTATAACAGAGCTGCTGACCAAGACTGAAATTACTATAACACTACCATGTCACAGACATCAAATAAGACTGTAAAATCATCCAAACTGAGCCCATTGGAAAGTGCAAAGAGACACTGGCTGTTTATTAGGAAGGGGATGAAGGTGGCAAGGAAGAAGAGCTTGGGAGGGAACAAAGGTGTTAAAAGAGAATATAAGGGGTAGCAAATCACTTAATCTGATCTGGCTGGGATACAGTTTTAAGAATTTTAGTGCTATGAATATTAGACATTTGTGATTAGATTATGTTTTGATGCAATTGGTCACAGTCATTTGTTTCTGTGACAACTGTTTCTATTCTGCAAATTCAGATAAGTCTGCACAGTGTAAGATCATCAGCACTGTCTCAGATTACTTTTCACCAGCAAAAAGTTTATTTCTGAATCTTCTAGGATCTTATTAAAAATGTTAAGCTGTAGCATATGGAGCTCAGTATTATTGTTGAGGGCTGTTACTCTCTGTAGGTCTGACTTGAGAAATTGCAATGGTTTTTGTACAGCAGAGCAGTAACATTCTTCAAGATGCCTGGTCCAGTTAGGGAGAGAACGATCCATCCTATTATCTCAGCTGCTTTTAGGCTTTCTAAGGTCTAGCATGTATTCTTGCTGAGTGTGACCTTTCTTTGGCACAGGCGCTTTGTCTCCACTCTAAAGACGATTGCCTGCTCTTTTGGTAGTGGCTGCCATGCAGGACAAAAACCTCTGAAGTCCCTTTGCAATCCGTTAAGAGATTGGTTTATTTACTGTCTGCTATTGATTATTACTTAATCTTAGATTTCTTCCCTCAAGGAAAAGAAAATAATCTTTGTGCAGTTTCAGGTTTGTTCTGTGGCCAGAGAGAAGAAAAAGCTCTGTGGCCAGAGAGAAGAAAAAGCTCTGATGCAGCTCACTGAAGAGACTCTTCAGCTTTGAATAAAAGTGCATTTGTTTTCATTTTCTAGCCAAGTTTCTAGCCAAAAGATTTATCTTGAGCTAAAGTGTAGTGAAAATTGCCAGGTTGTTGATGTCCCTAGAGATAAATTTCTTTGCTTACTTGTAGAGCAGATGCTACCAAGGTAGCCCTGGCACATTATGTTTCCTAGATCTGTTTCTTGGGTTTTAAAGAAGACTTGAGCCTCCATTAGAGAGAATCAGGACCACTGTTGGTGAGTGCTCTCCACTAAAGCCAGATCTGTGACTCCCAGGTTGCTCATTTTTGTACACTTTGGGTTAGTCCCAGTGGTAGGGTTGGTGTAAGCAACATATAAGCAATATGCACAGAAGTAAACATTTTATCTTGTCCTCCTGCACTGAACAGCCAGTGAATGGCACACATGTACACAAACCCCACAGTGTCCTGCACCACTTACTTAGAAAAGAGTGAGAGCCCTCAAATTGGACAGAAATATCTTTTTAAGCAGCAGGAAAAACCTCCCAAACAACAGTCAGTTAATTATGAGGATCAAAAAACTGTGAGTGCCAACTTTTCTGTGGTTTTACATGCTAACCCCTGTGCTCCTCCCTGCCACAGGGGCTCCTCCCCAGCTTCTCATGGCTCTGCTCTTTCTTGGTTCACTCTCATGCCCAGGACCACCCACTGAGCAAAAAAAGCTGTAGGTACAGGTATCAGAGCTGAGAGGTGCATATGCTGAAAAGTCGCTTGGTAGGTAAACTGCTGTGTAGATATTGGGAGGTCACGCAGAACATATGATGGTTTACTTCATGCTGAAGCCCTTTTCCTCTAGGGAAGAACCTGCTTGGATCTCTTCTCAAGCCATCCAGATGTAATTTGTATGAAATTTTCAGGGACATAATTATTGTTATGAGTTTGGCTACTTTGTCAAATTTGCATCCAGCTGGTGGAGAGCAGACAGAGATTGATGAAGGTTTTCTTTCTTTCCTTAAAAAGAGGCTTTAAAAAAATAGAGGGGAGTCTAGGCAACCAAAAGTACCAATTTAATTAATTATACTTTTTGTCCAAAAGTAATTTTTAGCTGCACTTTGTACTTAATTATGATAAGGAATTTGAGAAAATAAAGAATTTTCAATATTTCCTGTAGATTTTGTATGAAGTTTGTGATCAAACCGTATCTTCTATGTCTGGAGAAAGATAAAAGCAAAGTTGATCAGCTTTGTAGTCTCATAAATATGAAGAATAAAACATTACCCATAATTATGAAGTACAATAAATAATAACAAATATTTTTATTTCTTTAGTTGGGGTTTTTGTTTTTCATTATTTTCTGTGTTGTGGTGGTTTTTTGGTTTTTTTTTTAGATAAATGATGGATTTAAAGGGCATTTAATTACATACTTGTAATGTACACTAAAAGAAGCTCCCTTGCATCAAAAGTCATCCCACATATAGCTACAAACTTTTAAAGGAGCTTTTCTTTCCTGCCCTGGTCTTTAAGAGGCAAATTTGGCAAACCTTCTATCTGAGATTTCTGGAGCCTGAAAACCTTTACTTCCGGACAGAGGGGTCAATCCTCTCATCCCTTCCTGTTTCCAAGCCCCCTCCTGGGCAGATGGGAATTGCAGAACTCCTAGCTCTGCTCCCTCTAACAGCTGAGAAAGGTGGCTGACGGTAAAGGCTTGAGCTGAATGGGACAGCCTTGGAAGTTCCGTCCCTTATCATCAGTCCTGTATTACCTGTATGTGTATAGAAGAAAGTAGTGAAATCCTTCTGGTCAGAAGCTCTAAGAATATACTATAGCAAAACCCATGTGGATAGAGTTCCGACCATTTCCCTAATCCCGACTAAGGTTTTACCCTCTCCAGGTTTTATTTCAGTTTTATATCATTGGGGTCATAGGATTTCTGCCAGTGAAAAGTAGAGGGAACTGGCCCTGTAGTTCTCACTATGGGAGTGATTTGTTGATCAAGACATATGAGCAGCAAATATACCCATTTCCCCTTTAATCCACTTACCTATTAATACTTGATTCTCTTTTAGTATTGAATATTAATAAGCAAAAAGCTGCAAGACATTTGACTAGGAAAATTCCTCCAGCCCTAAATCCGCGTCTCTCTGAAAGTTATTAAACATAACTATTTGCAAAAGATTGATAGTGATGCTTTGGGGCAGAATTTACAATCCCTCTCTATTATCCAGATGCACTGCCTTTAGAAGGGTGCTGTGCCTCTGCAGTGGTGCCTGAAACCAGCAGGGTTCTTCTGTCATAGCCAGTGAAACCTTCTGCAACATCATTAATGAAGTGCACGTCTGTGAGTTAGGAGTGTATTTACTGCAGTGGAACAAGGACCTGAAGACAGCTCTTTCTTTTCTTTTCTGCTGGAGTACATGAACTCCAGATGATGTGCTAGCAAAGGAACCACCTGGCTGCTCAACCCATTCCTCTCTCCTGCTTTTCTCTCACCATCCACAGCACCTGTGCTTCCAGCTGTGAAAGTGAGAAATTGTGCCAGCCAGTCCAGCTAGGATTCTAGTCAGCATTACATGTGTTATTGCACTTCTCTTTTTNTTATTTTTTTATTTCTCTTTTTTTTTTTTTTTTTTTTTTGTTTTTTTTTTTGTTTTTTTTTTTGTGGGGATGGAGGTCGAAAGACTATTTCTTGTGTACTTGCTTTACAAGTCCTCACTTTCCTTGCAGCAGAGAAATTTCCAAGCAGATCTTTTCATTTCACCCATTAGCTTAGCAAGACATTTTCACAACCATCTCTCCAGCAACAGTACCATGTAATTTTGAATGTGCTTGAACTCTCTGAGCCCCTCATGTTCAATGTGAATGTTCCCAGGCTTGCTGTGACCAAGCACTGATTTGGGATGTCCTGCCAGGTTACAGGATCATAGGGAGCTTGATGTGGGAGGCAGCCCCTGAGGGAAAAACAATTTAAAGCTGGTCCTACAGCACAGCTGCAGCTATGTGTGCAGACATGATCTTCTATAAGAAAGGAAGAGCTGGAGGACAATTCTCTCTGACTTAAATCCAGGAAAACCTACAGGAATGTGAACACCTTCTCAGTGAACCCAGCAGCCAGGTAAATCCCAGGACATCCCAAGGATGCTGTACTGTAGTATATTAGCACACAAATATAGAGCTTAAAGCCTGATTAAGCTACCTGTTTCTGTTCTTCCCAGCACTCGCCCTTTCTGGGAGCAGGGGGTATTAATTAAAATCTCCCTATGCAGTTTGTATGGTTTGAATCTTATTCTTAGATATCTAATTCACTATGTTTAGTGCGTAAGGAGGTGGGAGAGAGTGAAAATCAAGAGTGTAAATGTAGGTGGACTCATGGACTATCTTAAGATATCTAAAATAATGTAATTCCTTAAAGTATTCTGCCAAGTACAGCTCACCTTTTATATTTACTTAGCATGTATATATGCCACTCAAGCTTAAGGACGTCTAAAATGATGGTAGATCCTTAAATATAGACACATGGATCCCACTGGGGAGGTTTCTATCTCTGTCCTGGATTTTGCTTCAGCGGTCTAGTTTACTGTGGGATTTGTGGACAACTCTGCATGCCTTTCTTGAATAGAGCTCTTAGTGATAAGTATTACACCTGCTAATAAAGATAGAATATCCCTCAAGTTCATCAGGTGTACTCCAGAAAAACCCCTGTTGCTAGGAGTGAGGACATTTCTCATTTAATGAAGATATTCAAGTAGCAGCCAAGAAAAAAAAAAAAAAAAACAAACCAAAAAAACCCTGATTTAAATGTCCTGCACTAGTGCCTCCAGCAGCTACTTTCTTCATGATCTCAATTACATCTCTAACCAACTCTCCCTATTAGAACTAATTCTGTCATGAGTTTCCTGGAGAAAAAAGGTGGTTTGGGTTTTTCCCCCCATATGAATCCTTAACTCAAGAGGGTCTGTTGAGTGAGGAAGAGGAATTTCTAAAAACTATCATGAAAATCACAATGACTAACATAATAGAGAAAGCGAAGAGAGCTCAGAAAAACCTCAAAAACAACAAAAAAATTGGGAGATGTGATTAACTTTTATGGGATTTTTCACTTCCATGTGTGTCAGTGTAATTTATTAAAAATTTATTTCCTCAAACAGGTTTTTTTTTGAAGCTTTGTGAATAACAAGTGAATTGGTGTTGTTTATTCAAGTGAATGTTTGTAAAGCTGCTTTATTGTGTAGATACTGCTGCATCTAAGCATTACTTTTCAATTTCATTTTAGTATAAATTATCTTCTTTCAAATGCCTTTAAAGCTAATAATCCTAAAGGAATTAAGATTAGAAAGTAATGCTATCAGTAACAAAGCTCATTAATGGCTTTTTATCACCGCGAACTGTGAACAATCACCAGGATAATTGGAGAAAATGGAATATACCTATTCTTTAGCCAGGTATCTACTTTACATTAATTACTGCAAGGTTTTGTTCTGGTCAAATAAAATTTGGGTGGCTTGTTTTCTTCTTTTCTGTAAGGCTGAGCAAATTTCAGGGTGCTGATTTGAGAAGGCAGAAAGGGTAAATATGCGGCAGTCCAGATAAGGACAGGCAGAGAAAATACAGAGACCAGAAGAGTTGCCACTGATTATCATTTTCAGGAGGTTCTAGGGAGATTCTGGTGGGATGTTCTTAGAGAAAAGGGGACATAGCTTTCTGGAAAGAAATTATGTTAATTTTGGAAATTACACTTATTTTTTACTGGTGGATAGCTCAGGTTTGCTGGGGGAATACAGATTTTCCTTCTGTTAGAAGTGTGTTACTATTTCAAAGTTATTTTAAAGACTGGTGAAGGCTGATTTGCATCAGCCCTCTCTGAGAATGCTCCTGCACAAAACAGATGCTCTTTTGATTATGGACCTTAATAGTCCTTTCCACAGAGGCAGCCTTCTCTAGTAATTCTGCATGCAGAAACTAAAGTGGAACATGTTTTAACATGCTTTAGTACCCTTATGAAAGCCCTTAAGAGTCCCTCTTGGAGGCCTGTACGCACTAACATCTGTAACATCTGCTGCATTGGCTTTCCTTATGTTATCTTCATGAGGTACAAAGAGCTGATCCTTTTTCTCCAGGTAGTTGAAATGTTTGTTGTTGATACCTGTCAAACAGGATTGCCTTCAAAAGAGAGCAAATCAAAGTGCTAGGGCAACCTGTTCTTCCCTCCTCTGCCTCTCCAGTCTGGATTAGTTAAGCTGAGGAAAACTATTCCCACATAATTTTGTGCCACAGAGAAAAAGCAGGAAAAGTGCTATGGGGTTTAAGTTTTGAGGACATGAGAATAAATGTACTACTCCTCTATGGTAAAAAGTAGAACAAATAAAACTTTAACAGTTTGAGGGACTGGTATACATTTTTTTTTTTCTCTTTCTTTTTCTTTTCTCCTTCCTTTTGATCCAGTGCAAAATTTAAAAAAAAATAAAAAAAATTAAGCTCTGTGAGACAAAAGGGGAAGTTCTGACAAGAGTCCTCTGAAACTGAGCACAAACTGTTCCTCTTGTCTTCTTTTCTTTTGTGGTTTATTTAGGAAAAAAAATGTTTGCAGTGGCCATGGCATATTACATTTACTCAAGGCAGATTTTACATGGTATTCTTGCGGCATTTCAAAGGGTCTATTTCTTGCTTCTCCTACACCTCATTTACTAAGCAGATCCTGCATGTGGCCGACAAATCAATTGACAACCAACAGAATTTAGGGAGGTTTGGTGCCATGATCTATACGTTTTTCAGCAATTAAAATGGAATTAGTTCTTTTACCCATCCTAAAAGTTTGCTGTGTTAGTGCACTACCTCAGCTAGTACTCAGAACCTGTGCAACCGAATGGAGTGAAATAAGTACTTGAAGAGTCACATAATATATTAACCATTTCTGTAACTTAATTCAGGGCATGATATATACAGCTGACATCAAAAGCCTTTCATAGCTGTTCTTTAATTTCAGTTTCAGCAATGAATATAGATCCAATTAGAAGGGAGCTGATACATGATGAAAAGAATTAACAATACCCCTAATTTCCGCATTGCAGTAATGACTGCTATTATAGACTTCTTGATTTTAATCAGTTATTCTCAAAAATGACAGTGGATTTGGATTCATAATGCTCAGCTGATGCTACAAGTCACGCTCTCTCACATTCTCTCTCTTTCTCTGTATTAAAAAAAAAATTTAAAAAATCTTACAAACATAGACCAGAATCTTCTTCCATATGATCTGTATCTCTTTTGACACCTTAACGTTTACCTAAGAAGCAGATAATGAACAGCCTGTCACTGGTTGTGGAAGTTTGCAGTAGCAGACCCTGAGCACCAGGTGTGTGAGACAAAAGTTGAGTCAGGGTTATTTTGAGTCTGATACAGTTTTTGAAAGCTGTATGGCACGATCTTCAGATCAGACAGGGGGCTCTTGGTTCAAAGTGTTTTGTCTTCATGGTATAGAAAGGAATGTTGGAGCAGCTGTCACAACTTAATGTCATGATGATTTATCCAGTTTGCCATCACAATCTACTTGTGGGGGAAAATGCCCCTGTCAGTGGTCTCTTTCAGCATGTGGTAATGCACCTTTTTCAGAAATACATAATTAGCTAAACGGGATGAGAGACTGCCAGTGATGGAGGATTACCTTGTGTCTGCTATGTGAAGCTTTGTGTCAGAAACTGCTCAGTCTCCAGGATTGCTCTAATTTCTATGCCTTATGCCAGTTTAAGAGGGAAGGAAGAAAGAAATGCTGTACAAGCAATACACAGGGAATTAATCTATTTATGCAGTTTTTCATCTCATCCATCTACCCTCATGGTAAGATCAGAGTTTTCTTCTGATAATGTCTTTATTGACTGTGCTTTACCTGTACTTTTCCAGAACCATTTGGATTTGGTACTGCAGGGAAGCCACACCACCAGTTGCCACATGTCCCTTTTTAATATGGGAAACATATCAGGCAATGATGTGAGGTCTCTTCAGTTTGTCTTGCTTTCCTGACTTTTTTCTGTTGGTCTGTACATCAGGCTTCAGTACCTGTGGGAGCAGGTGGGATATGCGACATCTTTTGTCGAGACACAGGAGTATATTATATTTTCTGAAGCAATAAAGTCACAGAGTTTAACTGGGAAAACAAACCTATTTGGAGAAATTGAAAGTGCACTGGTTGGTTGTCACTGAAGAAAAATTCCCAAAACAGTCTCACCTTTTAATAAGCGCTTGACTGACACACAAGCTCAAAATGGGAGTTATTGCTAGTGTCTGGCAGCAACATCTATATGGCAATAGAGGTACATCTATCCAAATCTGCTTTGAAGGATACCTTGCATGGAGTTTAGCTGATAATCTAAGCATGTATTAGTCACAGAATTTTAATCAAGTAGCTTGAATTAGAAAATTTCATCTGCGGGAACACAGTCCTTAAACTGAAAGAGAAATTGCATGCTGCTGAATGGAGGTATTTTTTGTGTTCAGATTTGGCTCCATTTGCAAATAGCTTTGGGATATGCTGTGTTTATTCCAGGTTTGAAGCATATCTGGGTTCTTTTTGAAATGTGCTTCCTTCCTCTCAGCAGGTGGTGTACCTTATAATTAATGCTGCCTAGCCCAGTGTTAGTATTATTGCTTCTTTCTATGTTGTTGCTGGAGAAACTAAGATAAAGGAACCTGTGTCTATTATCTGAGATAGTGGAGAGATGGCCTGGCATATGTCTTGGTTCAGATGCAAACCTGAAACCATATTATACATAGAACAGAGGGTAGGGGAGGCATGTGGATGTCAGAAAACAAAGTTGGGAAGTAGCAGCTGCATTCTGAAGGAGTTATAAAAGGAAGTATCAAAAGTATCTTTCTGTTTAATAGTACTAATGCATGATCTTACATCTCTGGTACTCAACAGCAACGACAGTTCTATATGTATTACGTTTGCTGTACAAGACTAATGTAACTTGATTACGGCTGCTGGTGCCTGAGATTCATATGGAAGAGAAAATATTAAAATAAGTATTTTTGAAGCAGGGTTTGGTTGGTTTTATTTTTTGTTTTGTTTTCATATTAAACAATGAGAGCAAAATTTTTGAAGAAAGGTAAATCCTTGATATGTGCTGATATAAGCCTGTAATGGGAACTTTTAATTCCTTAATATGTTTCCTTCCTCTCAGTCTCTTATTTCATGCTGCATTGTGCAGAGCATCAATTCAGTTGTATTTCAGTAAATTTCTACTTAACCATTTCTCAGCTGTTATGAATTCAAAACTTTTTCTTTCTTTCTTTGAGCTATTCTCCAGTACAAAACTGCTTTGTTGTTACTTGAAACATTTTCCTAGAAAATATTGAAATTTAATTTAGGTTGTTGGAGGTTTTTTTGTCCCTAAATTATTTGAAGAAAGAATATTTAAGTATTAATATCTTTGAGGGTTTTATTTAGCTTGTCAGCAAATTATTTTAATTTGTATTTTGCTACTTATTTAAAAATTTAAAAATCAGCGTTGGTTTGAAGATGCTAAACAAATATTTGGAAAGAGTTAAATATTAATTCATGTTTAAATGCATGAAAATTTAATTAATTTTTGCTGTTAAAGGTTTGTATCTCAGGCCTTTTTTATAGTGTGATTTATAAATATATGTTTATAATGTGTGTTGGTGGTCTGTCCCTCCTGAAATTGTGGCTGACACATGTGGGCAGGTCATCTATTACAACTGTACCAACTATTTAAAAACATGCCTTCTGTATAAGGAGAAACTCCTTAGCCATCAATTTTTAGTAACTGCTCTTGTTCACTACTGGTGCATCCATTCTCACCATAATAATTTATTTAGTAACCTAAGACTGCAGGAGAAAAAAAGGAGTGGATGAATATCACAGATGAAAAAGCAGATCAAATCCTCTCTTAGCCAGGAAGGCTGGCAAGACTGAGAAGCCTGTCTGTGGAGCTACCAAATTGGTGTACACAATGAATTTTAAAAATTAATATCTATTGCTAGTCCATTTTATATGTAAACTTCCATCCATTCCTTTCTTAGGTACCTCTGGTAATATTGGACTATGATAGGCATTGCCTGTGCATTCCTTTTCATAGTCACTGTATCTCTTGAAATGGCACATCCAAAATGAGGGACAGAGATTGAGTCCATTTCCATCGTCCATCCTGGGGCTGCTGTCTCTGAGAGACACTACAAGAGACTACTCTAGAGACCACTACAAGCAGACTTGCCAAGACCCAAATCTGAGACCCAGACCCAGACAGCTGAGCCTGTGTGATATCACCTGAAGCACCAGCAAGTGTACAGTGTAGATGGACAGAAAGATTATATACAGCCTGCTCTACCAGTTCATGTGGGGCAAACACTTCACATGAAAAAAAAAAGCAGATGGAAATTTCTCTTAGGGAAAAAAAAAAAAAGAAACTGAAAAACCCAAACACATATTTGGAGTAGTTGTAAGCAATGTAAATGCAGACTTAAATAGTTGTACTGGAAACCAGACTTTAGAAGTTGCAAGTAGCCACTGTATGTACACAAATGCTGTGATTCATGTCAGTTTTAGGGCTTTACCTTCAGGACTCATGTAAGAAGGCTTGTTGTCCTGGCCTGCCTCAAAAGCCAGTGAACTGAGACAAAATAGGATGAGTCTGGACCTACCAGTTCTATACCTACGGTTAGGTCAATCCATCCTGACCTCTTCAACTTGAAAATGTTGTGATCATTGGACTGTTAATATTTGTGCAATTTTTCTGGTGATAATGTCTTCTTTTCTCCTCAGCCAGAGAGAAAAGCAAGACCTTTGTCAGATGAGTTTTCCACTTTTATTTTTTTCTTTCTTTTCTCTCTTCTGTTCAGCAAATAGAGTGGAGACTGTAGATGATATTTGTTTCAGATCTGTGCTTTTGAAATGATGATACATGATTTCATTTTTCTATTATGCAGCCTCATGGAATCCTGAAGAAATTACTCATGGTAGGGAAGTGCAGGCCAATAAAGGCTTGCAGGATCAGGGACTGTCTCTCTTCTTTAGTCTGAAGTGTTGTCATTATGTTGTGTGTTACTGATAAGTAGTCTATCATAAACATATTTTTATCTTGCTTTTAATGTATCAAACTTTTATACAAGACCTATTGCTATGGTTCTCTCTCCTGATGCATGGGGGTCCAGAACATTAAGTTGTGCTGCATTAAATGCTCTATATCTAATAAATGGCATTCTGATTGCATTGCACAATAAGCAGTTAAGCTTTGTTGTTGGGCCNTATTATATTTATTATATTAATCATTCACTCTCAGCAACTTTCTTGATCTTTGGCATGTACAGTTATCTACACATCCTGCCTCTCTCAGGCAGGTCACACGATGTGTCTCTCAAGTGGAAGGAGGATGTTTTTCCCAAGGGGAAATCTCTCTGCTTCCTTCTCAATGAAAAGAAAGGAGAGTTGGCTTAAAATATGAGTATTAAAATGTACTTTCTCTTACTTAGTGCTGACTTTAAAGACAGTGAAGCAAGATATGATTGGATGGTTTCTAAAGAGAGGAAATGCTGAAACTGTCAGTGGCAAATTATGTCAAATGATGACAAGCAGCAGTCCAGGAGGTAAAAAGACTGGTTTCTTTGGGGCAATAAGATTTTTATTTTTTCATTAGGTAATCATGAATTTCAATTCATGCCCTTTGTAAATCAGCTGTATCTAGCTGCAGATTTGCTGCTTCAACACATCATAATAATGAGGATGTAGATATGCTGTATATTCTTTGTTTATTTACTTGTACTTTTAAGAGGTAAAGTAGTTCAGGCAACAACAAGAGTTCAGAGCTCTTGGATTTGGATGACTTTGTGGTTGGTTGGTCGGGGGATTTTTAAGTAGCTTATCTTTGGAATATGCTTCCCTTACTATTAGTGGTACTGTAACGAACAGATATATGGTACAATTATTGAAATGTCCTATAGATAAAACAGAATATTTTCACCGACCCTGTAAAGCAGTAATTGTTTATGCAGACAAATTGTCAGCTAAGAATTTCTTATGAGTATTTTCAATTTTTAATGTCATGTAAATTATTCCTACACTAACATAAACAGGAAAGCAGTCTATGATTTTCAGAGCCTTTTGAGTAACATTTATATGCATTTCTTTCATTCATTCTGCATTTTTATTGTACCACCCAATAACGCCTTCCCTCTCTTTCCCACCCTGTTCATCCATTAAGGTTCAGATAATGACTTCACTGTGTTTCTGCAAAATACACTTATCGCTAGGATTGATTATTCTGTCATGACAGGGGTATTTTTAGCCCAGACTCCAGCTGGCAACTACGAAACATAGGAAGGGAAATTGCCTCAGGTGCTATTAGTGTTATCTAGTTGCCTGTAGTGTCTGCAGTTTAATGCAAAGTGTCCTGGAGTGCATGGCTCCAAAACTAATTTTTTTTTAATTTTTTTTTTCTTCTTTTTTTCCTTTTTTTTTTTTCTTTTTGATATTTCTTGAGCCTAAGAAGAAATACTCAAGTCTGGGGAGGGGAAGGGAATTGAAATGAATACATGGCTTTGAGGGGGAGTACTTCAAACCTTATCAATAAAGGCAGGTAGAAAAATACATGGTAGCCAGAGTTCTGATGAAATTTGTTCCTTTTGCATCATTCACTTTGAGCCTTAGCTGTCCTTGGCAGAAGCTCACCTCATGTTGGCAGGTCCAGAAGGCTGGGGATATTAATCAAGAAACTTGTGCTCAGGAGTGACAGAAAAATAACACATTTTCACTTTTGTACCACACAAAATGTTGAGAGACTTAAGGACTTATCTGAAAAAAGACTTCTGGAGGTTTCCCTGCTGGTTTCACTGAGCTGGTGATAATTTTAATGTGCTGTCCTATCCATGGAAAAGAATTTCGAAAAATTTCCAACTACCCTGTTTATCTAGATTTAAGGTTTCAAATGGGCCCACTGCATGTACTATTTCCCTAACAAAAGATTTCAAGAGGTACTAACTCTTGGAGTTGTTAAAAAAACGGGAGTGAAACTTGCTGTTCTATGCCTGGCAGCCTTGCCGTGTGGAATGGGAGTTTAAGGCAACAGTCCAGCTCACAGTGCACAGATTACTGGTAAATTTTGATGCACAAATCTGTGTGAAACATGAGCTACACTGAAGAGATCTCCCTTGGGTTTAAGCAAATATTTTTTAGTGTGGACTGTCGTCTTTCATTGCTCCAACAGCTAACCTGGCTTCCCACAGTCCAGGACACCTTCTCCTGTGGGAACAGACTTGAATATTTAAATTTTTTATTCTGATTCCATAAATTGTTAAGAAGATTGATAAAAGTGATTTTGAGACAAATTCAAAATCTCCATTAGAAGAAGTACCTCATTTTCCATGCATTAATCTGTGGTGTATAGCGTCTCTGTAAAATGCTCATGAAAAATCATTACTTTACTACAGTCAAAATACCATCTATGAAAGCATGCTTTAAGTGCAAAGTATATGTTTTGGAAAGTTTTATAGTAAGACTGTGCATATAAAAAATAATTCCTCTTAGCCTCACTAGAGCTGAAAGTGTAACAAGACCACTCTGATCTTCTTTAATACCAGTCTGAGCTGGTGAGAGCTCCCCTTGAAAACCCATAAAACTACAGTAAGTCTTCATGGAAATTTGCTGTTTGATTCTGGATGAAATTCACTTCTAAATCTTTTTATTTAGCATAAACAGCTACGGTGCCTCTGTGATCCACATGACTAACTCGATATATGTGACTACAACCTGTGATGGGAGTCACATGCTTCTGGGAACTTTGTGCTAACATGAAATGATTTCAAGGCATGCTGTTTAACAAAGGAGAAAGATAAGTTCTTACAAAATGCAACTTTATGCTGCTGAGAGGCATGGCACCCAAGAAATTTAAAAGTGCAGCTATGGGAGGAGAAGGGAGCAGCAAGTTTCTTCTGAAAAGTGAAATAGCAGTGGGGTCCATTTTTAATGGCCATTGCCAACACTTCTATGTTTAGCTGAGTTAATCAGAACTCCGTGCTTGGCCTCAGGCATCATTACTTCCAAATGATTCTAAAATGACTATAATATTCTCCATTATATCCATAATTAAGCATCACAGGACAAAGAAGCTTTGCAAACAAAGAACATTTCTGTGCAAATTGTTGTGAGGAGGGAGTTGTTGTGCATGGCATATCTTCATGGTTCTGGTAAAGCACAATGGAAAAAAAACCCTTTCATTATTTTTGTAATATGTTTAATCAAATTATGTGTTGTGAACCTGTGACTGGATAATGGCTTTACACTGACTATTGAATGCTAAGGCAATAATGAAAATAAGTTTAAGAAGATAAATATAAAGCAACTACTATATGTATAAGTGCATTATCTTTGCTCCAGGAATACTAAATAATTGGATTAAAACAATAGACAGTAATGTACTGGTGAAACAACAACCCTTTTCTGTCTTTTAGAGCTGCTAGAAATCTCATTTAGCAGCAGTTGAAGTGGGGGACAAATTATTTTTAAACTTTAGAGCATTTAAGAATCACAAGATATTAACTCAGCAAAGAAAACATGAATTAATGTGATGAATAGAAATATTCTGACTGGTTTGGAAAATAATACTTTTCTTTCAGACACTTGGAAACTAGCATATTCATTTAACAGAAAATTCCAATTAAATCAAGCTAAATATATGTTGGTTTCCAAGTAGCTGAAATGCCACTGTATTCTCTGTGCCCTTAAAAAGCTCTTTTCTAAATGATAGTGGCTGCACTTCTGCTTCCATGTTCCTTTGGGTGTTGTCCATGGCAGTAACACCTAGAGATGCCAGCTGGGTCGATTCCTTGGTATCAGACAAGCAGCTCATGCCCAAAATGTGAGGCAGCCTGTGCTGAGGAACTTATAGCATTATGGCACTGGAGATGCAAAGCACTGAGGAACACATATGAATGTATGAGAAAATATAAAGGCAAAGCGGAAATAACAGCACTTCCTGAACCTGATATGGATGAAACCCCTCTGAAAATGGAAAAGCTGAGCTGTGATCGCGTGGTTCAAAGGACTCCTGACATGGAATATTTCTGGAGGGACTTAAGAGCTAGCTAAAGAAATAGAGGCAGCTAAAAACCTGTGGAAATTCAGCAAACCCCACAGAAATTCCTTCTTCATTTCGATTTCAAATATGTTTTAGAAACTTAAATAGGAGGGAGAAAAACACCAGCTCAGTGCTTCAGGTATTAAGTGCAAGTCATTAAGAAAAAAGTTCAGTGGCCTTTGCTATTTCAGAGCATAGTTCTGTTATTGAAAAAATGTTACAACCATCTCCACAGTTGCAGCCAAGACCCATTTATATTTAACTAGTAAATTTCTACAAAACGAGTACAATATTACTGATGAAAACCCAACATTTCCAAGTGGTTTGTTTTTCTCAAAGAGGGTTAGAACTGCTTGACACTATTTCTTTGGTTTAAAGCAGGTGAGTGGAGTTATTTGAAGACTGTGTGCATGTAAACACTTGAGGTGAAGTCTGTGTGGCCCTAGGGAGCAGCTGCTGAGAGGGCTGTGATGCAGGGTACCTGTATTCACCCCAGGCTGCAGAAAAATGTCCAGGCTCTTCTAAGCCTTTGGAAGGAAAACCAAGCCAGTTTAAGTAATGAAAACTGTGGAACAGTTTAAGCAAAATGTTTGTATGTATGCCCGGCCTGGTTGCAGATACTGAGATTAAATTGATATAAGATCAATTTCCACTGACTATTTCTTCCTGTTTTGATCCAAGAATTAAGATAGAAATTACTGTAGCTCACTGATGGTTTTATATATATAATTTTGCATGGTTTTCCAATTAGAACTATTGTTTTTTCTGAAACACTTTTAACCTTTCACTGTCTTTAATAAACATAGGGATGTCTCCAAAATATAGGTTCCTATGTATTGAGTGAAAATTGATGTTAAGAAAAGAGAAAATGTCTTATTAGTGTCTAATAAGAGGGAAAAAACCTTAAACCATTAGGCTTGCCACATACAAGCAAAGTCTGAATCTGGTCATAACATTATATATTGAAGCATAATCCTTAGCTGAGAGATGTAGGAGAGGTCTGGAGAGCAACAGCATGTTTACAGTACATGAGGAGGAAAAGGATAGTGACTACTTTTATGTATTACCCAAGCCTGCCAGTAAATGAGCTTCTCTCCTATACACCTGTATTACCATGGAGCAGGAGACATGGAAGACAGGTTTCCACAGTTAAGGTAAGTGTGAAGCAGTACCTCAAATGTGTGGCACAAACCTGTAAAAAAATGAGCATCCTTAATTCTGTAGAATAGCTTGTCCTGCATCACATTGCTAGTGTTAGCAGCTGGTATCTTTATGGCAAAGGAGGCCTCTCACACTGCTGTGATCTGCAATTTTTTATTATGTTTGTCGTCTCTGTCTGGACTTTAGCGTCATGTGTTGTTTCTTCTGTCTCAAAACATGAATGAAATGGATGAAAATAACTCCAACTGTTTGTGAGCTTGTCCCAGAATGAGCTTCCTGTGGTGCCTGCTTAAATGTACCTGAATTGAGTTTTCTCCAGTGTTTGCTTAAAATGATTAGCAAGTAGGTTTTAAGTATTAATATATTTTCTGGCATCACGGAGAAAAATGCATGCAACATGCAGCTTGAATAAACTGCCTCTCTTACTTCAATGACTGCTCTGTGCATACATATTTTTTCCAAATATTCAGGGTGCATAATGCAGCTATTGTGGTTGTTTAATTTCATCCCCCAGCAGCTTGTACAGTAATGTAATATTGAAGGAAAAAAGTAACTCACACACAGAATCAATCACAAAGAATAAATATAACTTTTTCCTCCTCCATTTTTAATTTTCCTCCAGCTGATTGAAAATATCCTGTATGTAAATCTCCCTGGTTCTCCCTCATTGCAGCAAAATCAAATGAGCAAATAATTGTCTGTTTTCTTTCCTGGCACTTCTAGTATTTCCATTCTTTCCTGTGTTCTGAATGATATCTTGAGGTTTTACAACTTAACTTTTAATATCTAATAATTTCCTTTGAAAAGTCCACAACAACCTATATATTGATTTTGGAATATATTTAGACCATTATATTTGACAGCAGGCTAGGATTGAGGGATCAGAGTGGAGTAAAAGTCATGCTACAGACAGATTTGCTAATTTCAAATAATTTCCAGTACATTTTGCTGTAGTTTAAAGTCTTCTCCCCTTAATAAGCCTTACATTTTTTTTTTAAACTCACCATTTCATTTCAAATTTGCCTGAATTGAAATGCTGATGCAGCATATATTGAAGGGGTGTGACTTTTTTTGTTTTAGGGTTTTGGTTTTTTGGTTTTATTTAATCAGGTTATAATATTTGAAATTTTATTTTTTACACAGAAAAAAAATTTAAAAGAAAGAAAATATGTGTCCTCATAATAAGAATTTTTAAAAATTTTAGTGATAAATAAGGTGACATTGTTGTATGTGACTGTGGGATGAGGAGGACTGTCATCTCAGTGCCTAATGTACTGAATAATGGGCCTTCTGCATAAAGTGCATTTGCTTTGTTCCTATAGTGACAGATGCAAGGAATTAATTGCTCTTAGCAAGAAATGTTCATTGAAGATAAGGCCTGAAATGAACACTGACACACAACTGTGAAACGCCCTGAAACTGTTTCATGGTGACAAATTACTGCTGAGGTATATAGACCCTTCCACAAAAGTGACACCTATTGAATTTATTAGACAGATTATATAGAGAGGACTGAATCATTTTTTTGTCCTGTTTGTAGAGCTGACATTTACTAGCTTCTTCTAATGAATTGGATATAGGCTACTGGAAACAAAAGTCAGATGGTTATGAAATCTCTTGCACTGACTGCCATGGATCATGCAGCCATGGACAGTGTTTGTGCAGTAGCGTGTTTTGGTGGGTTTTTTTTTGTTTTTTTTTTTTTTTTTTGTGGAGATGGACAGACCCTGAGTTTCAGGCTTAGCTAGTTCTTTTCCTGGGAAATTGTTGCAATCAGAGCTGTGAAGCCTCAATGAGCATAGAGAAGCATGCAAACTGTTTGTACATTGCACAAGCTAAAGCTGGATGTGGTGACCAGCTTGCAGCAAAGGAAGAGCATGAAGGGTTGAAAATCATGCGGTAGAGCTAGTGTCAAAGATCAAATTTCTCAAGGAGCCAGTGAGGTCAGTGAAGTGTAAGCAAGCATTTCAAAGCCAGCTTTTTGTAGGGGAATATATGCTGCAGTAAATTTATTTTGTGGATGCTTATCTTTGGAGACTTTTGTTAAAACACTGGTTTTGGTCACCACTTAGCCTGAATGTGGGCTAATCTAAAATGATGTCTCTTCTTTACATGTAACTAGAGAATATTTTACATGGCATTTCTTAACAGTATTTTGTAAAATAAATTATATCATGTGCTCGAGCTTACACAGAGTGAAGCAGAGACGCAGGAAAGTGACTGAGTTAGTAACTGCCCTCGCTCCTCAACCCGTTGATGGTATCAGCAACAAAAGCAAATCTGTTAATCACAACCCTGTCTTGCTTTCTGCAGTATGTTTTATAGAGCTACAAGTCATTTTAGTCCCCTAATTTTGTTGGTTTGGGTTTTGAGTCCAGGCTGCCATAGCATGGGGAGCAAAGGCTTTATCTCCTGTATTAACAGGTCACCAGACACTAAAGAATCCAGGAGTGTGGTAGTCCATGGGGCTCATGGACTGAAGGTTCATTACTAAGTTTCATTCAGTGTAAAGTTCATTGTGTTGGTGTGCATTTAATCATGTACTTAAAATGCAAGTGAGCAAGCTTGTAATTACAGGCTCCTTTATAATTTACAAAAGCAGAACTACAAAGAATTTCCCTGTTGCACCTCCATCTAAATTATTATCAATGATCTCTTAAGAGCTAAACAGAGAAGTAATCCTTCATCAAGGTATTCTGAAGAAGAGAATATTGTTCATCAGTTTAGACTCAAAGCATCCATGAGACAACTCCTCAAAAATAGGCTGTGTTACTTAACATTTGCTATAGGTGAGAATTACATTACATGGCTCCTTGTAGTTTTTTCACAAGGGTTAGATCAACCCTTGGCCAGAATGTTCTGTAAACCCAATGCACTGCTTTGATCCTGCTCTGCTCCCTGTTTTCTGGATGCCAATATGAAGCTGACTTTGCTCTAACACTACAGATGAAGATTCAGTGAAAAAAACTTTACAAAGAAGTGTAACCCAGCACTTTCTTTTGTCTTACCCACTACAGGGCTACCTCTGGAAATAAATAATCTGCTGACTTTAGTTCAGCTTTTGAGCATGGAAAGTTTTACCTCACTTTCAGGCTTCCTAATGAGTTCTCCACAAATGTGTTAATGCAGCAAATATATCTGAGTAGAAGATCCAAGCTCTGTTTGGCCTGATGGATGTGAAGACAATCCAAGGCTATCATGTTTCTGCAGTGAAATGTTGAAAGAAATTCTCCATCATGTCAAACAAACAAACAAACAAAAAAAGGAAACCAACTTTTATCCTTGTTTTATTCCACTCAATCCTCCCTTCTCTAATATCAGGCCTTAGCTGGACATTTGACTCTCTGCCAGTCCTTTCTTTCTTTTTGCCTACTCCAAAATATCAGCTGCATCAGGGAGTGGCAGAAATCTTTCTCTATACAGTTTTAAAGCTTTCTGAGCTGTCTGTCTCAGAGGAGCTATGGAGATGCTCTAGCCAATGAATTCTGCACCACTGCACTTGAGCAAGATTGTGTGCATACAGTGTGATGTGAAAAAGGAAATTTCAGCCTAGCAATGACAACCCATAAGTGCTCTGGATCTTGGTAAAGACTGTTTTGATATTCTGCTATATGTGTAATTTTAGTATTTTTTTCCTCCCCAGTGATTTAAATTAATTTGAATCAAATCATTAGGCCCCAGACTGGTATTGAACATAATGACTCATCCCTAAATTAATATTGTCTATCCTGGACAGCTCCTGTCTAAATGACTGGAAGAATCATGCTCCTCACAAAGTCAGCTACATTCAAACGAGTTCTGCAACAGTTCATTAGATAGAATGGTGTAATTTATATGTCTGGGTCAGCAAGTGTTTTTCTGTTTTGACTTAAAATGGAAAAAAACAAAGTAACTGAACAGGTGTTCTGTAAATTTTTTATATTTCTCTGAGTGGGGAAAAAGAAGGGTTAAAAAAAAATAGCAAAGAGAGTTTGAATCAGGACAAAATGCAATGTACCATAATGCAGGTATTTCCAGTTCCAGCCTCATTTCTTCCTTGTACAGAGTGGCATTATAAAATATACCTGCTTGTCTTTCAGTAAATTCTGTCTTAAATGATGTGCTTGACACCAACAGTTGAAAGGTTCAATGCTAAAGGGATCTGTTAGTATGAAGAATAAATGCACATAATTAGTCTGAGTTCAGTGGTAGGTGAAACCTCTGTACAACTGAAGTCAGTCATTCCAGATGCTTGCTGTAGGTTGGACCTCCTGCCTCCCTGCTTCTCTGTGCCAAATGCTGTATTTCAATCATGGGGGGAGAGACTGGCAACAGCACAGCAAGAGCCTCCTACAAATGCTTTTCTGTGGCTGTAGAGCCCACATGCTAAATGGTGTGCAAGCTATGCATAAGGCAATTTATCTTCTGAAGGACTTAAATAGCAGAGCCTTCACAAAACAAATGGAGAATTATTATTAACTTTTTATCAGTTGAGCACCAAACCTTATTTGTTGTTTTTTGTGGCTTTTTGGTGGGTTTTTTGTTTTGTTTTGTTTTGTTTTGTTTTTGACTGATTATCAACTTTGGATAGTGACTATTTTTATGTATTACCCAGCCTGCCAGTAAATGAGCCTCTACACCTATGTTGACAGGGTATGGCATTTCAGATTTAAGTAATCGTGGCCTCCTTAGGGCAAGAATCTGTCAGTCATTCCCTGTAATGAATGATGGGTTTATGGTATGAGGCACTGCCTGTAGTATTAGCAGCAAAGAGAGCATGGCTGTCCTAGATTGTATACTGCTGGTTTCTGGTTATGGTAGCTGCAGTAATGAATGAATAAATTATATGAGCTGACAACTGCTATGCTTTGTAAAACCTAACACTATTTTTACTTAATTTCTGTGTTACCATGACCAGAAAAAACTTCCTATCTTCTTCCCACAAACAAGAGAGAAGAAGTGGTGCTAAAAAATGAAACAGTTATTTCTTTTTCTTTTCCCTTTACTAGCACAAGGTGATTATCTTGCTTTTGAATCCTTATCCTTTAGCATGAGTCTCTTTCAAAGCAATCTTGCAGTGAATTTATATCACTGACCTTGCTGGCGTCATTCACTTTTGTAACCTGAATATGCTGGACGCAGCACATTTATTTCATTATATTGTTGGGTTTTAGGAAGTGAAGAAATAATACTAAAAATGAGTGGCCAAGCTGACAGAAATGACATTTGAGACTGCAGTTTGGAGGGGCTCACAATAATTCAAGTATAATGGATGTGAATCATACCCATATCAGCAGATTTGGTATCTGGAAGCCAGTTTACCAAAACTCTTTATTGAGTTGTGTCTCTGTAGCTTCTGGCTTGTTGGTGATTGCTCAGTCCCCAGGGTGTCTGGGGATGGGTTTACGGACCCCTTTTCATCTGGCTGCTCTGCTCTAACTGCTCACCATGAGTCATCCCATCTTACTACCAACCTTTTTAGGGATGTGAAGCATAGGAGTTTCTTACCATACCATGGGAAAGTCCTGGGGCTATTAGGAACAGTCATTTTCATAACAGATGGAATCTGCAAGGATCCCAGCTCCTTCAAAAATGTTCAAAGTAGTTTTTACACTTTTGGTTCTACTTTTTACTAAGGTTCCTGTTTCCTGCTTGTGTCTACTTCTGTGTTTGTTTTGTTTTAAATTATGCAGTAAATGGTTGCTTTGGTGTATTAGGCCTAGAAAGTGAAGCATGACTTTTTTATATTTGTTTTTAAGAGAAATTCCTAAACTATAGGTGGTTGGAAAAATTGTTGGGTATATCACAATGAAGTCAATAACTACATTTTTAAACAAAACACTGAACAAATTCATTAGTGAAATATTTAATTTTAATTCTATAAAAGCTGTTGTTCAATCATGTAATTTTCTCCTTTGGCAGATTTTCAAAGTTTTCAAAATATCAATTGTTCTGTAATTTTAGTCCCCACAGCTGTGGCATAGAGTTAATTTCCTTACTAGAGAAGCCAATCTGCATAATCAAGATCTGAAACAATGGCATATTTTCTGCTTTTCCTGCTGAGTGTTTGCCTAAAGTAATTCTTGTCCTATCATACACTGCTTTCAGGAATATAAAGCATTTTATGTAGCACAGAAGTTTCACATGAAAAATAATGCAGTGAATGATTTAATGTTCCTGCAAACTGATTGTATTCATAAATGTATGTACTTCTAGTGCCATTGGAAGAAGAGTTTCTAGCCTTCCCACTTCCTGGAGCACTGTGCTTTACACGTACACTTCTGCTTGAAAACCCATGCATCCTTCATTTCCCACAGATGGCCCAAGGAAGACTTTCCCAAACATGTGGAAAGAATTATATTTATCCAGATGCCCATATAGTCTCTCTCAGAATGTGTCAAAACAATGACAGGTTAGAGAGCTGACAGGTGGATGCAGCAGTGAGCCTCTGAGAGGTCTCAAACACTTCAGCTGATGAAAGCAAAGTAGTAACCAGGCAAGAAAAAGTAGGAACAATAAAAGAACTTGAATAATAAATATTTCTCCACATGTGAGTTGCTGTGCAACATCAGTGGGGACTAGAAAGATACAAAGGGTTGAAAAATAAGAGTTTCTGCAATGTTGCTGACTGCTGGGCAGTGTCTTGGAACATGGATCCAGGTTTTTCATGCTTAAATCGGTGGGTTTTGTCGACTTAAACATCACATGCTGAACCTGTCATTCTGCTGCAGAACAATCAGCTCCACCTGTGATCACCACCAGTTCAGTGTAGCTTCCTTCCCAGGGTAAAGAGAGAAGATAATGTAGAGGTAGACTGTTTGCCACTTACCTCAGGGTCAAAATTGCCATCTGTGCCTGTAAGAGGCCTTGAATTTAGGAATATTTTATGTCATCTCTTATGTCTTAAAACACAGGTGACTAAATTTCCTCTGGTCTATAGGTGTCTGTCTAGTGTCACACATTTGCAAGGATGATAGGAATTACTCAGCCACATCCTCAAACACCACTTTGAAAATCTCTCCTGTCTTTAAATATCAGAGATCATTGCAAATTGTGATAAGCCAAGTGGCTGATCTGCATTTTGATTCCCCAACAAGCTACAGTAGTCAAACCACTGTCTTCAGTGCAGTTTGCTCCTCTAGACCACAGCTTTGAATTCACACCACACATGGAAAGCTAAATTTCCAAAGGAGAAGAGGGCTAGAGTACGGGTACTTAGAAGGAAAAGTCACTGATTATTTCCGTGAGAAGAAAAAAAAATTGCTCGAAAAATAATAGTAATCTCTGTGCATGAAATATGAGTTGGAGGAGTTTGCACGATGGGTAGCAGAGCAGAGGGTGCATAAAAACTGAATGGGAGCTTACATTGGTCTTTCAGAGACCAGTGCTGTACTCTTCCACATACCAACAGCTTCCTCTTTGGATAGCAGAAGTTATTTGAGTTTAGGAAGTGCTAACATTATCATTTAACATTTAAAAAAGTAGTAACATGAACAATTTTAACATTAAAATACGCATTCATAAGCCTGAACACCTTACAGAATCAAAGGTCTATCTTTCCTACTGCACAGCTGGGGAAATGGAGTCACAAAGAATATGTCCTATTTAAGGACTGATGGTGAATCTGTGATAGAATCAAGAGTAGCATTCAGTGCCTGGCTTATTATGATCTAGAATCTATAGCACCCTACAGGTGAGTGAGCTGGGGTTTATCCTGGAGAAAGGAAATTGAAGGGGGATCTTATTGATCTCTACAGCTTCCTAGAAGGAGGTTGTAGTGAGGTGAGGGTTGATCTCTTCTCCCGGGTAACAAGTGACAGGATGAGAGGAAATTGCTGTAAGTTGTTTTAGGGAAGGTTTAGGTGACATATTAGGAAAATTTTCCTCATTGAATGAGAGGTCAGGCATTGGAACAAGCTGCTTAGAGAAGTAGTGGAATAGCAATCCCTGGAAGTGTTCAAAAGGTATATGAATGCAACACCTGGGAATATGGTTTAGTGGTGAATATGATGCTGCTGGATTAATGGTGGGACTCATGAGCTTGAAGGTTTTTTTCCAACCCTCATGATTCTATAATTCTATGATGCTTTACACTGGATTATTACTTCTTCTCAAAATGTATCTGGTTCAGAATTGCACTGAACCCCCAACCAAATTTTTTTTCTTCATTGTTAATTCCGAAATTAGTTTAACTAAGGGATAGCTACATTTTGTTTGGTTTTTTGTTTGTTTGTTTTTATTTTTTTTCCTATGGAGATATTTATTTAATATAAGAAAGCAAGAAAAACAGCTGTTGAACTATTGTTGCTTTTTAAAATAGGCATTAAATAAAATTATCTCTTTTCAAGTTTTAGTTGTTTGTGTTTTCCTTAGTTTAACTTCACTACTGAATGTTCTATTTATTTTTATCAAATTGTTGGTTTTTGCTTCATGAAGGTATGAAGCTGTGCTACTTGTCTTTCAATTTATTTTAATATATTATTTTAATTGTTTTAACTAATTGAACTCTTTTGCACAGAGAAATACCTTTTGACTGGTTAATTTCTGTGAAGATTTGGGGAAAGTTTCTATCATAACTAAGATGCAGATAAAAGAGTGTTAGTTAGAGATGATAAAAGTCAGTCTGTCTTCTTTCCAAGCCTAATGTGGTTGGAGCATTGCTCATTAATTTCAGATTTCTGATGAATTTAAATATCGAGTGTCATGATTTTATCTATGTCTCCTGCTGCTCTCTGCTGTCTCACTTCTTAAGCAACAGGGATCAGATAGTGGCACTATTGTCAGGGACAAAATGTGTTTCACTCACTGAGACACCTTAGCTGTTTCTGTGAACAAACAAGCAAACTAATGTAGCTAAAGTACTTGGGAATCACTTTACATTCCAGGAGAACAATCTCTAAACTGCTTACTCTATTTTTTCAAGGCTAACTCTAAATGGTCTTTCAAGATCTTTTTATCACAGCTTTGTGATTATATGGATTGTATCTGTCATTCACAGGAAACTCTAAATTTGCTTTAGTCTCTTAGCATCTCCTGGGAATCCAGAAAACCTTCTGGAGGCTTTTCTCCTCATGGAGAGTTGATGTCAAAATACAATGCATGGAAAAGAGTGCAAAATTGTGAGGGTGGGGGTGACCCCCGTTGATATCACTGAGAAGTTTTGGCATTGGAAAAGGGCATGAGGAAAGGAGGAGATCAGTGGTGGGCCCCATTGAGTCAGCCACAAAAACTGAGCTTGGTTGTGATTCTTGAGCTGATATTCATGAATTTTAGATGCTAAACAGGTTTGCCACTACACAGAGCTGATTTAAAAGAAGAATAGGACAAAATTTTAGTGGTATCCAGCTAAAGTTTGACACTGAACATTGCTTCTTGGTTTTCTGGACATGAGGGGCTCCAGATATCATCAGTGATTTTGCACATCTAAGAAGAAAAGTGCACCTGAGTTGCACATCTGCCCTATCAGCCCTGCAGAAGGATTCTTTCTTTGAACAAAACCTCAGAAACTATAGAGGATTTTGGGCTACAGAAATGGGTGCAAAAACCTTAAGAATGAGCATATTATTTGGTTGTGGTGCCATATTTAGGTCCCTAAACATGAGTTCATGTGTGCAGTTTCACAGCTCAGGAGCTCTTTCTTCTGAAAGAGCCTGCCTGTGGGCTCATCAAGTCACAGAACCTCCCTCTCCAGCTCCTCCTGCCCACATTGGCCATCCATGGCACCTGGAAGAGGCAGCCTGAGAGGGAGATATCTGGCACCAGGAGCTCTGCTTTGACTTCCTCCTCACTCTCTCTTCTGGGCACAGCATCACTGGTCAGGGTCCACTAACTCCCTGAAGATGAGCATGGGACATGCCAGAGTGCTCTCCCCACCATCATCCAGATATGTCCTTTCCATTTTTCAACCCTAGATTCTTTCTCTTTCCTCTTTAGTTCTTTAGTTGCTATTTTTGCCAAGCCTTTTTTTCTCTTCCATGTGGACTTAGGGGTTGGTTAGGAGGGATTAAGACCCTTGAAGGGACATGGTAAAGGATTTGTGCAATTCACCAGCATAAAGCTTGTCATCTCATTAAAATCACAGCTAAATCACAGGTGTGCTTTGTGAGAGAATGAATTTTCCTTCTTGTCTCTTTCCTCTACCAGTGACAAAGGAGGCACCACTCCTGCTTTTCAGTGCCACTGTAGGATTTCTTTTCTTATTCATAACATTCCCCCTTACCTCATTCCACACATCCCAGGGAGCGTCAGACCACCACTATTCCACTGCAGCTTCCAGTCATGCTGTTTCCTTCATCCTCCACTGCCTGCCTGGCTGTGAAGGCATCCTAACAACTCCCACAGCCTCTGAGTGCAGCAGGATGGGCAGAGCTACTGGCAGAGCATGCTTTCAGCTCTCGGTGCTGAAGCGGTTGACAGATGTTCGGAGGATTTCTTGTCTCTGGACCAGCACTTCGTCTGTTCCAAGTTATTCAAAACACAAACAGAGGGTTGGCAGGAGTGAAACATGTTCAGAATCAGGATGTCAAAACAGAAATATATTTTTAAAAGATGAGTGTCAAAAAAAAAAAAAAAAGAAAAAATAAAAGGTGTTCATGCAGTTTATAGGAAGATGTACTTAAAAAGTTGAGATTTTCTTCTTTTAACCCTTTGGGCTCCCATCTGACATGCTGTTCTGCTACATCTATAGTCTATAGTGGTTTTCTTGCTTAAATGTTAACAAGGGCATTTTGGGTCCTGTGTCCCTGATTTGCTGGTGGATGGATTTGCCACATTTACAAGGTGTTTGGACTACCAGCTAGCAACATAATTTGGAACTATGCTGTCAAGCATACTGTTGTAAAATTGAAGTGAGATCCTGCAAAAGCGTTGAGTGGTACTGATGAACAGAGTGGTGGGGGAGGCATTTAGTGAGAAAGAAAATTATCCTGAAAAAGAGAAGTAGGGCAGAGATAGAGAGGGGAGCATGGCAGCAGTAAAAGATGGCTCACATTTAGAGTAGAGAGGCAGCTCTGCTTATTTCAGTTCATAGTCAGTATAGAAAGAAGAGTTTCAGTGTCCTGTAGCAGAAACAGCTTGCCTGCAGCCTCCTTTGGCTGTATGTGCATAATAAGGCAGGAGTGGTAGCTAAGAACAAAATAAATCAGCACCAGAGCCCTCTGAAAAGGGCTGTGATGCTTTGGCTGAGTTACTGCCAACAGGGTGTTAGTAACTCTGGTGGCAGGTAGAAAAAGATTCCTCTGCAAAAACACTTCTAATAAAATAAAATTTGAGAGAAAGGACAAAGACAAAAGTGAAATTATTTCAGTTATGTTTTCTCTTATTTAGCATGGTTATTACTTCAGCAAAATAAAAGAAAAAATATATAAAAAACAACAGTTCAAGAATGTTGCAAGGTTTCATGTCCTATCAAAATCCTTTTTGGTCAGCAAAAAGACCATTAACAGCTCATTATTACAATAAGGGCGTCACAGGATAAGGATATAATCCAGTTATTGCTCTGCACTAATAAATCAGCAAAATGCTGCTTTGCTGGCTTTCCCCAGTTGCAAAAATAATTCTTTCTTCAGCTGTTGATGCTGTTCATATAATTTTCTAGTTGTAATTCTTGTCATCAGGACAGAGTCACGCAGTAACATTACCCAATCTAATGATAAACTTTGACCTCCAAATTAATCTGTTGCTATGCTTTATTTTGAGAACAGTTTTGATGGCACTGGATGCTTGCTGTTTTATTGCTGCTCATTCTCATGACAATGTGTTTGGTAGAAACACTTTGGGGTTTTTAGAAGATTTCTGTTGTCATGGCAAATCATACTAATGCTCTGGAATTCTCCATTTTTGTTGAGGTTTGATGTGAAACTGAAAGCTCCAAATGTGGAGCCACATGCATGGTGGATTTATGAATTCCAGCTTTGAGCTTGCAGCATTTTTATTACCTTTATAACAGTCTGAAATGTGACTTAGTGCCCATTCCTTTTTCTTCCCAATAGATAGATGGCTGTATGACTAGACAAAAGTGAGTGGGCTGCTTTTATTTTTATATTTGTGTAATTCTGCTCACTTCAGCCCAGCTGAACCTGACTGATATTAATGCCAATGAAGATTGAGCAAAATCTGCCTGCTTTCAGTAGATGTTTTGCACATTTCTTCTGCATACTTTTTTTAATGTTAGTGTAAGCAGATTTTGTGAATTCTTATTCATGAAGACAACACATAGCCAAGGAAGGTACTGCATTCTTGTCTGAAATGAAAATGATGGTATTTACCTATGTTAGATTCATAATACATGTCAGTTTTGATCTGCTTCTGTGCATTTGTGGGTGGACGATACTTAAACATTCATACTTAGAGCATTAAAACACTTTGCAAACTATTGTAGCCAAGGGCAATATGACACCTACCTATCTTGTGCAAGAATCATCGAGTGGGTGTGGAGAGGAAAGCACAGAAAAAGATAAAAAATACAGCCTGGGAGATCTGTATTTCACATAATTTAATCCAAACAATGATATGCCTTTATTCTCTCTAACCCCTGGGCTTAAGGTGTAATTGCTTTCTGTCACTGGAGGCATTTTGGCTGGATGTGCTGTAAATCTGAGGGAGAGATGATCTGTGACTGGCTGTGTTGCCTGTCTGCTGGGTGATCCTAGATGCCTCCTGCTGCCTCCAGCTGCTCCTGCTTGTGCTGGTGGATAGTTTTTGAGGCAGACCCAGCAGGCTGATGCCTAGATGATCTGAGTCCAAGTATGGAATATGAACACATAATGCTGGGCATGGACTTTTGACATGGGAAATTAGAAGATGTGTTTATTGTGCAAGGACACTTAAGAGAGCCCAGATACAAAACCCCTGCTCTGCCATTCACTGGAGTCTGGGGGTGTTCATAGTTTCTGTCTTGATAGCCAGTAGAAAACAGCTGAAATGTCACAGCCTACACTTAAAAAGCATTCTGATGTGGGAGTTTTTTGTTCCCTTTTCATTCATCTTTGTTTTAGGAAGACTTTATTTTAAATTGATTTTGTTTTTAGTGGATCTGCTCAGAGGCAGTGCACCTGTTACATATATTGAGAACCTGACTCCTGACTTTAGCTGGTACAAGTGACAGTGTTTTAAATTAAGCTGTCCTCCCTGCAACTATCTTTCTTTTCTTTATCTCCCCACCCAGACATAAATAACCAGGCAGCAGAAGGCAGGTAGTGTTATAAATTGTCAGGGTACACAATTGCTTCATGTTTTGCATTCTGTTCTCTTCCCCATTATCATCCATTTTGAACTAAAAGTTCATCCATTTGTGGTTCTGCCATGAGAAGTTGTCAAATAAATTGATATTGTAGTGTTCAAAAAGTATTAAAGAATACAAATGTATATCAATACATTGATAATGCTCAGCAACTACAACTGTAATGCTTTATTACTGACATTTAAAGACCAAGGGAAGTAAAGTCTAATATAGGGAAGAGTGATTATCTCTCACAGAGTCTAATTTAAAAGTTGAGTGCTGGTTTTGCTCACCAGTAGGCCCATGATCTATTAGTCCTCTGCTTCCCTTATACAGTAGGTGTTCCTCTAATAGAGAGTTTGATATTTGCTTCCAAAACTTCAGTATGTCGTCCATCCCAGGTCTTCATGGTGGTTCTGCTAAACAGTTGCTGTCAGGAATTGTAATGAGATATGACCGTCTTGCTTTCCTAAATGCTCAGCCAGAAACACAAGGCACAGTGTCGGCCAGGCAGTCGAGCAGCTGGCTGAGGCAGCATCCTCAGAGAGCCTGGCTACCCGGCTTTCTTCTGTGGGCTTTTATCATCACGGCATTTCAGGCAGCCTTCACTCTATTCCACTCCCCTCTGGCTGGTGCTTTGCTGTGTTTCTAGCAGCACCGTAACAAGTGTAAGGCGGTTTGCATCACAGTTACTTTCTTAAACACAGCTCTACTTTTTTGCAGCATGCAAGGGTCAGGTCTGAGTGGCAGAAATGTGCTTGCATCATAACTAGAGCTTGTCGTCTTCACTGGGGCTGTTAGGGGATTGCCCCTTCTCAGGGGCACTAAAGCCACACTGCTCCAGGCCATCACATGCATGCAAAAATGACTATTCCAGTTCTTCATGTCAGCCCTAAGTTTTTGTCTTTATCTATTAAAACATGCAAAGGTGTGCCTCAGTTCAGCTCAGAGAATTCTTGAAAGAAAGAGGCAGAGCAACATCTAATTCTGTCCAGACTACGATGGGCATATCTCATTCATGTCTCAATAAGTGTAAGAAGACAAAAAGGGGGTCAGGACATGCCATTGGCCCATTCCCTGACACATCAACTATACCAGTTTTCCAGGCTGTAGGGGAAAGATACTTTGGGGGAGAAGGCGGGTGGAGACTGCTTTTTGGAGATTAGTTTTCTTCTTTTTTTTTTCTTTAATACCTAGAACTTTCTAAAATGTCTAGTCATGCACTAGGAACTAAAACCTTATCTGTGTTGCCTGTTTCCTCATTGATTTGTCTGAATCTTTCCCATTCTGTATAACCTTAGACCTTATGGAAAACTCCACAAGCTTTATCCTGCTCTCAGTTTTAGAGCTGAACTGCCCTCCTATTACCACTGAACTTTAGATGGGGGGAGGGGAGATTGCATAAAAAGCAATGGCACAATATAGTCCATGATTTAGTTTTAACAAATCAGGCTGATTTGACAGATGGGTTTCTACTGTTGAGAGCAGACAATGCAACACTCGTGTCTGATTTTTTGAACTCTGGGGGATAGAGACCAAAAGTACTGTGATTGAAAGTACTCTGTCACAGGTCTACCTACGTTCCCTTTTCACTCTTCTGAAAATCTTTAGGACTGTGTTTTTGACAGGTAGTATTAAAAAAAAAAAAATATGCCATCTACATACTTGAACCAATATTTAGTGATATTCTTCTGTGCAGTGCCAATCTCAAAAAATTATGCAGTTCTGTTGAGTAAGCTCAGAAGGTCTAGAAACTACTAACATCTGGGAGAGAGAGAGCATTAGTAGGTCAGTAAACTACTCTTCATGTTTCTCCTTCTTCTTGTGATTTCAGTGGTTGAATCTTCAGATGGGATTTTCATAGAAATAGTCACTAAGAAAACCTACTTCAGCAAGAGGATGACAATAATCTTTATTATATTTATTCTGTCAGCTTCCAGGAGAATACAGGATTATTTAAATAGATGGTCTGATTCCATGTAAGGAATCACTGGCCATGAGATATGAATACCAGAGTGACAGCAGCGATGTATTCCAGGCTGGAGACTAATCAGGAGAATGATATTTGTTTGTCCAGTTAGGTGTTAGTCTTGCAAGTTAAGCTGATTAGTGACAGATATAAATAGGGATAGGGCAATGATTTGTTATCCACTCTAACAAATCAGTCTAAAAATAAGCATATGACAGAATAAACACTGTGAATCGGGGAAACTGGCTTTTTTCAGTGATAAAAATGTCTTATTTTATCCAAAACTGTAGGCAGTTACGTTAATGAGTGGGAGATGATTGTGATATATCAGAAACTCCAATCAGAGATTGAAGCTAGTACTAATATTTGTTTTCTCAGGTTTTTGCTTGCATGTAGGAAGCTTTCTAAGAGGGAAATTTGGTGGTAGAATGTGAGTTGGCCTTGGTAAGCGATGCTAAGGATGGATTGGCAAAAGAACAGGATGAGCCACACCCAATTTGGGGGTGGAAGGGGGAGCTTGAGTGACTGAAATATAATTATGGCTTTCCTGGCTGGTAATACTGCCTTGAAGTTGCTCTCCTCCCTATATTGTGAAGACATTTTCAGTGCAGCTGGAAATGTGTTGCTAATCAACACACTAATGTGAACTCTATGAATGTGGGACCATTGGCATTTTAAAGAGAAAATATAAAGGCTTTTCATGTGGAGAGTATTTGTACTTGCTAATAGCTTTTGGCAGTGATAAACTTGTGTGCAGTGTAATTTCACAAATGAGAGGTTAAAATTCTGAAGGATTTCTCCAAACATGAACCCAGGGTCTTTTTAAGGTTCCTGTCAGTGAAAAAGTCTAGCCCAGTCTGACTTGCCATCCAAATGTGGATGGACTTACTAATTTCATTGCAGATCTTCCTTTTCTTCTGCTTATAAATAAGGGTTTAAAAAAAAAATAATCTTTCTTATAAAGACAATAATTTCTGTACTACCCATAATGAGGCATCTCGTCAAACATCTTTTAATAAGCTCCTGATGCCCTGCTTCATTTGTGCCCGGCAGAAATTCAAGGTGGGTGTTGGACATTAAAATTGTCTTTCAGAGCTGGATCCCCAAGCCAGAGATGGATGCCATTTCACCTGCATGTTCTGCCAAATGATCCATGGTGTGCAGGGGCACCAGCTCTGCAGTAAAACCTTCTTTTTTTCTACCTTGATAGACTTCAGTGTCACCTTGTCCCTCATGATTTACAGAAACTCATTCTGTGTTACCAAAACTGGAGGCTATTGCAGTATGTGGACATCTGAAGAGCAACTGAAGATATTATATATTCCTTTTTTTAGTGTTGTTTTCTAGACCATGTTCTTTTAGGGTGAGACAGAAAAGCCTCAACATTCCCCAGATCATCTTTGGAACCACTCAAACACGTTTTTCCAAGAGATGGTGAATTAACTAGGATTGAACTAGACTTGGCTTGAAGTATTTTTTATCTCAGTCAGAATATTTTGCAGGTTCCCTTGTATCAAGAATATGTGCAAGTAAAAGCTGAAAAAATGACAGATAAGTGTACTCAGACAATGATGACACAATCTTATTTCCTACCTGGCATATTTCAGATGTACCTTTTCTAGTTAATCTCTAATCATTAGTGTCTTATCCTTTGACAATCTGGCTTTACTAGAAGCTTGTATCGGTCAAGTGTTGAGGCCAGCATCTTGCACTGATCTTGTTCTCCCTGCTCCCTCTGCTCATCTCTGCTTCCTCTTCTCTTCAGATGGTGCAGCTCAGCACACTTCTTCCACCATCTGGTAGGGCTGCCAGCACTCACTAAATCCAGGTCCAAATGGCAATCTGGGATAGCATCACAGTGCCTGTAACCAAGTGGTCTTTCCCAAAACCCCTGCCACAGCAGCCAGCCCTCCTGTTTACTGGGTGAGCTGCTTTGTGAATGGGCTAATGCAGAGCAGGCAGACTCGATGCGGGCGAGGTGTGTGTGTGTGTGTGTGTATGTGTGTGTGTGTGTGTGTGTGTGTGTGTGTGTACGTGCGCGCACACACAGGAACATCCACTTAGGCACCTGCAAGTGGGCTTGTGTGTCCTGATCTCTTCTCACTAGGAATTTTTAATTCTGCTTCTTCCTTCAGATAGACTCTTGCATCATCCAGGGGCATTTTTGGGTACCTGCTTAATGCCAAGCTGCCATCTAATTTTTTTTTTTTCTGACTAATTTTTGATCTTTTCTCTTTGAGGGAAAAACAAGCTGTGTTCAAGCACTACTTCACATCTCTAAAAATAAAAGTTGGCTTTCTAAGTGCGCAGCATATTCCCTCTCTTTCTGCCTCTCCATATTCCTGCACTTCCCTCTCCCTGCTTCTTTCTGCTGGAGAGACTGGGAGGGGGTCATTCTTGGCAACCACTGAAGATGGATTCTAAGTGGTGCACAAGCACACACATAGCAATTTGGCACACAGCAGGGGCTGGGGGCGGGAGGCATTTTGGATTTGTCAGCTCATCGGCACAGCTAGGTTCTTGTCAAACAGCAGAAGTTGCACAAGTCCCTGGTGGCTGAGATGCAATTGGTGAAGCTGTGTTAGTCTGGAAAAGCAAAGATGTGAGGTCACAGGATCATTTTCTCTCTCATGCTGCAGCACAGTTGACAAATTAGCTCATAATCCAGAATTACCTCCTCAATTCCCATTCCCTTTCCTGTCTTGTGGGCCCCAATTTTATGTCAGTTCTGATATGTATTCTTTTCCTCTGTATCTTAATTTCTCTGTCTTTATGTATCAGCAATTCTGTTAATTTGGATTCTATGAATGGCTAGGAAATTTTAGACTTTATTGTGGTCAGCACAAGGCTGTGCTCAGGAAAGATTTTGTCAAGCCCAGAGATTTCTAAAAGGTAGTGAGGGAATTATACAGGCTGCTACAAAGCAGTACCCAATACAGGGCTGAATCAGGGGTTGTTTTTAACAATATAGTTGCTGCCACTGATGTGCTATTGATGGCCTGTAAAGAAGTATTCAAAAATTGAAAGTGTATTATATTCCTGATCTAGGAGCTGAATATAGTCTGCATAGCATGGCACAGATTTCCTTTGATGAGATGCCTCACACTTTCCTAAACTCATTTAACTCATGTTCTGATATAGGTTTGGGTTTTTTTTGTTTTGTTTTTTTTTTTTTGGTTTTCTGGGTTTGTTTTGTTTTGTTTTGTTTGTTGTTTTTTTTTTCCCACTGTATTTTTGCATGACTTAGAGATGCCTTTTCTATTGGTGCTTGCAAGCAAAAAGCATTGGATCTTTTTACATCTGTTCTGTTTGAAAGATGTGCTTTCATCTGCAGGTAAATATATAGTGTAGTTTTGTATTTGCTTGACTTCCTCCCATGACTCTGTCAGTTGCTTCAATTCATGGTATCAGAATTTCTGTAAGATATCTCAGTGATGGGTGCATGTAACGGGGTGGATTAAGTTTCTGCCGTGACCTCTACTGCTGTAGATGTTGAGCCCTAATGAAGGGAATGGGAGGATGGTGACAGATCCCTGCCTTTTTGTGTCCACAGTCCTATCCCTGGTGCAGCACTACACTCTGATATGGTGAGGGGCTGTTTCTCTGTGAGAAGGTGCAACAAAGTCCTCAGAAATTATTCTGGAAAACATTAAGCCAATCTGTCACATTAGACTTGACCAGGAATTAATCTTGCAGTAACCTGATGATCAATGCACCCTTCTCTAGTGTGGTAGAGACTGCATAATTACAGACTTCTGCAGGAATAGAGCTAGGATGTTCTGGAAAGCTCACTTCAGGAGCAGTGCAGAGGAGGTGCTGCTCAGCCTTATCTCCCACAACACAGGCCTGCACATCACACAGACTATTCTGCAAACTGGATGTGTATTGCTATTTTTCAGATGAACTGATATACTTAACAAACTGAAACTGAACGGAAATTTAATGATTATTAGTCATCAAAGATAAGAGTAGATCCAGATCCATGTGCATCAAAACATTCAAATTTTTGTTTGGGTAAATAAAAGGTGGTTGACAGAGTTCAAAAATAAGTCTCTAGTCTAGCAATCTTGGCATTCTGCCAAGTTAAAGTCCTGTTGCAGAAGTACATGAATATTCCCTTGTATATACAGACTAGCAGGAAACTTGCAAATTGCTTTTACTTATAAGAATTTATTCTACCTATTCCCTAAAATAACAACAGTTTTAAATTGCAGTTGTCTCCCTCATAGTGCTTTGTAGCTTTAGCTGGTAGGTAATTTCTTGTAGACGGGGAAAGGCACATAATTTATTTCTTTCATATATCCTGTCACAGCTCTAATGACCGGGCATTTTGGAAAAAAAAAAAAAAAAAGCCTATGACTTCAATTGGCCTAATCTTCAATATAACCTACAGATTCAGCTCTTCAGTTTTGTTGTGGCAAAGTACACATGAGTACATTCAGTAGCAGATATTTGGAACAGATATATTGAAAACTAGTGGCATCTCCAAAACAAGGCAGAAGCCAAGTTTTTCTCTTGAGCACCCAATCTCTTGTGGATTGGATTGTAACTATTTTTGTCCTCTCATACCCTTGGGAGTACATTTAAAAATACACGGGTTGGAAGGGCTGGATTTAAAAAAAAATATTTTCTTCTCATTATTGTAATTTTGATTCTTCTGACAATGCTTAGCAAGCTAATGTCATGGGAGACCATACACTCACTAGAAGTTCTATGATATCATAAAAAACAGAATCAAGATATACATGAGAAAACTCAATAGTAAGGTAAAATCTCTTGTGGGAATTGCATGCAGGCATATTCAGCTCCAGCACTAGACTCCTGCCAGCACCTGAACAGCTTGTTTTGTGTTGTAAGGGCTTGCACAATATTGAGTGATGACACCAGCTGTGCTCAGATTCTTGAATTACAGCTCAAAGGACGGTGGCCATCAGAGGTTACACTGGACATGCAGGAATGTCTAGCTTGCTGCTAAACTGAAGAGCAGAGGGCTGGGAGCTGAGGGTGAGAAATAAATAAGTAGTTTCTTGAGTCTCTCTGGTTTTTACTATAACTCTCTTGGAGAATATTGCTTTGTGTGTCAGGTTTCTGTTCTGGTATGCTTACCTTCTAATGGTATGTGCTAGCATGCTGTCCTGTATGCAGCAGAAGCTTGATGGAGACAGTTACATCCCAATGCTCTTGGATGTGAGATAGTCTCCTACTTGCACTCAAGCCTTGCAGCTGGATTTGCTTTCCATTTAGCTTGAACTATTTGTGATGGGAATTCTAGCAGAGGACACACATTTCCTGAAATATATATACAACACATGCCTCAGCCACAAAGATCCCTCCCTAAACCAATGTCTGGTGCCTTCCTCTTTTAAGGAAAGCTGCAATTTTCTTCTATACTAAGTTTAATGCCTTTGACAGAAACTGAACAAAGAAGAGACCAATATAAGTCATTTGTTTATGTAGCTGGCTGCACATAGTCACTTAACAGCTTGTGTCAGATAAAGACAAAGCAGACTTCTCATTCTCCAGTTTGGCATGCATTATAAGGACTGGAAGAAGTGGATCTGAATCCACATTCCTTAAGAGAAATGTTCCTTTCTCTAGCAGACTGGATTATGTAGCTTTCATCACCTGACATATTTTCTGGTGTAAGGCTAAAAAATACCAATAAATTTTTCAAAATATAGCAATAATGTTATTTGAAAGATATAAATGTAAATTTTATTTTATTTTTTCCTAAGATTTAGTTTAAAGATAGATTTTCTGCTTAAATTGAAATATGTTTAAACTGATCTACTTGAATGATTAGCCAGGGAATGAATAGACATCATTTGGCTATTGAAGTCTGGCAATCCCATCTTGATTTGGTCAGCTAGCAGGGAAAAATACAGCTAGCAAGGAAGGAGAAACCTGCCCAGATCTTGATCATATAAGTTACATATACTTGGTCATATAGTTTACATATACTATCAAAAGAGAGATTTGGCTGTAGAAATTAATCAAGTTTCTTTTCTCCGGGGATCAAAGAGGTTACTCAGAGGATGCAGGAGAAATGTAGAGATTCAGCTGTGTCCCATTTTCTCTCTAATTGAGCTGTCGAGGGAGCCTCCCACGTTTTGCAGAAGTAGAAACATCCAGCTTCATTTTATCTTTCTCAGACTGCAGCAGCTCTCTTCTTTAGCAGCCAAGGTCACATTACTTTTGGTGTTTGTCCCTTTAAATCTCCTCGCAAATGCTTCTAGTGTATTTTTAAATTTTAGCTTATAATCACTTTTTTTTTTTTTTTTTTTTTTTTTTTTAAGCCACCATCTGGCCCCTTATTGGTTTTAAANCATCTGGTCCCTGATATGGTTTCAAATAACAATCTAGCCAGGACGCATCCAGCAGAAGGACTTTACACCTTTCACAACCCAGTATGAGAGCTTCCCCATCCATAATTCTCCACAGACACTGTCACCATCAGGTCTCTTCCCTCCAGACAGGTCTTGAAGAAAGCAGGGTCTTGCAGTGCTTGCTTTCTATCCCTTTAATCTTGAACATAGTCATTTTCTGGAAACAAAATGAATGCACTACAGAAGCTTACAGCTAGGAATGTGGGAAGTCTGCTGTAAACAGCTCAGTCAGAGAATTTGTACTTGGAGCTCACGTTTGCATTTAAGCTGCCCTCTGGTGCTTATGACTCCTGCAGTGCATGCCTTCATCAAGTCCCCTGGTGCCTGGAGACATCTGCAATATCCAGGGAGAAGAGGGAATCAAGCATTGCAAAAACTCCCGTAATAAAATAAAAAGGGATCCATTCTGTGGATGTTTTATTTCAAGCAGGACATTAACATGCTATGTTTTCATGGCAGGTTATGCTGGGCAGGAAGGGGTTTTTTTATTTTATTTTTTATGGGTGACTTACAGCGTAGTTTATTTTATCTTCTTGCTGTGTGCAACAGCACTGTCTGTCATGGTGTTTTCCCAGTAGCCACAAATCAAAGCATGCCACTAAGCAGAGTGATCGTGTGACTGTCACCCTCAGCACAGCTGAGGCTCAACCTGGTGTTTCTCCTCTGGCTGTTGGAGGACCTGAGGCTATCAGTGCCAAGGTAGCAGAGACAGTAAATACGAATTATCCTTTTCCTACTTACACTCAGCAATTCTGAAAGGACTTAGACCACTGCTGGAGACAAAAGCAGGATGATGTAATGAACGGGAAAGGACCATGAACATCTCTGGGACTTCTGTGGAGGTTATCTTTCAGGTGGGATACTCACTGGTCTTTTTTGTTTGTTTTCCTATTAACTAAAGGCAAACCCGAACAATTCTCTCCCTGCAAGTTGCTCTGTGTCTGAATCATGCTCCTGTCCCTCTGCACTGCCCTGGTGCTGGCAGCACGGGTGGTTAATATTAGCCACACAGCTGATCGCCCCGGTTGGTGCCCTGCAACAGGTGCGGGACGGCCGCCGTGCTGGAATCCCGCCCGGACCGATGCCGCTGCTGGCACAAGCCTTCCCATTATATCAGGAAGGGCCATGTCCCGTCGCCACGATGCCTCGGCACCCTAGGCTGGCCCCAGCTGTCTGCGGGACGTGGAGCGGGGCGACAAGCGCCCAGGGAGGCTGCGGCGGGGAGAAGCGCACGGTGATTCCTCTGGAGCGGCAGGACGGGGGGGTTCCTGGATGAGACTTACAGCTGCGGCTGTGGGGTAAGGAGAAGGTTTCTGCAGAGCCCCAGGCCCATGGTTTTGTGGCATTGCTCTTAAAGGAGGGAAACACAGACAAATAAGTACTAAAAATCAACTATCATCTCTCTGAAATGAGCAAATATGGGTTTCATTTGCTCATCATGTTTGCTGTAGTTTCCTTACAACACAGTACTTTGGGTTTGCATTAATTTTAATTGGCACTCTCTAATTTTAGAATGCTCCTGTGAAAAGTTACTTTCAGTTCTAGTGGTGATTGGATGGTGATGACGTGTTTTAATAATAAACATGGGACAGATACTGAAAAAGAAATCAAATGTGCTGGCTGCATTTCTGGGGAAGTGAAGAAGTGCAATTGCTCTGCTCTAAGATTATCCGATTCGTCTGCTCTGGAGTGATATCTTAAGGTCTCCCCTCTCTTTTAAACATTTTTTTTCTTTCTTTTTTTCTTTCTTAACATCCCTCTTTCCTTTTTATTTTCTTGAACCGTAATAGCATCTTTTGGTAAGAACAACAAAATATCTAGGCAGTATTTATGTAACTTAAATGATGGAGAAAGGAAGGGGAAGCCGAAAGACTTTGTAAGGTTTTACAAGATCACTTCTAGTGTCCTGTTCTCTTAATGTGACCCCTCTTCATTGACTGTGTGAAGAAACACAGGGCTGTCAGGCAGGTCAGAAGGGATCTGTGTGCCACGGTGTGATTTGTGTACACTGGTGCTGTGCCTGTATGCATGCTCAGGGACAGAGCCATGCTTAGGGACTTGAGCAGGCTCTGGCTGCAGTGTGGCAGTCTGCTGTGTGCTGAAATACAGATACTGCTGCTGCTTCTAAATTAAGGAAGAAAGCAAAAATAAAAGAGGGGCTCATCTCTAAATGCAGCAATTTTTGCTCTGAGTTGGTCCACAACTCAGGGCAGTAGGTCAGCCTGAAGTAATGCTCCTGGATAGTTATATTGATGCAAGGCACTAAAATCAATGGGAATCTCTTCCTTGACTATGGTATGTTTTGGGTCAGCACAGTCCTCACTACTTCTATTTCTGTCTATGTGTAGATGTGAAACAACTTTTTGGGAGTTATGAAATAAATGAGTATTATCTGGGCCAAATAAATACAATAGGGAACTGATGAAAAAGTCCAACTTCATAAGTGTCAGGTGTCTGTATGCAGGTTAAAGTTCCTTCCAGGAGAGGTTTTTGATTGAATCCATTAAAATTTGGACGTTGTTTTGACAGAAAAGAGAGAAAATGCCTTTTCTCAGTGCTACATGTGGGATTGTGCCTCATAATGGAGGCCCTTTGCTGTGGGAGCCGTGATGTCTTAGGGGATTGTGAGATCCTTCCTGGATCCAGTGCCTCTGGCTGAGGACACTGCTACTGTTACACTACTACTGTCCTGCAGCCCTTGACCTCACCACAGGCAGACTGTGCTGGGGGTTTGACGTGGTTGTTTGGCAGTGAGGACGCTATGTAAGCTATGACAATCCCGCACATCTCGAAGTGCCTTGACTCATGCTTCCAGTGAAACTTTGTTCCAGCTCCCTCTCTGTTCCCCACCGTCCACCCACACTGGTTTCTCTTCCTCTTGTTTTGATACATAAAGCACAGTTTGCTGCACCTCAAACTAGTGCTCCAGCCTTGCCTGAGCAGGAGCTCCCACAGGGCTGGGCCAGCGCCGAGGACTGGAATTATGCTGAAGGGACATAAGCCAAGGCACAGAGAAGATACACAACTATCTCCCTTTGAAAGGCATTTATTTATGACTTTGCAAGTGCCTCTATAAGCAGCTCACAGAGAAGCTATTTGCAAATTTGATGTGAGTTTTTAAGTGCAAAATGGAAGTGGATTTTGCTGCCACTAAAATCAGCAGCTTCGAGTCCCTTAGGGGAGGTACAGCACTCTGCATCACTGGAGAGCCAGATCTGTCACCTCCCAAAACATGTGGATCTCCAGCAGTGCTGGTTACAGAACTGATTACTAAAAATGTTATGTAACTCTATTGATAAAATGCTTAGAGTTAAAAAAGTTTGAGAATAATAAAATATTTATCTGTCTTTGTACACAAATTGGTGATCTTGGAGAGAAGTTAGAGGGCATATCCAAGTGAATTTTACAATTAACCTTTTATAACCAAGCAGGTTATGCAGTCATTACTGTATCTACAATTTTAAATATATATTTTTTAATTAAAATTATGCATATTTTTCATAGAAAACTGACCTTATGGGTTTATGGGCTTCTGTATTACATTATGTGGTACACCATTATAATAACTCATCCTCCCGCCATTCTACTAATTTCTTGGAAATTTAGATTGTAATTTCACTGCAACATATGACAAGAACATCCAGTTAATTTCAAAGCATTATGGGAATCCTCTCTTGTACCGTAGACACATTACCTGGTCAGCTTTGTTTTAATTTGCTGTTAAGGAAATAGAAGAATATACTCTAATGACATGTGCATCTAGGTAGTGAAAAAGCAATCCCTTTTACTTTTTAAACTTTTATAAACACCTGCATTTTCCTATGCCCTGGGAGCATATAAACATATATGCATTTCAGAATATAATTTCTGTAATATAAAGAACATGTTCTAACTACTCAAAAAATTGACCTTGTTTGGGTCCTTAACAGCACTGTTGGTGAAGCTGATGATAGCCAAGTGTGCAAGCAATGTATCCTTTGGTGATAGACTGACAATCTTGTACTTCAGTGAATTTATAAAGGAACACCTTCTTCTTCTTCTGGCATAGAAAGTGTGATGATGGCCTCTTCCCTCCACACCGAGGTCTAGAAACAAAAAGCAAGGGAGAAAGGATGTTTGGCAGAATAGCTGGGTAGGGAAAAGTGGGAGGTTTTCTACTAGATGCTCTCCAGAGCAAAAACAATATGCAGACATGTTTGTCTACAGCTATAATTGTGTATATTGAGCAAATCTTGCCTCCTAAAAATCAAAAGAGAGAAGGGAAATTACTGGGGGGAAAAAAAAAAAGGAAAAGAAAGGATGAATGAACAGCTTTACTGGAAGCTGAAGAAGTACATCAGTGGAACTACATCCCATCCCTTGGGGAGGTCAGAGAAGGAGACACCCCATGGAACTGAGTCTGTTGCTATCCTGTTCTTGCCTGACTTTTTATTGACAAACTTCTCTAGAAAACTAGGGTAATGTTAACGTGTTCTCCCTAATCATTATTACATTTTGATGTCTTTGTCTTGAATCTAGATCTGTTTCAGATCTATCTATCCAAATTATGGCTTTCCCCTGCTACTTCCATTGCAAGTTCAGCCAGCTCTTCATTGCTGCTATGATGGCAACTATGCTGTCTATGATGCTGCTATGATAGCAAACATCCCTATTTACTCCTTCAACTCTTCCCTGTAGCAATTAAGAAAGGTTAGGTGAAAATCTGTGTATTTCTAGGCTAAAGACATCCATATGTGTGCGCGCAGGAGAGAGCAAGCAGGCACCACAATAATTCACAGGGAAGGAAACCTCCATCCATTTCTCCTTCAACGAAGAAGGAAGTGAGTATTTCATGAAGAACCTAGGCAGGGTGGCTTTTCCTATATTAAGAGGAGGTTATAGGAAAAGCTTATAAAGAAGGTGCCCACTCAGTCCTTAGCAACATGCTGGCTTCTCCAGGCAGGTCAAGTGTTAGTGGAAGAATGATGAAGTGTAAAACAGCAGCAGCCCAGGCCCCTGGCCCTCGCAATGGTGGATCCCTGTGCAGTGCAAAGGCCCAGAGCAGGAGCAGGGCAGGTGACTACCAGTGATGGATGATGTTGAGACCTCAGAGAGAAACAATATAATAAATGATTGGTCTGACACAGTAGGAAATGTTTGCATAGTGAAATGATGAGTAATAAATAAGATTATGTTGCTATAGGTCCTTCAGGCAATGCTAGAGCAAAAATAGTTTCTGATTTTCTTTCTCTAAGGAAAAAAGATACAGAGGCAAGGACCCTTATTTGTAATAACCAGGCATGTATAAAATTGTGTTTTCTGCATACAGTCAATGTAATCTAAGGCTGATGCAGATCCAAGCCAAGTATTACTGTAGCTGCAGGTTCTTAGTTGTCATAGCTAAGGTTACAAAACAACACCCCTCACAGCTTGTCTAATGTCACTGTCTGGAGCTAAGGCCTCACCACTGTATCAGTGGTTAAAACATCATCTTTTCTTGCACTTGTTATCAGGGCTGCCACTAAGATTGGAACAATCAGACAGTTTGCCCGAGGCATTGACTCATTATATGTGATACATGATAATACATAGAAGGATATAGACTCAGATTCTCCCCTGAAATTTCTGTGTCTGACTGTTTATTATTTACAATAGCTTTTTTTTCTGGGCAGGTTGTTGTTGGGTTTGTTTGGTTGGCAGGTTTTTTTGGTACAAATTTTCCTCTTTATTCATTTTTATTTAAATAGGAAAAATAGACCAGACAATTGCTGCTCCTGCAGTGGTCCATTAGGTAAGTTCACCATGCTAATTTCTGCTAGGTAGATAAATTCTACCTGGATGCAGCATTGCCAATTAATAAATATTTTTATTATGAAAACTATTAAATGCTTTAGCTGTCTGGAAGGGATTATTGAAGAAACATCTCTTGTTTGGTTTTAGGAGGTTTTTTTTAAATAGGAATGGAGGGACTAAACTGGGTATATTTTTCACATTTTGAGCTAGCTTCAATAGTCTTGCTCTCAACTTCCTGAAAGGAGTGAAACAAAGTTCCCTCTATATTTTTCCTTATAAACACCTAAGGAATCCATAAGAAATTTTATATTGAACATTTCTTTTAGTATGTATCTGAGGGTTAGTGAGGAGCAAGGGAAACAGAGTACTGAAATTATCTGCATAGCTGCAATATTTAAGATCTAGTATGATGCATTTCAGAATACTTTCTGTAGGGAATTTTTGGTGGCTTTCTCCCCCTCGAGAATCCTACTTCATGCCATGTCAGCTATTCTGCTATACATGTTTAAAGAACAATATCCTGCAGTGAGAAAAAACAAAAACAAAAAAAACCCTCAATAAAAATTCACTGAGATATATTTTCCAAAGATTACCCTGCTGAAATGATGAGGGTTTGTGGGCCACTGGTTAATGAATAAGGACCAGAAGAGCATTTGAGGTTCCCTCCCAGATGTGGTGCTGGTGTCTATAGTGGGTCTTTTAGGACTATTCAAGAGAGTGAGAGTTTAGAAAATCAGGACTGATGTTTTTTCACACATTTGTAATTTTAGAAGTTTTGTCATTTCAATGCCTTCCTGTGCACCTGATTATGTATCTCCTGTTGTCTTCATCCATGATAAGTCTCTGGGACTTAGGACTTGGCAGGGAGGGAGGACTATTTTGGAATAGGCATGTAGTGACCTATGATTTGATTTACAATATTAGTCAAAGACCCAAGAGTTGCTGCATGGACTTAGTGAGTGCCAGCATTTGCAAAGTGAGATCTGCAAAACAAATCAAAGCACTTTTCCCTGAACCTATCCCTTAACTATGGTAACTCAAGGTGACTGGATAGATTCTTGCTCTTTCCTGTTCTTCAGCAGTACACTAGGCCCTAGACAACTGGATTTTAGGATTTCTTGCTGTGCAGTACAGCACTGACACCACTTTCTAGCCACTGCTGCATAAATCCTGAAATATAGTTTCCATAGTATTACATTACATTCTGTCCTCCTTAATCCAATGTTCCCTAAACCCTGCATTTTTAATGAACAAATAATTGTTCTATTACAGATAAGTCTAATAGGGTCAAACCTATTCAGTAAAAAATACTGCACAGGTGAAAAATAGGGTTGGAGGAAATATGCATGGGGGGAGTTGATAATTATATACGGCACAGATTGGTTCCAACATCATATTTATCTTACTTATAAGAATATGTTTGAGAGATAACATTTCCCTAGAAGACAGCTAACTAACAACAGTGGTTTTATCTGTGGGGCTGCTCTTTTTATTTGTATATTTCATATGCTTTATATAATAGTTGTCTATATGGTTATCCCCACTTTACAGATGAGGCATCCAATTTCTTGAAAATGAGAAAAAGTTAGAGGGCAGCACCAGTTGCCAGCCATGCTGTGTCCTCTTTGACTTTCCAAAGAACATTTTTACAGCCACCCATAACACTGCTGCCCATTGCAGGCTCCAAACAGCACACGCACGTCTGGGGGTTGGATTTCAGCCCCACTGCTCTCCTTCTGCTGACACTGCAGTAATGATCTGAAAAAAGACATTATTCCCAGGGCTGTGTGGATACTGCTAATGCCAATGAATGAGTAAAACTTACTTGTTGTGACAAGGTGATACTTGTGTATTACGCCAGATCTTAGGCTGTTAAACAAAAAGTCTCTACCGATTCTCATTTCACATAGGAAACAAATAATGAAGAGGAAAAAAAAATCAATATTTTCAAACTGGGAATGTACATTAATCAGGTTTCTGAGAGAGACTCTGGAAAAAATATAGTCTCACATAATAATTACAGTTGAGGAATTTTGCCTTGAAATTAGAATCTGTTTCGCTTTTCACACCTCCAAACATTAGGAATATAAAAGCAATGTCAAGCCAGTAAGATTCAGAAGGGCAGGGAGCTGAGCTGTTCATTACCTTCCCAAATGCATGTCAAGGCCTCAACAACACCCTGAATTTAACCCCCCCCTCCCCCCCCCAACCCGTGGCTGTGTGAAAAGACAACATGTGGAGGGGCAAGAGTTGTTGCTTTGGTTGTCATCAGTTGGTTGTGATGGTGGTGATCTTGGCAGGAGACAGTGCCAAGGGTTTTGGGCCCCATCCTGCTGCCATGAGCAAACAGGCATGAGCACCATTACTGACTTCACTGTGACCCAGGCAAATAGAAGCATAGTCCTTTGGTAGGCCAGACTTTCAAAAGGTGAGAAGCGCAGCTGAAATGATATTTTAGAGAAGGATATGTCTGAGTAAGCTTATACTAGAAGACTGTCAGGAAAGCTCAGGAGTCCTCTGTGGATGTTTGAGCTGTGTTTGATTACAGGAGACGGAGGACATCTTGGCATGGACCCTTCTTTTCCTTTGCTAGCCCAGGAGATGAAGAAAGGGCCCTGAAAAACTGCAATATTTCAATCATACGCTGTTAGAGCCTGAACTAAGATTCCAGGATCATTCAGCATATTTGGATTATTAATACTACTATTACTATTTTTACTTTTGTAGCATTATTTACCTCATATTTCTGAAAAATTGTAGAAGAGATTAGTTTGCCTGTTTTACAGGATGGATAAACAATTTCCCCAGGCAGGCTGATCACCAAGGCAGTTTTAATCTGACTCTTCCCCAAAAAGCCTTCTTCTGCATTTCAAGCAATTCTCATTGCAAGCAAAATCACAGCTGAGACAAGGATGGTTTTGAATGGGTGATTACAGGACAAAATCTTCCAGACAGAGCTTTCATGAACAACATGAGCCAAAGTAGACATCTCTACTACCTCTACTTTAAAGGGTGATAAATAAGTCTTAAATGAGAAATTTTACTGACAAAACCTCAGTCTGTGATGCGTGAAAGGATATATGTATCACTCTCACTGAGTGAAAACTGATCTGGGCCATAGCAGCTAGATGACTTACCACACAAGGATCAGAAAATGCCTTGTGACAAATGGTCAAATGCAGCACAGGGCTGATCTCACTGGGTATTCTTCTCAAGATGGTTAACTGCGATCAGAGTTGTCTCTGCACTGCTCAGACTCAGAACCACCAGCTCCACACTTCATATCAATTTTTCTGCTTTTTAGGCAGAGGAGGTAGGAGATTACATATTCATCTAGCTTGGGATCCGGCAGAACAGCAAGGACCAAACACTTCTTTCCCTTCTACTGCTCTTCACCTTCAGGCATAGAGAAGTTCAGGAGAGACTTCCTGAATGGTGTGGCATCCCAGTCATCCTGTTAGTTAGACATATTCTTCATGAATTTGTCTAGTCCTGGCACAGGCTTATTTTATTTTTTATGGCCTCTGCAGCATTCTGTGGCAGTGAGTCACAACTTAATTACACCTTGTGTGAATAGGTTCAATGCTGCACTGGAACCAGCAATTAGTACTTGCAAAGAGACATTTTCTGTGTGGAATGTACTTTTCATCAGTGCTACCCCATGCGAGGAGCTGCCTGTTGAAGCTTGCAGGAGATAACTACTTTGGGGGGAGAAGGGACCAGTGACAGCAGTTATATCACTGATGAGCCAGAGGAGAAAGTCAGGCACTGTCAGTGTGGTGTCACATACCTCACACTACCCAGCACTGGAACAATTAAAAAACCCACATTACTCACTGAGCCCCAACTGCTTATTTCGTTCACTGTGGCCATGGAAACATCTGACCTATTTACACCTTCAGCAGAGTGAGTGGTGGCTGGTGGAAGAGAGGTGGAAAAAGGGGAATGCTTTGAATTTGGATTGTGGAGACTTATAATTAAGATGGATGCATGAGTACGTGTGCTCACAAGGGATAGTCAGAGGAACATGGCCTGAGCAGGCCAGGGATTCCTGGTTCAGTGCAGCTGTGGCATCAAGTCCTCCTTGAGCAAACGTGATTTACCCAGAGCCTCTGCTTTGCATACATAAGGTGACACCCACAATTTCTAAAGGTCTTATGGAATTTCCTTCTTCTGTCACTGTCAGCAAAGTAATTCACATTGTCTCTGCAGAATTCTTTCCTGAAAAGGCCTTCATAGATGGGAATCAGCTTTTTCTATCAAGGAAGGAAGGGAGATGAGTCTCATTCTGCACAAGGCTTGCCTGTGTACCTTGCAACAGTCATCTCCTCCTTGCCTATTTCTCAGTACAGATGGGAAAGAGCAGCGTGAAGTCATTTGGGCACATCAGATGGAGCAGGAGATTTCACTAAATTGCAGCTGGGGCATTTACCTAGACTGCAGATTTCCAAAACAAGACAATTCTGTGTAAGTTACCGGACCAAGGGCACAGCATGTATCAGAGAGAGCCTCCAAATCCTATTTCAAATCTTCTGAGGGCATGTATTAATATAAATGGGCATATTAGCTTTTAGATGGCAGTTACCTGAAATGGACCCTAGCTAAAAGGAGATTTGCTGGAGAGGGGAGAATATTAAACTCTAGGTGTAAAGGAGACTTCTGCAGATACAACATAATCACAGTGAGTATTAAGAATGAAAGGAACTTCAAGACTTTAAAGATCTGTTGGGAAATCTTGAAGAAGAAAGGACGTTGACTATTGATATTAGTGAGAAAGTGTCTTTAATATCCCAAAAGCATCTGATTGGTAACCATAGCATCAGACCTCAGGAATGTAAATTTAGTAGCTCTTTAAGATGAAAGCTCCCCCTCTGCATGCTTTTTTTTTTTTTTTTTTTTTTTTTNCTCTCTTTTTTTTTTTTTTTTTTTTTTTTTTTTTTTTTTTTTTTTTTTTATTGCACATTTCAAAACCATTCATATTCTGGCAGGTAACAGTTTTTTATCCTGAAAGTAAGGGTTGACCGAGGAACAAACTGTGCAAATTCTGTTCTCAAACACCAAAATTAGAGAGAAAATACCATCTGTTTCCTCTACAGCCTACTTTCCCCAGTTCCAGTGATATCTTCTTGTGGAAAAACAGTCATGAAGCTAACAACAGGACACACAGCAATGCACCCTAATGCAATGGTTTGTTTGTGGGGAGGGGTCACTGTTCCTCCCTAGAGGAGGCAGCTGGAAGCCCTATTCCCAGCTGGATGGGGAAGATATTCATTGCATCCTGTGCTGCTGGGCCCCTGTCTGGGCTTGGTGGGATTTCTCGTCCACAGCAAAGGCTTTCAGGTGGCAATCCTAAGTGTTTTCTCCTCGACCTGCTACAGCAAATTGATGGAGCTTTGACAGCATATGTGACTCATTTCAGGAAAAAATATACTTGAGTGCTCATTATCACTTCAACATCATTTACATTTTTTTTCCTATTCAGGGTGAATATTTTGTAGTCATAGGGCACAGACTGTTTCCTTTGTCCTGAGAAGCCCACACAAACAGACTTTCTACCTGTAAGTTCCTGCCAGAAGCTTTGCAGCTGGATGTCTTTTGTTTCTGACTTCATTTTTCCCCCCTCCTCCTTGTCTTTTGTAGATGAGTTACACAACACTGGTTTTTCCTCCTCCAGAATCGCTGAGCAAATTTCAAGGCTGCGGAGGAGGGGGAGGAGAAACTGATGCACCGAGCCACCTTTGCCCATCCACTTGTGAGTGGGGTATAATAGGTGCAGTTGATTTGAGACTGCCAAGAGTTTGCTGCCAAATTGAATTTTTCATAAACTGATTACTGCAAAGTGCTCTTGGCAGAGGAAAGTTAACACCTTTCTAACAAGCTCAGTTCAGCACAGCTCATAAAGAGGGATACTGTAATAATAATCCTCTTCTGGATCCTTGGCCAGGATTTTGGATTTTCCGAGAAACTGCTTCCACCCCCATTCCTTCACCCATGAATAAATCCGCTTAAGGCTTTTTTTCATAGCTGTTGGTGAAGGCATAGGAATACTTCTCTGCTGGTGTAAAGCAGCCAACCTCCATTGATTGCAGTGCTCTGAGTTACTTTAATACTGTGGGGGTGATAGTATGATTCAGACATGGTTGATAAAGTTAATGGTAATCTACCCTTAATAACTTAATCTTAGCGTTTTTCTCTAAAGAGAGCTATGGAGCCAGGAAAAGGTGTTGGCTGAACTACTCAATTTATCTGACAATTTCTCCCTTGTGTTTTCTGCTTGCAAAACACTCATCCAGAAAGGTTTTGGTTCTTAAGGGATTTTATTATTCGTTTTGTGTCAGTGGGTTATAAAATAGGGAGGCAAATTTAATTCCTCAAGTTGCAATGTTGTCCTTGTTGCCAGATGACTGTCACCCAGTGGCAAGCAGAGAGAGGCCACTTCCAAGGAAGGACAGTCTCCTACCTGCAGGCAAGAGTACCTTTGCTGATTCAGGGGCATGTGCTAAGTAGACAGAGTTCACCAGGAATTATTTAACTTTCATGAGCATTCACAAAAAGAAAAACAGAAAACAGGTTTTAGACGCATCAAAGCTGCTATTTGCAATTAGCCCAAATCACACTTAGAGATCAAAAAATACACACCAAGAATATTTTGGACAGACTGCATCCCTTTAGTTTAGCTATTGGAGGCTGTGCCCACTCAGTCAGTGTGGAGGACCTGGTTTCTGGTGGTGCCTTGATGTGAGCTCCAGTCAGATATTCCAGTGGGTGGGCAGGGATCCCACAGTGTGAAACATCTGCTTCGCGAAACAGACACTGGGTGTAAGCACTGCCTTAAAATAATAATAAAAATCATCATTTCAAATCTCCCACCCCTCAGATAACCTTTCTAGCAGGTGCTTCTAGGTTAAAAAAAAAAAAAAAAACAAAAACAAAAACCAAAAACACTTTAGCAGTGGCAACAATGAGAGAGCCTGCTGTCCTTGTTAGGTATTCTCTTTGCTATGCTTTTCCTTCATATTTATACCAGTAAAACATGTCTGGGCTTCACACTTGTCACTGACATTGATGCAACAGAAATCTTTTACTACTCCAAAGGGAGAAGTATTTCCATTTATGGAAGTGTCAAGGAGCAGACAACAAAGGCCCAATGTGCTGCTAGGTCCGTCACCAACAAGAGCTTCTCTGGAATAATCCTTTCAGTTTACAGGACACACATGCACCATGTGGTTACAATTTAAAATCATGCCATCTGTTTAGGAGATCTGAATGGTTTTGATCTGCTTTGAAGCAAACAAGAAAAAGAGAAGTAGGGATACTGGGGCTTCAATTCTCTTTGGTGGTGCAAACAGGCAAGATGTTTTCAAGTGTCCAAGCAGATCCTCTTCTGCTTAGCAAGATGGGTGGGCTGTGCTGGCCCATGGAGCAGGAAGCAAAAATGGGGTCATGTTTGCAATTAAAAATTCTCAATTTAAAAAAAAATCAGAGTTAGTTTAGGTAACGTAGATATGTTGATATTTCTAATTCAATTTTTTTTTCCACTATCACTTTTTCAAATATTGCATCACTTGAATAATTTTGTGGACCAAAAATCTACAAAAGCTACAAGTGGGAAAGGAAGAAACCTATGTGACATCAAGCAAGGAATTCTTGTTTTCATTTTACTCCAGGAAAATTTCTTTTTGATAGCCATTAGCATCATTTTTGAAATGAAAAGTCATTTTGATTTGGAAGATGAAGCTTTGAAATTAAAAGTGAATTTCAGTTAGACATTTTAAATTATGTTGAGTGTTCACTGAAAATTGCCTAAACCAATGCCAAATCCTCTCAAAAAAATGCTTCATTGAGTGGCTTGAGCAAGTGTGTGCCAGCTCTTCTCATCACAGGGACATTATCTATAGCAGTAGGAGTTCTGGTGTTAAAACAGAAAGGGCATATAATGAAAAACTGCCATTTCAGCCAGATAATTCATAAATATTAAGAAAAAATTTTGACATGATAAATGATATTGAAAATCACTATGTGATAGGAGAGAAAAAATGGCAGCTGTGAATGTGCTATAGTTGAGCGTCAAAAGAATTTGGTGATAAAAAAATCATGTATTGTTTTAATAAGAAAAACTGTGTTTTATTGTGGTTTTAACTTTTCAGATATTAAATAGCATGCCAGTAAGGAAGAGTTTTAAACAAATAAGAAAGTCAAAATTTTTTTTTCTGATTTTTCTCTTTTAATCAGCTTTAAGGAGTTGAGGGAAAGACAAGCTGCAGTTGAAAAGTTCAGTTGCTTTGTTAAAAAAAAAAAAATTGAAAAATTCTTTAATTTCTTCAAAAAAACTGCTCTTAAAGAGGAGTATATAAAGCTGACCCACAAATACCAAGCCTTTCCTTGCATCTTTTCAAAACCACTTGTATCTGCAACAAAGCTTTAGTGAGATGTGTCTGTCCATCCACTTCTTTGAGTTGGGTGTCTTTCTTTTGGTGAGTGCTGAACCAGGAAGATAGATTATGGTATGTCTTTCTTCTTGTCACAGCTCCTTCCTAACTCTTGCATGATTATATATATTCTAAATACTTTTTGATTCAGCTTCCAGAAGGAGGGTGCCTTTTAAGACACCAGTGTCAGGATCTGCCCTGCCTAGTACTTACAGTGTCCTTCAGTTCTTGCATTGAAGGAGAGACTGATTTCAAAGACACCAATGCTCTTTCCCTTCATTTACAAAACACCATGCAGTGGGGGGGATTGCCAGAGCAGGGGACACCAGGTTTGTGAAAGGGAGTGCAACTGCAGTGATTTCTCTTGTAACCTGTTGTTCGTCCTCACTGCTGTCCTCCCAGTGAGCTTGTTCCCTTATCATGCCCAGCTGGAATCGAGGCACAGTGCCTCTCTGGACTCACACAGGCATAGGTCAGGTGTGGCAAGGACCATAAAAGTCTTTTGGGTTTTCCTACTCTGCCTCCACTAGGCAGAAGAGAAGACAGTGATTTCATTCACTGTCAAGTTCATTCTAGTCCTTTAACCGTTGTTAACAGAGATGCCAGATTTTGGCATGGGGGGGGGGAAGGGGAAGGGGGTGGTGCAGTTCTACATTTATTTTAGAGAAAAAGCTGAAGTGTTGTTTTGATTCTTAACTGGGAGCTAAAATGCTCTTGACTTTCTCAAGACACAGAATTCTAAAAATTCACTTAATGTCCTATTTTACTGGCTTTTCAGTTCTGAATTTATTTTCTGTATTTTTCTCTGGTATGTCAGTAGTGCACAGTGCTGGTTTTCATCTTTCATTTGGTCTTGTTTGCAATAGCTGAAATACTTATTTTAATCGATTCTTTTTTTAAACGTTAAGAGCAGCTGCTACTTGGTGTTGACTAGCACATCTAAACATTGCCTGTAGATCACAGGGTTTCTTTTTAAAATTCTAGTCAAAAGTGTTTTTCACTTGGCTTAATTTTTTTGTAGGTATCTAAATACTGTACTTTTGAATGATTATTTTTTAAAAATAAAGTAGAATCTTTATTCTTAATTTGCATTGCATTGTTATGTTAGACCATATAATCCAGCATCAAACATCTATTTAGACACATATCTTGCCTAGTTTCATTCTACTTGGAGGCATCAGGCAGAACCCTTGAGCAATTTGTTTCCAGTTGAGAGATATTAATGTTTCTGTATGATAAAGTAGTGTTGTTTTCTTCAATTTCATCTTTCTGTGCCATTAACACTGTAAAGACAAGTGTTGGTAAACAAGGTGCTCAAAGAGCCAAACAGAAAACCCACACCACTGAAAGCAGAGTGACATGAATTAGAGGCAAGAGCCATCTTTTGATCTACTAATACATACTTTGTGTGCCCATCTAGGTTGCTGTACAGTGCTATCATTTACTCACTGGCTGTATCACAAATGAGGTGCCCTTTTAATCTCTGATCTGTGCCTAAGGGAAATGAGCTTTTAAAGCTATGATCTTGTGTATATATACTGCCCAGTTTGCTGCTAGAGAATGTTGCATATATGTATGGTATCATCATCTGGTAAACAAATTGTATTTGCAGTTTGGTCAGCATCATTAGTTATTTAAACTCTGTCTGTTTAGGCACCTGGAACAAGCAGTGGGTTAAATTCTTCTGATAAAAGGACTTATTTATAATGTGTTTCACCCCATAATGAGCTCCAGACAGGGGAGACTGACCATTAGAAGATGACTCACAACATTACCATAAAGATCAGAGTCACACATTCAATTTTATATGGCTTATATACACTCAGCTAGAGCACAGATTCTAAAAACAATTATTTTGGCTCCAGTTTTTCAGTTGTGGTAAATATGATACAGTCCTCCTATGCCTGACAGTAAACAGGCAGGATAAAGTAGACTATTTATTTTATTTCATTTTTTTATTGCTCTTCTTCTCTACAGTTTCAAGAGGAAAAGAAGCTGAGTTTTTAATATTGTGAGAATGCTTAGCCCTTTTCAGCTGGGAGATGTCAGAAGCAGCTGCAGACCTAAATGAAAGGAGCTCATCTCTGAAAATTTGCTATGCTGTAATAAATGCAGGGTTCTGCTGGTGAGCTGCTGATGGCCCTTTAATGTCTTTAGCAGTACTCCAAGGCACTGCAATTCCTCCCGATCTCTTTCCCCCTCCCCAGCTCAGGATTTCATCGTGTGAATGCAAAGATTTCACTGCAACACTTTAGGGCTACACTGAGTTTGAAGAAAGGGGTCATTCCTGGTTTTATCATCCAGCCAGCAGTGTCCCTTCATCCCAGATTGATGTTCTTTACTGGCATTTTAGCTTTAAACATTTGGCTCACTGAGTCATGTTAATATAATGGGAGTTGTTGGTATGCAGCAACATGGGGGTCGTTATCTATTTGTTTTATCTAAGTAACATATGTTATGCAAGGAAAAAATGTGTTTTTGCAGCATCCTTGTGACATATTTTCATGACTAGTTACAAAGCACACTCAAATTAAATTCAAGAACTACTTTCCAGCCTCCAGGTCCCTGCTCCTCCTTTATTAATCTGTGATCATGGGCATCTGCCAGTCTAGAGACTGGAAAAGTGTTAAGAACATGTGAAATTTAAAACAACAACAACAACAACAAAAAAAACCCCTCCACTTTTACAGCTGGGAAATGAGCACAGCATATGTGGATCTTGGTAAAAGGATCTCAGAGCTTGAAGAAGACTCTGGAAACCATTTGGGCACAGTGTAACCTTCAGTCTAGAAACCTTAGAAAGCCTTTTCTCTCTGAGATTTGGGAGATGTTGAGTTTTTTCATGCTGTATTTGATTATGGGGTAAGTGAGGCACAGTATTTTGGGCTGGCAGGTGCAATCCCTAGGAAAGTAGTGAGCATGACTGATAGGCAAACCAAACACTGCCTGGCTAATATGGGAGAGCTACTAGATAGTTGTAATGGTCAAGAGAATCACTTAGAGGCAAATGGGCATATGCAGACAGATGATAAAACCACAGGATAGTTTGGATTATTTGGAGATTATCACAGCTGAAGGGCAAGAGTACTTTCACTGCTGGGTAGAAATAGGACTAAACTCAGCATAAAACCCAAAATCTCTCTGACAGAGAAGGAAAGAGGCCAACTGTTGGGATCCTTCTCAGCCTAAGAGGGACATTTCTAGGCATTGATAAACACATGGTTTGAAAAAGAGCCGTATGGCATTTATGAGACTATAGCAAATGTGGTGCTTGGAGCCCTGCAGGAGGCACTGAAGCTGGCAGGACTGTGGTCAGGAGCAGTCACCATAGCCAGTAAAGCACCATGGTTAAAGGCAGCAGTCCCCACTGCAGCAGGAGGCTGGATGTCTGAAAAAGCCATTGTTTCCAGAACACCAAAGGATACTGTGGCAAAAGCAACTGAAGATTTATAGGAGTCTTCATTATTTGTCCTGAATCAAGAGGACATGAGTGAGTATGTGCCAGGGGGGAGAGAGTCCCATGTGAAGGAATGTCAGCTACAGTAAAAAAGAAGCATCAGATGGCCCAATGGTGATAAAACCCATTTCCCTTAGGCAAGTAATACTCTGGTAACCTCTCACCTTGCAACTTAACCCATGCCTGTATGTCAGAGCAAGCAACAACCATTGAAGTCAGAAGTGATCTCTGCAGTCTAGAGGAAAGGACATTAGTCGTGAGACCACCCACATCCCCAAGGCCAGAAGGTGTAAAGGTGTCTCTACCTTATGGGAAAAGATCTGTTGGTAAAAAAGCTCATTCTGTTTTGTAAGCTTAGAGTCCTAACCTGGGCTTACCCAGCACTCAGCTGGTAGGCGTAGTACTAATTATTATTATAATGAAACATCAGTTTTTCCATAGCCTGGAATATTGCAGTAAAATACCACCAGAAAGCAAGTTTCTGTGAGTGACATGATAAATATCAACATTGGGAATTTTTTTTTTTTTCTTATGTTTCCCTCACTTTTTTTATTTCAGATGATGCTTTTACATTAGTTTGAAGATTTTTCAGACATAAATAGTCCATTATATATTAATTTAGCCATCCTTTTTCTTCTAAAGTTGCTCATTTTGTTGTAAAGTTGTTCTTCTATTGTAGGAAACCTGTTAGTAGCTAGGACATGCCAAGAAAATGAAATGGTCCTTTTGCTCCTTTTTCCCAGCATGCTACCCAGCTGGCCCAAAATCTCTCCGCTCTGTAATACTGAATACTTCAAGGCAGAAGGAGATAAATAGAAAGAGACCAAAAGTATCTTTTTATGGGGCAGTTTGCCATCTGGCACGAGCCTGCCTGAGTCAGAGTTTAATTGTATTTGCTGATCGTAGTTTTGGACTGGATGTTTTAAACTAGATGTTATCTATTAAAAAAAAAAAAAAAGAGCAAAGAGAGACACTTTAAGGTGTCTGTATGCTTTTAAACTTTTTTTTTCCCTCTTTTAAAATAAACAGCCTAGGAAACTGAGAACATGCACATTATATTAAATGCAAGTAGAGATTTTGGAGTTCCATTTTACCAACTATTTGCAAAATCCAGTATAATTAATCCCTGATGTTGCAGCCAGGATGAATTTATTCCAAGATCTATGTAGAAGCATTTAATTGCCTGGTTTGACAAAGATCAGCCATGTCTTTGGCCATGTTATATTAGATATTTGAAGCATTGAGGTTATGGTTAATTTTTTGCCTAAAAGTGCCCCAGTGCCCACGTTGTTGTCAAGTAGTTTCAGTGGTATTGCATGCATGAGCAGCCAACATAGTTCGTTCATCCTAAAATACCACAGCCATTAGCTAACAGTGGCAAGTTTGAGGGGCATTTTTTCAGTTTGTTTTGGGGAAGGCAGGGCTGTACTCCCTTATCTTCTGAACCTACAATTTGAAATTCCTCCGCTAACTGTATTGTGGGAATGAACTACAGGGTTGTAAATTGGAAGATGAGCTATTGAAAAAAAAGAACTATTTTGGGGGTGTTTTTCTTTGTATCATTTCTTATGGGAGTAAAACTGCATTACTGAACCTGTACAGGAAGCATCCTGTGAACCACATTGGAGTGCAGGAAGGGCAAGTGTGGAGGCTGATGCTCCCACCTCTGCACTGCCTGGGGAGCAGGCACAACTCTCTCCAATTTTGGCCGGTGAAGTGCAACTCCCAGCAGCCTAAAGTTTCTTACTGGCATAGCTCCTCTCCTCCATCAGGAGTCCCATGCAGGTGTATTACACTTGATGAGAACATGAATCCAGCTCTCTGTGGCTAAACTGTTTCCAGGTGCAGGCAACAAACATCATGTGTGTCTCCTCATGCTCTGCCTTCCCCAGAACAGCCTGCAGCAGCTGTGAAAAAGCAGTGTCAGAGGAAAGGAAAGGAAAGGAAAGGAAAGGAAAGGAAAGGAAAGGAAAGGAAAGGAAAGGAAAGGAAAGGAAAGGAAAGGAAAGGAAAGGAAAGGAAAGGAAAGGAAAGGAAAGGAAAGGAGAAAGGACCCCTCAAAAAACCAACCCTGTGACCACCACTGTGAATTTGGGGTGGAGTTTGTCATGGTTGTGGACTGGAATAGGGGCAGAATGTCAAGATCTATGTATGTTATGTGTATGCATTTACCATGATAGCTTTTCCCTCTGAGAGTGATTCCCTGGTTTGTTTTATTTTCAAACTTAGCCTCCAAAAAAAGTATGAGAAATGGAATAGATCACATATAAAGTGCCCAGGTGGTGTGTTGCTGGTTTAAGACATTCATCCTTAAACTGTGAAGAATGTTGTGAGTTTCATAAAACCTGAAGGATACATCTGTGTTCCTCCGTCAGTGCAATAATAAAATCAGCAAAGGCTGATGCTCCTGCGTGGCTCCATCACTCACAATAAATATTTGAAAGGCATTACAGCTCTGCAGTAAATGAGGCTGTCAGAGAAGGCCACTTCCAATAGATCATACTAAATTATGACATATGAAAAGTACTGCAGATTAGCAGCTCTTCGTTCATTCAGTGCTTAATGGCTGGTGTTGAAAGGCAGGCAAGAAGAGGGAAGCCGGTGGTATTCAGCAATGTATTATCTATGTAAATACAGAGGCAATGTCTTGAATCCAGTTCTGCTACCTACCCTGAACCTCACAAATGCCATGGAGCTTCAGCATCTCGGAGGAGGTTGGCAGCAAGTGGTCGGAGCAGACTCCTGCAGATGTTGCACATTGTGCTAGCCACTGCACTCCCTCTTTGTGGAGCATTTTCCTCTTCCTCATTGTCACAATCAGACTGAAAATGTGTTTGGTTCTCTGTGTGTTTGCAGTACAAGCAACATTAATGTCTCCTCACTCTTGGTGACTAGAAATAACGCATCTTTGCCTGCCCTGCCTGCCTCTGCCCTGTACCCTCCCTGCCACCATCTCTCCTTGCAGTCTTTGTCAAATCAGATCCCTCTCTCAGTTTGCAACAAGCACCAAACGGCACTCCCAATGCTTGTTTCCATTTTTGTGTGGATTGGATGAATGAAAAACTCCATAGAAGGGAATTATTAGTAATTGTAGAGTGAATTATTAGTATTTATTGTGCCTCTGGCAAAATCTGGCTTTTTAAAAGGAAGTGCCAATAACTAGTTATGGTGTTTAATTAAGGAGAGCAATCTATAATTAACAAAGGAATGCTGTACTTTATATCTGGCCTTTATTATTTTCATTAATCATCAGTGCTTCACAGATGTTATATTTTGAATTGTTCATACTACTCCTTTGCATATTTTTTTCTCACTTCGAGGTGCACTAATTGAGTGAGATGTTTTTATCAGGCTTTAAGACAGTCAACCTGATGGGAAGACTCTGTTCATGTCATACTGGTGCTTGTGTCAGTGTTGTACATTTACTCCAGACACTCTTCAGAGAATGTAAATTTATGTTGTGCTTTAGTTCAATTCTTTGCTTCTTCTGTGGTATAAGTAACTTGCTGAACTTAAAGCATATAAGTAATTTTAAAAAATCGTTTACTACCCAGCTTCTTCTCTTCACATTAGTGGTAATTTCTGTTGACTGAGTGGTTAGACATCATTGTGCAGTATTTAGATAAAAATAACTCATTTCATTGCCCACAGAAAAAAAATACTTTTCAGTTGTTCCTTTTATTTTTAAAATTTAGCTATGTGGTGAACTCAGACATTCTTTATGTCAACAAGAGGTATATCCCAAATGGCCAATTTGACTGTGAAATATATTTTGTTCTAGTAAATGGTTGTTGTTCATGTCATTTTTATTTTAGTCTGGATAGATGAAATTGGTATTAAAACCTACTAAAGACTCAGGGATGATACCTGAGCAACTTTCAAAGGGCTCTTACTTTTCTGTATTTTGGTTTGGAGATGTAAGCATTCAGTTTTAAGTGTCTAGCTGAGAGTGACCACAGACATTAATTTCCTACAAGATGTGTTTTACCAACATCAGTTTGTGTGCTCTTTAGAGACAAGAGGCACAGTCTCGAGGACAGTATGCTCCTTAAATAGGTTGCTGTGTGGCAAAAGCTGGCAGAAAAATTCCTGAACACCTTCTCACTGCTGGCATTAGCAGTTAACACCTTTGTTGTATATGACAGGCCATGTGAAAGAGGTGTGTGGTCACCTAAGCTCACTGTGAAAAGCAGAGTAAAATGGTGCAGAGCTGTCAGTACTACAAGATTTATATTCATTCCTTGCTGTTATGTCCTGCACACATCATGCAGCCTCTAAGATAGCCCCCTGATTTTAATTTTCAGGCTAAGTCACTTGACACTTTTGCAGTCCTCACGGCTTTGGTGGTGGAGCTGTTCCTGCAAGATGTAGCCTGATCAAGGGATTGTAACTGCAGATTTAGCCTGAATGTTAATGGATGTAGAACAGATGTAGGAGGGAAGGAGGAGGAGGAAGATATTTTCTCTCCAAACAGAGATGCCTGTAGCCAGGTGAAATTGGTGTGATCCCATCAGTCTCCTGCTTAAAAGTCTCCTGCTGGGCCTGGCAGAAACACTGACATGACCCCTGCCTTGGAGCGAGGGACACACGTACACATGTGTATTCATCCAGACTTTGCAGTGGGAGCAAAAGGACTTTAGCTTTTTCCCTCCTGTTTTTTCCCCCTCTTGCAGCTCTAGGTCTAGATGTAATTGCTATTGTTTGTTTGGAAATCATTCAGAAAACTTGAGGAAAAAAAGAAGCTCAGCATATTGCTATCTTGCATCAGCCATATTTTCCTTATTTATCCTTAAAGATATTTTTTAGAAAGAGTAGTCGGTATTTAGGATGCCCAAACAGACTATAAGGTGAATCTTTTCAGACATCCTAGTCACCTTTCCTCCTAGCTCCCCTCCTAACTAGTCTTTCATAAAAAGAGAGATGTTCCTTGAGGAGAGAGCTAACCTGTGCTTAATTAGAGATTTAACCATAGCCTTAAACTTTTTTCCAAACAGGAATCATCAAGTGAATCACAGACTTATAAAAATCCCTGGCAGGGAAACGTTAGTTCTGAGGCTTCCAGATGGTTAACCATGCCCCTGTTTTCAACTCCACTGAAGAGTGCACAAAAAGACTCACAGCTAGAAATACCAGGGCACACATTTATTTATTTATTTTATTTTGGTTATATTTCCATGAACACAAGTTCATGATCTTCTTTAAAAGAAAATTGGAGAATGTTGGAATTTACTAAAAAGGAAATGTTTTCTTGTGCCAATGTGTGCATGAGCAAATATGTGTGTGCAGTTTTCTAGGGTAGTGGAGAGAATGTCCTGAAAGTCCCTCTTCCTAATTGTTGCTGAAGGAAAGAATGGAAAGGAAGAGGGAAGACAGCAAAAGATGGAAGGGGAAAAAAAGAAAAAAAATAAAAAAGGAATTAAGGAGCTAATAACAGTGAAAGCTCACTGCCCAGGATATGTCTTTTTCTGTGTTTGAATGATTTTTCTTTGTAGACAGCTTTGCATGGCACTATTTTTAGAATCTCTTTAATAATTGAGCTCTAGTGATTGTGCTCAGCAGTTAGAACAGGCAGGGAAAATAGCATCTCAAAGAAAGTGTGCACCAGGGTAATAATTTAAATCAAACTACATTTGACTGTGCTCCCCGTTCTTCCCTCCCCCAGAAAGGTGAAATGCTACAGAACACTGAGCACAGGGGAAACATGAAAATTGGTCAAGTTTACAACATGTAATAAAATACATCAAGAGAGTTTATGTTTTAGAGGTGGAGCACAGGAAGAGGTGATCTGGTCAGCTGTTAATGAATTGCTGTGACTAGGTGGTTTACGAGGGGAGCGCCTCAAGTTCCCACCGCCAGCAGTGAATTAGGAGAGAACAGCATGCCTCTAAGTTGCAAGGAGAGGATTGTCACAGAGGAAAAAAACATTTGTCAAACCACTCTGAAAGAGGCACAAAACAGTAGTCCAGTGACATGCAGGAAACCCCTGCAGCACTCTCACTGTTTGGTGCGTTTGATTTTTGCCTGGTTGCACATCCAAGTCCATAGCAGTCCCAGAATGGAACTGGGTATCCACTCTGCTCCTACCAACTGCCTCATACAGGCAGGTTTGCCCAGCCTGACTGCAAGGTATTGTCCCTAACACCTCTTCTTACAAGCAGCAAACTTGGGAATCCCCAAGGAAAATTGCTGAGGTGTGGACAGTAAATCCACAATCAATGAATCACTGTCCACATTCCCTCGAAAATACAGAGACAGCAGCAACTATGGCAATTTCTAGATTATTAACACACACTCTGATTTTTTGTGAACTCTATCCATCCTAACACTGCTATTTAAAATACCATTTTATATTTTTTTGTTTTTCATTCCATTGTGATTTTTTTTTTCTTTCATGATATATCCAAGCTTGATGACATGGTTAAGTCCTCTTTAAGAATTTAAGACATTGACCATGAAGTTCCATTTTGGTTGCTTCATCATAGATTAACATGTTTCATTACCACACAGACTAAAAAAAACCAGAAAAAAGTATAAAGTGTTATGATTAGCACTAAGTAGTGACTGGCTTTAAAGATACAAAAATAGAAAAAATAAATCTGTTATCATCTCAAGTGTAATACTACAACACAATAATAACTAGAATCTATTTTTGGAAAAAAAAAGGAACTGATAACAAATTCATAATTTCAAACATGAGAATTCAAGATTCAAGCTTCCATTCTCTAGAATTTTTCCTTGAACACAAAAAGTCTTTCTCTTAAGAAGACTGAAACAAAGACATTGAGAATTTCTTACCAACAAAAGATTCTGAGTGTTGACCTGTTTTGCTCTGCTTGTCTGCAAAGTGTATGTAAACTTGAAAATGCACAATAATCCATTGGGTGGGTATAAGGCTTTTATAGATTTTGACTATAAAGAAGCTGTATCTGCCTCTTAGGAAGTTTGATTTTTCTATCAGCACATGGGAGAGTCTCCTCACGATTTTTTCATTTAAACCTTTTACAACTAATGGAGTTTATTCTTTAATATTTCAACTCATATTCTTCTCCCATATGACCGTCTTCTTCCACTTCTATGCCAGTTTGTATAAAATAATAATGTTGACAGTGTGATATGAGAGTTATCCCTATGATAAGCTGGTCTCAAAGTTATTGGTTTCCCTTCAAGTTTTAACTCATCTGTCAGAGTGAAAAGATGCTTTTCTAAAGCAATCATAGTAGCCTAAGTCATAAAGATTGACTAAAAATATTAGGAATATCATACAAGACATTGGCCTTCTCTGCTGTTCTGAACTAATTTGGAAAGTATTTCCTTTGAAATTCAAGAAGAGTATTAGAATTAATTGACTTTTCTCTGTTGTCTTTGTTAGTTGAGCTTTTATTTTATTAAAAATAATGTTTTGGGGGTTTTGGTTTTTTTTGCTTCGCTTGTAATGACTTTTAAAGATATTAACTTGAAACTGAATTTTAAGCTCATGAGTTTTGACCAAATTTGAATTGTTGTATCCTGCCTCATGAATTGTAAGCTAACCATAATGCTTGGCTTAACCTGGGACCTGTCAAGCAAAACAAAATAAGGGAAGCATATTTCTGGTGACTGCAGCCATGGTGGGACAGCAAGGGGGAAAAGGGCAGAAGTGCTTGGCACCAGAACGCTGGTCTCCCTCCCTGGGAGGACAGATCAGATTTAGACTACAGTACACCCCTCTTTGGAAAACATGCACTAATTTCTCTCCAACAGCACCTGTACTAATCCAAAATAGAAAGATTGAGCCTTAAGTGCTCAGTACTACAGCAAATTCTTTAGGCCCAGAAGAGCAGATTGTTTTTGCTTTGGATTTCTTCTTTGATCCTCTGTTTGCTTGCCCTGGTCCCATGGGACCTGCTCTGTTTTCCCTCTGTCCTCTCCCAACATGGGAGAAAGATGCATTTAGGGGTAGCTGAGAGTTTGCACACACAGCTTGGCTGCTTAGCCACTTCCCAAAAGAACTGGCAATAGACAACTTTTACCTGTGTTTACCTCAATAAAAGCAGTGTCTTGGGATCTGCCTACCTGCCTCTATAATATTGGTAGGATCTTAAAAGTCCTCATGGGAGCTCTGTCCCAGTGTCCAGGAGGAATTCCTCAGTTATATGGGGAGTAAAGTTATTCCTCAGTTATGTGGGGAGTAAAGAGAAGAAGGGGCATGTCACTAGGCAGCATGCAGGCAGTGCCATCACTTTATCAAGCTGGTCTCACAAGTACATTGAAAGAGAAGTTTGACCTTCAGCTTGAAAAGAAGTTATTTTAAATTTGTTAATGTCATATGTAACAGAATGTTTATAGCACTATCTAAATGCTAAATAGAAACTATCATTGCCAGTCAGTGGGCTTTTATATGAATAAAAGGAGAATTAAACTTTTTTTTAAGACTTATCAACTGATAAGAAAAAGTTACTGATTGAATAACAGAGGGAGAGAGATATATGAATAAGCAATAAAAAATAATTATATTGTTTTCTTTTCAACCTCATATTTAATTTTATATTTACTGAATGTTGGCTTCTATTTATTATGGGGAACTTAATGTTGGAGTTATATCTAAATATTAAATAAAAAAAATTAAAACAACAACAACAACAAAATCACAAAAAACCCCAAAAGCCTGAATTCCTTGGAAAAAAAATATTCATGTTTATGGTTCACAGCTTGGTGGATATGCAAAGAATATGTGAGTAACCTCTCTCTGCAGAAAGGTAGGAATACACATATATCATTATACTTGCAGTCATTCAGCAGAATGGCAATTTTCAACTTCACAGACTTTCCTAAAACTCAGCTGCATGAGCCAATTGGATCCATGAAATTGAAAATGAGCTCAGATTGGTTTGAAGGGATTAGAGCTACAAAGAGCATCCACAGAATGGTGAACTTGGCCTCTCTAAATTATCTGAATCCAACCTCAGAAATTCTAGTTGGAAACTTCATTTGATGGAATTTGCAGTGTGCTGGAGAGTGTCAAGTGGACCTGTGGTCTCAGAGATGGCTTTGTGGCTTAAATGTTGTGAGCCCCAGCTCAAGCCTGACTCCTCTGAAGCTACTTAGTATTTGAGGGTATTTAGGTGGATTATATATCAGCTGGAAAGCCCATGAGTCCTAACTGTTCATGTAAGCCTGTAACTCTACTTCTGTTCCTTTTAACCTTCTTTTTTTTTTCTGAATTATGAGTGATGGGAATTAGTGTTTAATTTAATAATTTTGCTTTCAGTGGTGGGAAAAAAGGAGGAATTTAAAATTTAATTACTCTTAACTCTTTTTACAAAAGAAAGACACATAGCTAATAGTCAAATATCTGGAAAATCTTTCATGCTTCTTCTTGTTAGCATCTCCAGTGTTCTCTGTAGAAAGCTGCCACCATATATTCCTAAGATAAAAGTAATGATAGTTCCTGCTTTTGCTATATCCCAGTGTTTCAGCATTATGGAGATTAAAGTGAGGCCATATCTTCAATAAGAACTGTGGTGGCTGTATGGGTAACAGAAATAAAAGCTACCTACTGTTGGGAAGGCACCCATTTCCTTTTACTGCATGTGACAGTCTCATCTCCTCAGTGTTCAGCCATGAAGATATAAGGAACTTCCTAACATGCATTTGTTTACAGAGACAACTGACAGAGTGATCATTTAATTTGGTCTTCCGTTTATTTCTTGAAAGTGAAAGCCTACCACTCCTCCTACAGAGATCTTCTCCTTGTGCAGGTAGCAAAGGATGCTGTTTTAGAGAAAATAAGAGCTTTCACAGGTTGTTAGGATCGCTTGATAAACTGGCAGTTTTTTAAATTGTGGCTGCCAGCAATTGTATCAAAGCAGAACTCTAGTCACAGACTCTTTGCACCATCTGTGCATTTGATAAACGACATGTTCATTTAAGGATATGCTGAAAGGGAGATAGATGAAGAAATTAAAAATTCCTATATTCATGGACACTAGACTGCAGTACAGTGCAAGGGTGTCCTTGTATATAATTTCTACAAAATTATAAAACCTTATCATCTGCAGTTTTATTTTTATAACAAAGATTTAACAATAAAACATATAAAAATATTTTCCACAGGTAGGTAAGTATCTTGTGTTTTTCTCTCCTCTGGAAGCTTGAGAGAAGCTCCTGTTTTCACTGTAGCATATTCTTGCCATTGCTCTTAACCAGATTGTCCTCAGCTAACATGCTATCATTATCCTTTATTAAAATAGCCATTACAAAATAACCATTGCTTTCTGTGTCAATCAAGAGAGACTGAAATTACTGTTAGTATGCTTTTTAGTAGTCTCATGGTGAAAAACAAACACTTAGAAATGGAGAGTAACGGAAAGAAAATGACCATTGCATATTAGTCAGGTAGACACAACAGAAGGCATATGAGTATTAATTATGTGTGAAATACAAAGCCTGTTCATTGCTATGTTATCAGAATCACTTGGGACAAGGCAACAGGCAATTGTGAGATGCTATGTTGACTGAAGGATCCATTTCAAACAATATATTAATTTAGAAACTAATTAACAAATTTACTTGTAAACTCATGGAAATACCGACTATGTTCTGCAAGTATAAGTACACAAAGATTAGGAGGCTTAACACTGTCCTTCTTACATGGCAATGTACGTAAATATGGCTGGAGGAGCAAAAGTCAGGTCAGACTTATCAAGGGGNTTTGCTGAATATATACTACTGGTCTATTTTGATATTTTATACAATCATTCCTCTATTCTAAAACATTTCTTTGAATTGAGAGTGTTTTATTAGACTAGTAAGTAATTTAAGGCTTTGCATAAAGTATGGGCAAGTATGTATTTCTAATTTGTTTTCATTAGATACTCAGATGCATAAACGCACTCAGGAAGCAAAAATTGCCTTGTGTTGAAGGAATTTTATGGTACCATTAAGGCTGACCCTAGATAACTGGTTAGGAAAGTTTTATGCTATCACTGCACCATTCAAGGTAAAGTGCAAACCTGGCATTGTTATAACTTCTGAAGTTAAATGGAATTTCCTGATAGGTATGAGCAGCTATTTTGCAATATTTATTCATTAATATGTACAGATCTTGTATGCTTTGCTATCATTACTTCCAACAGGAACAAAAAAATAAGGGTTTTAAGAGCACTGTAAATATCCATTGTTGGCATATTACAGTGCTAATACCCTGTAAGCCAAATTTGATGTTCAGGATGACTTCTCAAATGAACCTAGATTACAGTTCTGTAGTTCAGTCAGACAGAAAAGCTGCAGGGGAAAATCTTGCTCCATTAACTATTCTGGGGAGAAAACCAGTTAATGGGACTGGACCCTGCCAGCCCAGCATGCTGGCCAACCGTCCAGCCTGGGCAGGAGGGAGGAGTGTGCAATCATGGAGCATAAGTCCTGCTGATGTTTCTTCGTTCTGTTAAGATTAAAAGCACCAGCTTCCAACCCTCAAGGCTGAAGAACAATGCTAAATTATTAAGTTTCAAATATCATATTAAGTATTCAGGTGCAATTGTTTCTTAATTCAGTGAATTTTGGAAGTTTGCAGAATATGAGGCTTTGGATTTCACTGCCATTTTGAAAAAGTATCTTTAGACAGTGCTTTAAATAGATGAAGAATATGGCAGGATGGAAGTAAGGCTACTAGGAAGACTTCTACATCCCTGCACTAGACTGTCTATACACAAATGAATGGAAGATAAGGGGTTTCCATTACCTTCATCTGACAACAAACAGAAAAAGACAGCAGAAATCAAACTTTTAATATCTGCAACTCCTTCTCTGGTACAACCCTCAAATCACTGGCCTAAAATTGTCAGAACATTTCTTCAGAATCTACATTTCTTGCACCATTTCTTTCCCATTTAGGGAAATCCCTAAAGCCAAGGCATGGCCACAGTCAGATACTGTTTTAGGTGGAGCAGGTAGCACAGCCAGACACTGCCCTTTAAAAAACAACAGCAACTGTATAAAACCCTCTCTTATTTCAATTATTTATAGTTCTGCCATTCTCTTGATAGAGAGTTTCTGAAGTCTATCCTTTGGGCTAAATTTCATTGAAATTTCATTCAGAGACATCCTGCTGTTTCTAAGAACAAACCTAGAAAAAAGTAATATCTGGTTTTCCCTTGCTAAAAGCAAGCAAGTAGAAGAACTATTCTGACAGACTTTCCTTGAAAGTCTCATTTCCCTGAAGAGCTAAATCAGATCTTTGAAAATAGCCATTTTTTAGGAATGTGCATTTTTATTCTTCCCATGAGTCTCCACTAAAATTACACATTTTGTAACTACTGCTCAGACATATGCAGAAGAGGTTTATTTTAATTTTAGTATGTTTTTTTAAAAATTTTCTTAATGTTTTCACAGTTTTTTAAAATTCTCTGAAATCTTTAATTTGCTGAAGCTGCAGCTGTACAGTGTGTTCAAGCAGCCAGTCTAGGCAGTGTTGAGGTCTCTTTAGAAAATACCAATGGACTACTGATTTTCTGCCCCTTGCAGTCTGTTTTTGGGATTTTTTTTTTAATGTCATAATATGCTGCACAGAGGTTTTGTCTTATAATCTTAATAGCTGACATTATCTGACATGCACAAATCATATGTGCCTAATTTCTCATGAAGACCTTTTACAAACTTTCTCAAGAGCATATGTGTGTTTCATCAACTCTTTAGCATGTGGTGTTGCCTATATCATATTTAATTATCTGCAGAGATTTGCAATTGATCTTAATTTCATTGAAATTATTGATCAGTCAAGTCACTGACAATCAAACAGTTATGCTTACTTCTGTTGGTACTTGACCAATTTACTTTGATCCCTCTAACAAAGCTTTTTTTTTTTTTTTTTCTCAGCAGAAAATGAGTTTGATATATATATAGGCCTCTATCCTAACCAGAGTTCTGCTTCTGCAGGTAATGATGAAGAAGGTGGGTTTCAATCTCATTGTAGTAAAGGTGTGAGGGGAACTGAGTGGGATTCTCTGAATCATTAGCAGTAACAAAAGGGGAGAGAGTGAGGGACCACTCTGGTTGATGAGAAATCAATCTGCAGGCAAACCTGAAAAGGAGATGTAGAGAAAATGGGAAAAGGCCAGAAATAACTATATAAATGATATTGGCGTGTGTACGTTAAGGGTTGTCAGGATAAGCTTGCTACACTTGGGTTTTGATGAAAAATTAGGATACCAAGGAAGAGCAATGTGATAAGTCTCAAGTTTGGAAGCTCTGATTAGCTGTGTGGGGAGAAGGATCATGGAACAAGGAATCCAACTGGATGAGAAGAAAGTCAAGGTCACAATCAGGAACCTTCAATAAAGCATGACACTTGAATTCATGCACTTCTGTGAAGTTCCTCCCATCCCAGCCAAGTATGTCTTTAATCCCTTTTAGTGTTGTTCCACCTTAACAATAGTAACCTATGAGACCTCCACTAGAAAGTGACAGAATTAGTTTTGCCTGTGTCACTTTAATTAGCCTCTCCCTGCCCTTCACATAAATAATTTACTCTTTGCAAAATAGACTACCTGCATGATGAAATTTTTCCCTCTGGACTCATGCTTCGTTCATTGAAAAGAACAGATCTGATACAGAAACAAATACAAACTGTACAGTTAAGGATGCTGTATATCTACCAATGCCCTGCCTCACCAGTTGGGAAATTAGGGATTGTATTGAAGAACTGGAAATAGGAGTAGAAAATTGTCATAGTGAAATGTTTTCCTGAAGGCTTTTTTCTCTTACTCCTGCCACGTTGTTTTGATGCAATAATAAAACCAGAGGAAAGACGGCAGAGCTTTTACAGGTCCCACCTGAAGAGTCCCACAAACCATTGCACTGAATGCCCTCTTAACTGAGATTTAGACACTGACCATGTGAAAGTTCCAGTACTATGACACTGGTTGTTTTTGCTTTGAATCTGATGGATTCAAAGAGCCCTTTCTACCTTCCACTGAACAGGAGCCATAATACTCATATGATGATTTCCTCCCTCTTGGCTGAAGGTGAAGTAATTTCCATGTAAGCTGCAGTACTGGTGAGCGGAGAGGCAGGAAGACTGTCAAAGTCAACTGCAGCAGCACCTGAAACCACTCTTTCAACTGGGAAATGTTCATTTCAAGAGAAATTTGAGGGTTTCATCTATGTGAGCATTTGAAGCATTGGCATCAAATGAAATCTGTGAGAGATGTACTTTGGACATAAATTATGCCATTGAATACTAGGTACATTAAAAATCTCCAAGCAAGTAGAATGTCTCTTTAGCCTGTGCTTTATTTCAAATCTGACCCTCAATTCCTGTAATTTAAAAGGGAGTTAGTATTGCTTTTAAACCCCACAGATGTTTGGAAAGTAAAAGTAGTATTTTGACAACTGCTTGAAGGCTTTAGTGATGTATGACAAAATGTCTGTAAGTAAATTGTTATGTTCAGAGCAAGGTGTAAAGTGTGAAGCTGTACCCTTAGCACTGATGAGAAATGAAGTACTGAGCAGTTTCTCATAGCATGGGTACCCATCCATCCCTGGCACTGTATGGCTCAAGGAATTTGCTAAGCAGACTGTGTGCTTAAAAACTCTTGCTAATGCATCCTCATCAAGGGAGTAAATTGCAGCTGCACAGGCCAAGAAAGCAGGAGCTTAGGAGTAGCCTTGAAATTGAAGTGAGCAATAGGGTGGTGTTGAGCATGCTATATACAACATGCTGAAGTTTATTGCGTGGCTGTCATAATGCAAAATTTTCTGTAATTGCAGAAGAGTTTTCCATAAGAACAAGTTTCCTTTCTTATAAAAATGGCCACAATTTCTCTTGTTTATTGTTTTTTGTTAATTGGGACTCTTCATGGAGAGTTTTTAATGTGTTTCTTCTCAGTATCACTCATTTTTTTTTCTAAATGAAATTTTCTGTTATATTTGGAAGAGAAATAGTACAAATTTACCTTTCTTCTAAACACGAAGACTAGAACCTGTCTCATCTCTGCTGGAGGCAGCTTTGTAATAAAGTGTTTTAATTACAAGTAGTCTTGCTGTCCATGATAAAAGTGCATAATCATGCTGCACTGTGAGCTGCAACTGATACCTCAGCCTCTTTCTTTTTCTGACTTTGTCTTTCCCTGAACCACACTTTTGGCAAAAACACCATATATACTTTCATTTAGTCACTTGGATATGCTGATCTGCTGGTACTCATTAGAAATAGTTAAGTAATTTATCTAGGGAGTGGGTTTGTTTATTTGATTTTGGAGTTCAGTTTGGGGGGCAACACAAAGAAGCATGTGGGGGAAAGGAAAATTCATGGTATAAACTGAAAGGCATAAAATGGAGCAGATATGCAAAGTAGAGGCTCTCCATTACCTCCTATGTCAAGTCAGAGTTAAGGAGACAGTCTTGGAGGGTCTGCTACTGGCTGGAGAGTAGGCACATAAATAGATTAATATGTTTATGAATTGCTTAAGCTGATGTAGAACTAATTTTCTTCACAGTGGCTGGTGTGGGGCTGTGTTTTGAACTTGTGCTGAACACAGGGTTGATAATATAAAAAGGGGTTGTTATTGCTGAGCAGGGTTGACACAGAGCTGAGACCATTTCTGTTTTTTCTACTGCCCTGCTGGCCAGGAAGATGGGGGTCAATGGGAGGCTGGGAGGAGACACAGCCAGGACAGGTGACCCAAACTGACCAAAGGGACATTCCTGACCATGTGACATCATGCTCAGTGAATAAAGTGGGGGGAAGAAGCAGGAAGAGGGCGGTGCTAAGAGTGATAGTGTTTGTTTTTCCAAGTCACTGTTGTGTGATGGGGCCCTGCTCTGCTGGAGATGGCTGAACACCTGCCTGCCCATGGGAGGCACTGAATCAATTCCTTGTTTTGCTTTGCTTGTGTACACAGCTTTTTCTTTCCCTATTAAAATTTCTTTATTTCCATCCATAAATTTTCCGGCTCTTACTCTTCTGATCCTCACCCTGATCCTGTGGGTGGAAAGGGGAGTGAATAAGTGGCTGTGTGGGATTGCTGGCTGGGGTGAAACCATAACAGCTTGTCTCCCAGTATAAGTTCAAAATCTTGTTTAGCCCCTTTGAACTCTGAAGGGTCCTCTACTTTTATTAAACAACAGAAAGCATATTGGACCTCAGAATGCTGAGTTCATATAACCAGCTGTTTCTAGATTACTCCACTTGTTGAGCAATCTAAAGTTTTTGTTTTCCCTAGCAAACACCAAATCCAAACACAATATAATTCAGTGAACAAAGTTATTCTGCATTTTTACATGAAGTTTCTGAATCCTCTCTAATTTCTTCTGTGGAAAAGTGTCCAAACTTAATAAAAAGGCTAGTAGCATACCAAGTTTGTTTGTGATCTGGAGTGACAAAAAAAGCAGGGGTTGATGTGTCAGCCTGTCCCTATTAGTGAAAGAGCCTTGAGGAGTATGTCCTGCAAGTGTGATATAAGTTTGACTCAATTCCCAGCCAAGACCACTTGAGTATTTTCTGCTACTGGGTTTAGTGATAACAGAGAAAACCAAACCAGTCAACAAGAAACAGCAGGAACTATATGGGTATCACTGGTAAGCCAAAGCTGCCTCTAGGTGGTTTCCCCCCCACAATATCTGTCTTTTCTCATGATACAGAAAGACATCTTTGGTCATATGAAGAGTGTTTGAAAAGCCAAGCCAAAGAAAGGCGGAGTCAGAATTTTGGAATTAATTTTTTTGGCAACTGAAAAGACTTAATGGAAAAAAGAGTTTTACAAGGAGTATACATAGAAAAAGTACTTGTTAAAATTGTTTTATTTTAAATTAGCACCTCTTCTGAGAAACTATTTTTTGCGTAAGACCTAGTAGTGTAGAAGGTTAAGGTATCTTACATTTTCTCTGGTGGTCTGGTGTTGTCCATAGTACAATTTTTCATTAATACGGTTACATTTTAATTACGTTTAAAAGTTCAATGCAATCACATTGTGATCATAGACTATCTTGAGTTGGAAAGGACCCACAAGGATCGAGTGCAACTCCCTTTTTTTTGGACCTAAAACCAAACTAGATCACAAAGAGCAACATACACATGTTTCTTGAACTCTGTAGTACTCATTTATCATAGAATTAAGGGAGAATGCATGCAAAAGATTGAAAGTGGCCCATTTATAAGATACATGTCTTGTTTTTTTCTTGAGTATTTTTATATTTTAATAATAGTAATACAAGCAAAGTAAAAACAGGAAAACAAACAACCAATTACCTTTCCATTCTAGTTAAATCTCTGAGTAATTTAGACAAGTCCTAGTTTCAGTGAACCTGAATTGTTTACCATCATAACAGAATCCAGCATCTCTCATCAGGGGTCACTTTCACAACCAAGCCTGGTTTAAAATATGGTCTTTCAGCACCTCTGTGAGAGACTCCACATGTGATTTGAAGCAGCGCTTTTTAACAGCTGCAAAGGATGTAATAGGATGTAATAGGATTTGGATTTTCTGTTAAATATCTCTAAAAACTGTCCTTCAGCAATGAGTCCTTATCATAACCTCAGGATAGTCTAGGATCTCTCATTTCTCTGACTTCATAGCCATAGAGGTTGCTAGCAATAGCAGACCACAAAATTTGGCTCATTCCCACTCCTTTTGAGATGGCCCACCCTTCTCTGTCAGCCCCAGATTAGGTCTCTATATGGCATTACTTGGGAACTCCACTGGATAATCTGGCCTGTATAGAAGATAGCTTTGGCTTCCCAAAGTAGTAGTTTGAGACAGAGCGAGCTGTTATGATCTGTTAGTTTTTGTTGGCCTTGCCTGTTGAACTGCTGTCAAGGGCATTCTGCAATGCACTGAGCCAGTTTAGAGCAACAGTATATCAATATATATGAAATCACCTTTCACTCTTTATTTTTTTCACAATTCAGATAATTTGTAACTTTCTTGGACACCTTCTGGCTTGACTTGGCAGTGCAGTTCGGTGTAGTAAATTTCACCCCCTCACCTCCACTCCCACCCCCTTTTCTGCTGGAACAGCATTCAGCATTCAGCTGTTCTGTTCCAGAGCATCTTTAATGCTTTCTATTCACTGGTATCAATACTCCTTTCCCATGGGGCTTACTTTTCTTGGCAAGACTGGTGAGCTACATCAAGTAACCTTTAGATCACCACTCAAGGCACATTCTTTGTCATTTCTGTCTTTTTCATTGGGGTTTTGAAACCAGCATACATAATTCATATAGCAAGTGCAATTTCTCATTGTCATTGTGCTACAATGTGGCATGTAGTAATGATCTGTAAATTAAAAATAATAATAATAATAAAAAATCACATGGGAAATTTATAGGCCATGGCGAAAAGTAAAAATTTATGGATATGCTCAGTTGGTAAGATGGAAATTAAGTGCTGCCATTGTACACTACTACTGCTATTCACACTGTTCTCTCTTCTGTACACTACTACTGCTATTCACACTGTTCTCTCTTCTGCATTTTTCCTGTGTATAATTCTTTGAGAGCCCCCTCCATCAATTAGGAGTTTAACTGGAACTGAAAAGGTCATGGAGTTGTAAGTTTAAGTTAGTTACAAATGAAAAGACAGGTTTAAAAGAAAGAAATTAAGAAAAAGAGTGTATCACAGCTTAAGATGGTTTTTAGTTGCTCAGGGAGGTGAACCAGTTTTGCAGTATTAATTAACATTTTAGGGCATGCTATATCTAAAGTAAGAGACTGTGTGTATGTGTGTGTGGGAGGTGTCATTTCAGCACAAAAAGATAGAAATAAATAAAAAGTGGTCATTTTCTGAAGAGTAATATTTTACTTATGTGTACAACGTAAAGGTGAAAAACATGTTTTTACTATCAATTTAAGAATTTAGGTGTTGTGGCAAAAGCCTAGCACTAAAAATGTTGAGGAAAATTATGAGGTGTACGTACATCTTGCTCTCTTATTTTGTTGTTAATTGCTTTTCTGTGTCTCTGGCAATCAAGCTGTCCCTCCTCGACTTCAAATCCATGGAGGATGCCTTTTTCCCTAACTCCACGGGCACACAGCAGGGCTTCTCCTTTAGCACAGGGAATTTAGGATTCTCAGTGAAGCCTCCCTCAGACAGACCTTTTCAGCATTTTTTCATTGCTGGTGTCTTTCACGCGTTGCTCCACCGTATCCCAACTGTACAGGATGACAACCTCAGCCCCTCTGAGCTGTGATTCCTCTTTCCAGCACCTCCCCCCAACATGTGGCACCTACATTACAGCTAGACTCCTTTTCTCTTGGTGTCTTGCTTCATAGTTCTCTTCCAGTTGCAGCATCAATCTTCTGAAAAGGTTGTGGATAGATGAAGAGGCATATCTGTGATGGCAATATACCATGGAATCTTTAAAACACCTGATTACCCTTCAATGTACAGTTACAGTCACACCACATTTATTTATATGCATCCCTTTCTGTGCATTGTGTGTTTTTGAGCCCTAAGCTTGCTTTTCATCATGCCATATGCCATATAATGGCATATCCTACATTAAAAAATATTTTGAAGGTGTTCCTAATTGAGGATGTTGATATTTTAGCATCTGGCAGGTATAATATACCCACGTAGGCAAATAAAAGGAATTTGGCACAAACTGAAAAAAGCTGTCACTAAGAAAACATCAGTGACAATGAGCAATTGAAAAAAAAAAAAACAAAAAACCAAAAAACCAAGGCTAGTAAAGACTTGGAAGTAAATTTGTCCTGTTGAGAAAAAAGAAAAAGAAAATGCTAACTTTCCAGGGAGACTTGGGTAAATAATAAAACTAAATGTTGGATATAAGTACTGAACAAAGTGTCTGAAGAGAAATCGTCATATCAGCAGCAATTACACATTTTAATATGCTATGTGCAAGGTAATGGAAATTATTAGGACAGTTGTCCAGTTTTATGTTCTGTTTTAAATTAAGTCTTTATTTAATATAAAGTTTAAGCCAGAAGCAGAAATTGAAAAAACACAGCAGCTTTTTTTTTTTTTTTTTTTTTTTAAATTTTTTTTTTTTGTAGAAGTCTATTCTTTATGTATTACTGTGGCAAACTGTGTATTGATGTCTGTAGTTTTGTTGTTAAAGAAATCATCAATCAGTCATTATGATACAATTCTGGATGTATTTCAGCCTTACATACTGACTACTGCAGGCCAAAATATTGATAGATTTATTTTCTAAGGTTATGCATAACACAAGTTGACTGACAGTTCAATAACTCAGTAGCATCCTTGAATATAGTTCCTTTATATTGTTTTGCTCTCACAAAGCAAAATGGAAGGGAGGAAAAAATCCAGCTGAGATGAAGTTTCAGAGAACTTTTCTGCATTTTTCAGGAAATAACCCAGAGAAATGTGTTGTGAAGTTAAAATATAGAATATCTCATCAACTTATACATTTTTGGCTC
>VWZN01022086.1:338774-358292 GCA_013396955.1 Regulus satrapa | reverse complement strand
TTTTTTTTTTTTTTTTTTTTTTTTTTGTGGCAGATTTCGGTATGAAATAAAACTTCCAGCTTTTCAAAATTGTTTAAAAAAAAGTTGGAATTTAACTGAAAATATATGCATATAGGCTATGCTATCTACTATAGATGCATTGGGCATACGAAAAAAAAACAAAGCTTGAAGTCAGATTGCATATTTTTAATTCAGAAATCTGAACACATTTTAATTCCAGAAAGTACAGGAAATATTTTTTTGACTTAAGTTGTTTAAAGACAAAGAAGTTAATTGAAAAGATTTGGAAAACTGTTGTAATTTTCTTTAACATTGATGATATGTTGGACTTTTTACAAATTATGAAAACTAAAGCTCTTGTAAAGTTTCACAAAGGGCAAGTTTTTTCTTTAAAAGATAAATAATAAAATAGGAGGCTATCAAAAAGCAGGCCCAGAAATACTTCCCATCACCATGACTCATGCTCCTAAATCTCACTCTGTGTCTGATACATACCAAGTGCTACCCTACATAAGCCTGTGGATTACTTTCCATTGAAAAAGGAAATAAGATGTTTCAGATGGGAGATAGAAGACCAAATTTTCCTACATGTATGACAAGATCTCCGTCTGACAGTGTTAGCAGAGATTTACGGAGAGCTTAGGAGGACTGCTGCCCGCCTGCTAGCACCACTCAGTACAGTGTGTTTCGTGCCTCAGGGACATTGCACAGCCTTGTGCTGGGAGCACAAACCATAAACAGGAGTCCTGGTTCTGCGTTTACTGTGCTCAGGGATCCACAGAGTCAGGGCTTCCTTCTGGATGGAAAAGATAACATCATTCCTGTATTATGTGTCATGCCGTGCTGTGCTGCCAGAGGTTTGCATGATGCCTGGAATTATATGATTAAGCAAGGAAAGGAGGGGGAACTTGTGCCTGTGTTTGCAGGTATGTAGGCACACTTGTCTACATTTATAAGCCTTTCAATATGCTCCTGAACCAAAAAAATGCAAAAAATCAGCAAGTAAACCAAGAGGAATTCCTTTATCTAAAACACTATGAGATTATTTGAAATGCTCTCATTCTGGTGCCCTGAGCATCTTTTTAGGAAGTGTCAACCTTTAGACATACCTATAAGAGTTCCACTGAGTTCCTACTTGTATTACTAACTGCCTTACCTGAAGACTATGTTACAGTAAATAATAAAATTTGTCATATAAATGAGTAGAGATCCATGCCAAGTTTTTCTCCTACACTGCTTCATATGTTCCTCCAGCCTTAAATGAAGATTACCTAATCCATACGATTGCACATGCAAGGTATTTAAGTGTCTTTTAGCAATGATTAGTTTCCACAAAACAATTGAAAGCTAGCAGAGCTTTCTCACTAACACTCTCCAGAGACAATCAACTGCTTCACTAGAGTTCAGTCTTTGCTGAGTTAATTTTCCTTGCATCTTTTGCTTTAGAGAATGAAACAAAAAATTGAAAAATATAAAAAACTGTAACGTGGAAAAGTTACAAACTGAAGAACAGAGTACACAGCTAAATTATACAAAAGGGTATTGATTTCAGGTTAAGAATATAACTGATTCCTAAATATTCAAAACAAACTGTTTCAAGAAAGGGCCATTTTGGCTTTTTCACTTAAAGTTGTGTTTTTTATACATGGCTATACAGACAAAGAAAACATTTGTTCCAAATTACATTGCATATGTCTCATAATAAAATAGTAGAAGGTCTGCAAAAGGAGTTCAACTGTTCTTGTAAAAGAAAATTGCATCTCAATCATCTGCTAGCTTTTATCACAGAAGAGGGAGGGAGAGGAAATCAGAGAGCTTTTCTAGATCCAGGCTATGATCCTCCACAAACAAGGTACTTTTCACTGGGAGACTGGGAAGAACCCAGTCAAGCTTTTTTTGTGTGATTTTCTCCCATGTCTGTTTTTCTTTTTATTGAAACATTTGAGAACCTTGTTTTGAAGTAGGATATTGAAATCTTGGTATTCCTTCAAAAAATGTCTTTTGCTTCCTAGACAGACCTTAGAAGATTTTTTTGCAATACCAGTAAGATGGCAAAAGGGACATTAGCATGCAGGTTTATTATTATTGTTATGCAGACAAGGTGCATTTGTGGCTAAAAAAAATTAGTTAGGAATATTGTGAATTAGGAATCATTAGGTACTTGTGAACAATAAAGACAAGTGTTGACATGTTGTTATGTGACTCACGAATACTTTTTCACCTGGAGTGACCTGTATAGAACTGTAGGTCACTTTATTTTAGAGAGAATTCTATGGGTTTAGAGGGTATTTCAGAAAAGAATGATGACAATGAATAAAAGCTCTCATATGAAGTGAAAGGTGATTATCTTAGAAATAAGAAGACTCGGAGTTGACATAAAAGTACAAAAAGCACTGAATGGTAGCAAACAGTTGAGCCTCTATTGCAATGCTGGTGGAATTCAAATGGGGATGCTTAAAACTAGAAAAGGAATACTTCTCACCATGGCATCAAAATTCTATGGAGTATTGTTAGCAAAATTCATGCACTTTAATATTTGTATGGAAAAAGAAAAATATCTCAAGTTTAGTGCTAGGTAAGAGCTTATTTCAGTATTTATCTAGTACACTTCAGGACCAGAAGTGGGCTTCTGATACAATCAGATCCACCCTATTGGCTTCTGCACGTGTGCACATTTGTGTGTGTGCACAATGTGTGCACATTTTCCCACCTTTACAGGAAATTTAAGTGCAGTGAAATTAAAAAAAAAAAAAAAAATCACCTCACCCCTCAACCCTTGCACACTAAGCCTCACGAGACACCTTATTTTGGTAGACTTTTATCTAGTGGGAGAAGAAACTTCTCAAGGAATGCATAGCTGAGCTTTGTCCTGGAGGGAAGCAGTTAATTCACTCCAGGTTAAAGCCATTCTTGCTTCCAGCCCAGCAGAAAAGGGCTTCCTGATTTTTGGTATGGAAGTAGAGTATGATTCCTTCTATTTCCTAGTTCCTTTGGACAGATAGATGGCAAAAAAAAGGAGATGAAAGTTCATGGCAGGGCCCATGCAAAAATGAACATATAGTGGAAACCATTTTATGCAACTGATATCAAATAATAACAACAAATACTTGCAGGGAGACCTGAGACACATGAGGAAATTAAACTGTATTTCTTCTTTTCAAAAAATATATAGTTTATATCTCATTAATATTGTGACCCTCTTAGAACATTAGAAAGAAGAAGGTGAGACACGTTTCCTTTTTCTGCAGAATTACATGGAAAATGCTAGGATTTTTCCACAAGCTGCAGCAACAAAAATACTATTTTTATCTCTTACATTGATTGCATGGAGTGCTTATAGGGTGTACATGAAATTCTAACACATTGTCCTTTTTTTTCTCAAATTGTTTTTTTTTTCCTCAGCAAAGCTTGGATTGAAAACAGTAACTTGTCATCCACCTGAAAGTCCTTTCTAATTTAATGATTTTTTTTTGTCTTTGATTAAATTATATTATTTATTAAAGTATATTTTAAAACATACTTTCATTTGGAGTTCCTTAATTTTTCCAACTGCCATTCCTGTCTTAACAGCCAGCTGAGGCTATTTTTTATTGGAAATTAATTTTCTCAACACTTATCACATAGTTAAAAAGCAAACCAAAAGAGAATCTAATTCACCTGAGTGAATAATCCTGGAAGAACACCTACTACTGAGTACTGAACAATAAAATAGTACTTCAGAAAAAGAAAATAAATTAATTTCTTTATTCCTGGACTCCTATTTGCAGGACATCACTGGGACATCTGGGACTCAAAGTTTCTGACTCCATCAAAAACTGGGGCTTGTGTGCAAACATACAGTTCCTCTATTGCAAAAATGATATCACATCCTATTCCAGCTGTTGGGTACTGATCTGAAAAAATATTTTGTTTTTCTCCCAGTCCACATCCATGGGCATAGTGTTTTATTGGTGGAACAAAGCAATTGTTTTGGCCTCTGATCCATTGCTTCTCTTTCTTTTATTTTCCCTTCTGGCTCTGAGAGAGGCCAGCAGAAACATCTGTTAGAGTTAAGATACACTGCAGTAACTCCGCTGATATGGGAGCCCTGTAGCACACTGGCTGTGCCAGAGCAAGGAGATGGGCTTTTCTGTCTACATGATCTATAACACTGCACACCTAATTCAAGAAGAGTGAACTATTTTTGGAGGTTACTAAATGACTCAGAATGAAAAAGCAATTGTATAACAGATGCAAAACTGAACATTCAGATTATCTGTCTGTTAGAAAAGTGAAAGAAAGCAACCTAATTTCAGTTCAGCTGCAGGGAGAAGGTTTATTTAACAGCACCCCAAGTTAATTTAAAGCATGTTCCTGAATATACAACCTTTGCTATCATGAGCCACAGATGCTTTAAAAATGAAAAACAACCTTTTACCCCCTTCTGATGACAAATACGAATTCTAGCGCAAGAGATTTAAGCCAGTGTTTGATGTTGACTACATTGCACCTAGAGTTTTAAATCCCATTATAAAATGAATATCTTATTAAATGAGGAGTTTAATAGTTTGCTCGTATAGTTTACAGTCAAAACAAGTGATCTCACAGAATAGGAAAAATTATACAAATGGTGATGACTGAGGATGTACTAAGTGTCAACTCTGTTAGTATCATGGGCTTGAGATAGAAATTTTAATATAATATTTCTCCAACCTTATTGATCATCTTTACTTAAAATTCATGAATTCTTCTTATAATGCTTCAGGAACATTGCAAATGGCATTACAAATTCAAAACCTAGAAAGTTTTGAACTTGATGGAAAAAAAAAAACCACCACCACCAACAACAACAAAAACCTGCAATATTTACCTTTAAAAGTTGAGACAACCATATAGCCTTAATATTCCATCAGTATTCTAACGCAGTGTATTAGGTACACTGCATGAGATTAAGACAGTACAGAACCAGAAATAAGCAATTTTAAAACATAGCCACTATTGTACAGCCCTCATATAAAAATAAGTTGTAAAAATTAGGCTCACATGAAATCAGTGGCATGAATTCAGCAGAGCATTGATTTCATCACTGCTGCCAAAACTCTACTTTCTTTGACCAGATCCTGGGCTTAGAGGAAATATTAGCAGTGAAATGACTCTTCTTGTACTGTGAGATAGGGTAACCTGATGTGAACATGCTAAAGTGGAACCACAGGATGGAGTCAGCAGTGGTTTATCTTTGCATATTGAGCTTTGAGGGGGCAAAAAAGCCACAGGCACAGACTGAATAAGACACATGGGCAGGTTGATGGAGGGGGAAATACCATTTTGGGGACATGAGGGTGTTCAGTAAATTAGCACTGGTTGAGTAGACTGGTGGAGTTTTTCCTGCTGTGTTGGATTTTTCAGGTTAATATGGTGGAACTCCGTACTGTTTCTGTGTTGGAGGCCAGGCGTCAGAGAAAGCAAAGCTTGCAGGGCTGTGGGGAAGTGACACAGCTGTGACAGCCACAAGAGCCAATCTCAGTGTGTGCTTCTCATACTTGAGACACCTACACACAGAGAAAACTCTGCTTGTGAAGGGGAAACAGATTCAATTCCACTGTGTTTTTTTCTACTTGGCTCTTCAACTTTAATGAATGAAAATTCATCTGGAGAAATACTAATTGGGTTTGACACCACAAACACACAAAGTAATGGGAGCAGGTTTCCCATCTAGGCAATCTGATGAACTAACAAGCTTTCTCAATGAGAATAGCTAGTTTAAAGTCTTATGACGTTATTCATTAGTTTTCTAACACCAATCTTTACAGTACACTTCCCAATCTGATGTTGTAGCTCCTTCTCTAGCTATAGGCTCTGTTCTTATACCCAAGATAATGCTTCTTGCTAATTCATTGATAATCACTGGCAAAGAATTATCACACCCCAGCACTTCACCATTCTCACAACATTGCTGAGGATGTTTGTTTCACATTGATGTCATTTTACCATCAGTGGCAAGGTGACCAGATGAGTCGATCAAGGAGGTTGTCAGCAAGTATTTATAAATGGGTATCTGGGAAATTTGTCAATGCTGAAATTAGTTTTGTGCAATAAAGATAGTCCAATAGCACTGTGTTTTTAGGAATGGTCAAACTGTGGGAGTGTAATAGTTGATTGCCCAGAGGAAGTACCAAAATCCTTTGATTAGATAGTTCTTTGTTCATGTCAATGCAGGAACTTAAAAGAGGCAAATGGGTGAGAATGCTTGTAGTTCCATGAGCATGGCAAGAGGAGAAAAATTGAACTAACATATGTCTCTTTAAATAATACTGGACTGGCATTGCTAGGCTTGCAGCAATGCCTCCTCTGTATCTTGTCAGACTTTAAAATAATCTACAATTCTACTTGTACATCCTACATTCTTACTGTTTTTGTGGTAATTCTTATCAGTGTAAAAAAAAAAAAAATTCTTCTTATTGAAAGTAAGTATGTTGTTTTCATGTCAATCTAAAATAAAACTAATTTGCTATTTTAGAATAACTATATTTTACTGAAAGGACAAATATTAGCTTCATTTTCAGGGATATGGGATTTCCAGAGAGAAAATGTGCTGTTCCATTCCTTAGCTCATCACAAAATTGTAATGTGGAGGGGAAAGTATTTTGTATGCATAAATAAAAATCAACAAACACAGTGCATCTAACTATTTGTCTTGTAAGTTTCCCACATTTCTTCTTTTATAATGAATCATAACATGAATGTAAATATAAATTGCAATCTTCCAAAAAGGAGAAAGTTTCTGCTACTATTTTTGGTCACTCACTATGCAAATAAACACTTTGAATATTATAGGAAAAGCTGTTCATAAATGGAGCATTTCTCAGTTTAGAAATACTTTGTCCTATACCATTTTATTTAGGCTATACCTATAAACAGAAATCAGCTGTTTAGAAATGAGTTTACTATGCAAAATCATTCTGCTTTATTTTGCTATGCAGCTAATCCTAGCAAGGCTAAAAAATAGTTAATAGGCAGTCTGTAAGACCTAATAAGATGACATTTGGAAATCCTGCAGTCATATTAGTCATTAGCCATGGCAATATTCTGCCATAAGGCAATGAGTCAGACGATTGATTAGAGAACCAACCTCATCATGATATACCCTCCAGCATGAATATGGAGAGAGGGAAAGGACAATGAGAAAGGAGAGTGCATGGGACACAGAAGAGTAACATGGAGGAATAGAAGGGCAAAGAAAGTCTGAAATAGTTTATTTTTTGGAGGTAAAAGGTAATGGAGAAGAGGGAAACAGCATAAATCATGGATGCTGGGAACCCACCAGGTGTGATACCATCATAATTTGTGATTGAAGTCCTGTATCACTCAAAAATATAATTTTTCTTACACTCCTGGTAGAGCACTTAGGTCTAGACATGAGGCAGCTGTTGGCTACCTCCCTTACAGGTGTTCATTAAAAGTCTTGGAGAAAACTCGCATTGAAACACCGTCTGCTTTTAATTCTGCGCATTTTCTCAAATGGATATGTAGATACCAGCTATACTTTACCAACTATACTTATGTGTGCTAAGGAGTGTCAGCAAAATAAACAGTGCACAGAAGCTGACAAAAGACTGACAGGGAACACTGGACAATTACTCACCATTGAAGAAATTACTAGGCACTGCAATTAAAAGGAAAGATTTCTGCTATTTAGGAGATTGTGATGCTTTTACTGGTGGCCCTACTATGGCTCCCCTGCTGCTGTTTTGGAAATTAGCACACCACTTTTGGCTGTGTTACTCAGTTATGCAAGGCTGAGTACCTGCCCCATCCTTGCAGTCAAGCTAAAAAGCTGCCATCTCCTAGTAGGAAGAAGGCACTACACAGAAAATACAGTTTACTGTACAAACTGTTGCACAAACAATGAGAGATGCACCTAAAAGCAGTGCCTCTTTTTTTTTTTTTAATTTTTTTTTTTTTTTAAATTCTGTTCCTAGTGTGAGCTACTCTCCATAGCAGGGCATGATTTGCAGTATTTCCACATGATTCGGTCTGTCTTGGTTTTTTCTTGTATCAAACTCATCTAGGTCCTCAAGTGATATACAGTTCTATCAAAGATTGGTGAGCTTTTTAATTTTACTGCTGTAGATTTAGTACAATTTATTGACTATACTGATATGACAAAGAGTCAGAAGTGCTTGTCCCTTCAATACAGGGAAGCTGAGAGTAACATGTTCTCTATAAAGGCAATGCCTTTTATGACATTCACTGGCTTTCCTAGCTTGCTGTGCTAATATCTTCTCTAAGGCATTTCAGGAAAGAGATTCCTAGTTTTGTTTATGTTTATAGAAAAGATACTACAAATATTATACAGGGAAATTCTGATTGGTTGGGTTTTTTTGAGTTTTTTTGGGGTTTTTGGTTTTTTTTGGCTTATTTTCTTAGTAATCTGATTTTTATGAAAATACTCTCCCTATGATAAACACTTACTATAACTACTTTATAAATCAAAATGAATAATTTATTTTTTATGCTTTTAAAAATGGTGTTAATCAATATGAAACATTTCGAAAGAATACATACAGATGATATTATTGGCAAACAAGATTTGCTGCCAAGATCAATGTAAAACTCCCATCGTCTTCAATAATACTTTTTTCAGACTGGGACATAGGAGGTTTCATTTTTGCAGACTGCCATGATGGAAGTTCATCATGACAGATTGCAATTTCCCCAGAATTACAATAGCCAGAAGAAAGATCAGAAGAAGCAGATGTGAAGAACAAATAAAGTCACCAGGAAATGGGTGGAATTTCTCAAAATGATCAATTCAATAAAAGGTAGAATCAGGATCAGAGCCCTGATATTTGAAGTCAAGACCTGGTTTCTACCCAATGATATTGCTTCACATGCAGCTTTATCAGGGGATGCATAGCTCATCTTTCATGGGCTCATATATAGAGAGATCTTATACAGTGTGCAACAACAAAATCAATTGCAAGAACAAGATTCAGCAGATTACTCCCAACCACCACTAATTAGCTTTCATAGTGGCACCTTGCCTTTCTCTCTGCCCTATCTCCACTCTTCTGAAGCACCTCACTCTTGGTCATTTCTGTAAGCCATGAAGCTCTCTTGACTTAAACAGAAATGGCAAATGAGAAGAAGATTTCGTGCCTCACACACTCATATAAGCAGTGGATCACAGGGCCAAATAACAAAACTACAGATTAAAAAAACATATTTCTGTTTACCATGCCTGTCTCACTTTCAAATGATTAAACAAATCTTTTCTTCTTCATAAGACATCTTGAGGACCTATGTCTAATTCATCTTTGGGGGAAGATGGTGATATAAACACATTTAATTATCTTAAACAGCTAGAATTTCATGACACAAATATTACAACAAAAATACTGTTGAAAGCTACACAGCATAAGGATAATGCCATATGCCATTAAAATATATTTATCTTAATTGTCATATTAATCGGTAGATCCTGTGGGCTGCAAATTTATCACAAGTCTAGTCTGCATTAAGAATGGATCATAAGATTGTAACTGCAAATCCTCATGCCACTTAATAGGTAAAATTAGGTGTCCCATTAGTCACAGTTGTGACTAATTTTACCTATTCTGACATTGTTATGAACATTATGTAGTTGTTTTAATATCTTTGTATAAAGATTAGCCTAGATGTTTTATTATGTTTGTGTCTTACTCCATGATGTCTCGTTTCTTTTGTGTAACTGCTATTACTAATAGTACATGAAGGAGTCCAAGGACTACACTCTTTTCTTTAGAGTACAATTATTCCTGTATAACATTGGAAAACTATGAAGGTATCTAATATAGAAACTGTTTTACATGGAAACAGTCACGAAGATTAGCAGCTACTGTGGTTCATTAATCACTAAAATTTAAGGAAAATTATCTGCAATATAAAACACCATTAACTTAAACAGAAGTCAAGGTCACGGTCAAATTTTCCAAGAGTATATAGGACATCTCTTATGCCAATCAAAGGCTTTTTGAGTGCATTCTGAAATTTCTTTATGGGCATGTAAAGGTGACTGAGGATCATAATCTGACCCTCAGTGACAGCCTCACATTCTCTGCCCAAAAAATCAGGAGGCTTTGAATATAAAAGACATATCCTATAGATATCTTAGTCCAGGATCCTTGACCCCAGAGTCAGCAAAAGAAGATGAACTGCAATAGCCACAAAAACCAGATTAATCTTGAAAAAAGCAGATTTCAAGAAAACTACCTAAAAGAAGCTGTACAATATCTGAGGAAAAATGGTGAATCCCTGAATGACATGTGAATAGTTGTTTTTCTTCTGATTGTTAAACAAAATAACTTTATTAGAATCAGAAAACTAATTTTATTTTGAGACCTACTCTCTTTCTACATTCCTGTCTCTTTCTTTCACATCTGATACTTGTTAAATTTCTGCCAGGAGCCTGCCTGCCCTCTAAAGCTTGGCTTCTAGCTATGGATTTAAAGAATTAATACAAGTGTTTTATACTTTTTTCTTCATAATGTACTCCTAATAATTTTTTGTAACATACACAGCATGCAAAACAACATTAAAGACAATGGGAGGACTGATTTTCAATTAATCTGAGTTTGGTTTTTGTTTTTGAAGTACAGAACATTCCCTGATGTTAGGGAGCCTCATAATTCCAATTGCTAATGAGTAGCAGTTTTGAAACGAGACTTAAATGAAGATAGTAGGATGGTCATGTAGCTTACTCTGTGGAGCTTGGATCAAGCCCTCAGAAAATTTCAAGTTATTTGCTGTGAAGGACTATACAGACCAAAGTATAGTTATCATACCTCAGAGTTTTCATGAGGCTGACATTACATTGTATGGTTGAATTGTACTGAAATTCCATGGAATTATTTAATGCAATATGCTTCCTGGGTTTTCCATGACAGTGGAAACTGATTAGACATTTAAAGCATATGGTATTAAAAAGAAAACAATCCAAATTTGGAAAGGAAAAGGCTTTTCTCACAACAAGGCAAATTTTCTTATCTGCAGTAGGTCAGCAGTAGGAGTTAATATAAAGAGAATACATATGTAAATGGCCCTGACAAGTTAATCTTCATCATTCTAGGTGTCCCATGCTTGCTTTAAATGCATATGTCATTCATAGCTAGATATCCATCAATTCATTCATGATAGGATGGCCTTTTGCCCCATTAGGTTCTATATTCCTTGCATGTATTTGCATCGATACTGACTCCTGCTTTACTAACTCGGGAGAGGCATAAAAGGGACGTTCCTCAGAATGGCAGGAAATAAATCTTTTATATGTACAGGTTCCCCCCAATCGTAAGGTCAGGTTTACTAGCCAGCAAATGGAGTAAGAGTTGCCACACTTTTTAACTAACCCATTCTTTCTCCCATGACTGTCAGTAAATTTACCTTTGGCTGCCAGAATCCAATTTCTGTCGGCAGCATAGGCATTGAGACATGTACAGCTTGTGCAGATTGCAGCATGTATCAGTACTTAGTGAGCTCTGAATTTCATTGCTAGACTGTTCAGTGCCCCCACAATGTCTTTCAAAGTCTTCTAGGCTCTGGTTTATTGTATTATCTTTGGCAGTCTGAAGTCTAGTAATTTATATTTGTCACAACTGCCCTTCAACTGGTGTGGTGCTGGTACACCTTGGGCTTTTTTGTCTTGTCTTTTTTTTTTTTTTATCGGTGATGGAGTCCAGTATTGTGAATAATTAGAAAAACATAAATAGTTGATCTTGGTGATAAAGCATACCACACTAAAGGTCTTATGTAAAAACCACTTATTTTTTCTTCTACTCTCTCATTTTCTTGAACTATATTAAAAAATTCTCATCATGAAAAATTAAAGACTATAAGAATAGACATTATTATCCTGTTTACTACATGCAGCTGATATAGAGATATTTAGCTTTCTCCTGAGGAAGGTTTGATGTATATTTGTTTTCAATTAAATTTGCATATGCCATTTTAAAGAGAAAGATACTTTATTTATCTCTCTATTTGCTTTCACTAAGGAGGGAATAAAAGTTCCACACTTCCCCCCCACTTTCCTGCATCACTGCAGGAGAGCTATGTATTGTGCATCATAAAGAGATTGGAAGCTGGGTAATTAATCATGGGCTTTTATGTAATAGAAAGTTTAAAATTCATTAGCTTTATATCAGAGCGAGTGTTATGAGGGAGAACATGTTGTGAATGAGAGGGAGAGCCTTATAATTAAGGAAGTGTGTAAATAATAATGAAAGTCATTAGTGCCATTCAGTTTCTAAGAATGTCATAATGTAATTGGAGCATTAAAGTGAAATTTGCGATGACAAACATTAACGATACAAAAGAGAGAAAATGTGGTTATCTTTAGTTTGACAGATAATGTCAGCTTTCTTGCAACGCCCAGATGGTGCATACGAAAATGTTATGAACAGTTTTGTTTTAATATTTTTATGATATGATATTTGGGGATAAAATGTCACAAAGAGACAAGGAGGTTTGCATTTGTGAACCAATAGTGCCTTTGAGTACAGAGTCCAATGCTGAAGCAATATATAGGGAAAATCTTATCACTGATGTAAGACTGTTGTTGCAATAAAAATGAGTTGCAGTGTAGCACGTTGTTATGTGGAAGTGAAGTTTTCTGTCTGTCTCTCTCTCTGGATATCTACTTTGAATATTTCTCTCTTTTGTATTAAAAAAAGAAAAAAAAAGAAATAAAAGAAAGAAAAAGAAAAAGAGAGGGGGAGGGAGAAAAGGAAGAAAATGATTTAACAATTATGCAGGAAATTATATGATGCTAAAATTGTACCATGTACTGCTCTTTCAATGAAGGGACTTTCTACAGTTATTGCACATTGCAAAGGCTATAATTTTAGGGTGTGAAAAAATGTAGATTCCAAACAAAGGAAAATTTAAATATGTCTAGTGGATAAGGCAAGGCGAAACAAAAAGAAGGCAGCTGGGGAAAATTTGAAGGGAAAAGTATTATTTTAAGGGCAGTGACTTAGAAATAACTATGCTTAAGACTCCAAGACCAAGAGGAGCCCAAGACCTCAAAAGAAAGCTTAAGCATCTGTCTTTGTGTTCTGTCCCTAAAGTACAGTGTTGTGGAATTTCCTACTGCCCCATCACTTTATGTCAAAAGGACCCAATTTTTATGTAAACAGTCATTCATTCTTTAATGTCTCTTTTCTGCAGCCCAGTAGCCAACACAAAAGTTGACTCCAAGTGTTGAAGATGAAGCACTTAAAATTGCTAAATTAATACTAATTGCTCTTATATTTGGTTGACAGATTTAAATGCTCCAAATAAGTGAAAGTGGAGAGGTGAGGGTGATTACCTCAGTAGGATTTTAACCCATAGCTCCTTGAAGAATTTCTAAGACTTTCAACTGTATGACAAAAGCCACATTTTTCCACCACTGACAGAACTCGAAAGGTTTTTTAAAATTACATAGCAAGAATTATTCTTTGCATCCTGAGAGGCTGCTGCTACTTTTGGGATCTTTGAGTAGGATGGTTCAAAGTAGAGTCACACAAACTGTACCAATTTGTAGTTACATATCTGCCTTTTCTGGTCATTTCTACCGAGGATGAACAAAACCAGCATGATCATGCATAAGCAATGAAAAGAGGTTGCCTCTAGTAGTTTGTAAAGAGCTGCATTTGGAAAGAGTGATTTAGCACTGGTTAGGGGTTTTTGTTTGATTCATTTAGTTGAGGTTTTTTCTCGTTGCTCCTTTTCTTTGGCACATCTGCACAGTTCTGCATGTTAAGCACAACATGGTCTTAAAGAGGGCAAGTACTTAATTTCATTGTGAGGAGAACTGATCTGCCAGGAAATTCTGCTACTCTCCTGCCTCTCTCTATTGTGGAGGGCACCCTCACCTCCCCTTGAAAAAGGTTCATGGCCAATGTTTGTGGCTTGCTGCTTCTGTCACTGGAGGAGTAAATAATGGTGGCCAGTGTGAGCCTCAGAGCATACACTGCAGTGAGGTAGGGTGGGCAGCAGGAAACCAACACTTGCAGGATACACAGATGCTGTGGCAGCAGAAAAGAAACACATCCTGGTTACACAAACACTGTGGCCAGGATTCTTTCTAGAGATTCCAATGGGAGAAGACAAATATTATTCTTAAAATTTTTAAAGGAAAACTGAAAAATGGTATCTGGTTGAAGAGTGTCTACATAGTAGTATAGTATCAAGTTACGTGCAAAAAATACCTGCAAGGGAGGTCCAGGTCTCACGTAAATTTGGAGCCTTCTGTTAAACTCTAATGTCTAAAACATGCATTTCAGAGATGACTAAATCTTCTAGAAGCAAAGGTTAAGAGGGCACCCTGTTCAGGGGAATTTCAAATGGAGAAGTTGATGTTAGTGAGTACTCAGTTACATGGGCTGATTGGCACAGTAAATCTTCCTTTCTTCACCTCCAAATTATTTGCCAACTTCATTCTCTGGGTTTTCATATGGTATCCAATCTACAGTTGGGGTGAAGGTTTTCTCTAAAATATAAATGGTTTTGAGAGTTAAACCAAGCCTACAACTCCACAAGCATGTTTTGCTGCTATTCTTAATATTGCTCTGGCAGGATTTCTGTAAGGTAAGTGGGAATTCCTGTCAAAATTGTTTTTCTGCTCTTCCTGCCTCTCTGTCATTACTGGATCTACTTGCTTGCCCATGAAGTTCCCTCGTCCCCCACTTCCCTTCTTCCAGGACATCTTAAGAGCAGATGTAGGTCTGTAATGTTCTAGTAGTGAGAAAGACACCATGTACCTGTATTGAAAGCCTGTATTATACCCACCTCTTACTGTGGTAGCTGAAGATTATCACCAAAGCTTGTCTGGCTAGGTGTACTGGGAGGTAACCTATACTTTTCTACTTTGCTTTAGACAAAGGGCAGCAATAAAGACTTTTCTTGGTAAGATCTTGAAGGGAAGCTGCTTTGTGCCAGCTGAAGTTGTTTGTGACTCTTATGGCTCCTATGCCAAAAAAGAAATATACTCTCCAGCAGATGCTGTGTTTGTCACATGTCTCCTTAGAGCCACTTGTATTTGTGAGCCAAGCAGTTCCTGGGCTCTTAGGTGACGCTGAGCTGTTTGATTATTCAAGCTCATAAATCCTATTGAAAAAGTTTGGAATTTTGTCAGCCTGATTTCTTCCCTACAGTACTCTAACAGGTTCAGGTAGTGCACATTCTCTACAGTGAATCACAGATCTCAAGATAACCAACTCACTGCATTCCCTGCCTGGGACTCTCCCTCCTCCTCTTTTTTCTCACCATTTTCTCTCTGGCCCATTCTAACACCACAGTTCACAACACTCTAGCTGACTCTTCTTACTACTCTTACTCACCACAACATGTTTTGTAGCTTTGTCCTATCATGCATGCCACACATACATATTATAAAAAGTACAACCATGCTAAGTTTCTATATCAGAGATGAGTTTCTGTCCAGTGCAACTGAGAGCTACCCACCACCTGAATATCTTACACTGTCACAGCTCTTTCAATGCTGTCAGCAATGTGACTGAGTCAGGATACCAGGATGAGCCTTTTCTGTGGTCACTGGATTACTTTAGAACACCCTTTTTTGAGCTGCCAGCCACCCATCAGCCCATGAAATAGGCCACTGCCCCTCCTACACTGTGACCTGAAAGTTCTCTAGTCCTCCAGCCTCTAAATATAAATTGAAGAAAAGGCTACAACACGAGAGACAACGCACATAAATGCTAGCTGTCAAACCCATAGTTCAAACTCCTGCTCATCTTCTGAAAGTCACAGCTGAGCAGTGCTGCAGGAGCTACAGTTTCCGGTCTTAGGGGGGATCAGGCAACTTTTTTTTTGTGTGGGGTGAGGAACTCCACACTGTAATATCCTTTTCAAGATACACAGATATGGCACATCAAACACGTCAGGATTTCTAAAAGAAACTAAGAGGGGATTTGAAATGTCAAATACAAAGAAATGATTCTTTGCTGTTGGTGGGGAGGAGAAAAAAGCTGCCTCAGCCCCTCTAGCAACNAAAAAAAGAAAAAAAAAAAGAAAAAAAAAAAAAGCTGCCTCAGCCCCTCTAGCAACAGATTATATTTTTAAAGGGCTGTTCATTGATCTTTCTCCAAAGAAAGAATCTGAGATTTCGGTACCTGATCATAATCCTAATGAAATTCGTTGCAAAATTCTTACTGAGTTCATTGGGAAGAGCATAAAGGTTCTTCTTTTTTGTCAAATGTGAGCCACCAGTACATGATTTACACAAACTGCTTGGGTAATTTTCCTTTACTTGAGATGTAGTAGCTGGAAAAATATTTCAGCTCTTCCTGAGAAGTATTTAAAACTAGAGCAATTTGGCTATCTTTGCATATTGTAAAGTGCCATTTTAAACAGACGCTTGGTATTTTTAAGTCCATCTGCAAATTATGCATGATTAATTTGTTTGTAACATGTAGAACATAAAAGTGGAAAGGAGTTTAAAAATAAATAAAACCTCCTTAAACTGATCTCAGATTATAATAAAATACATCAATAGGTAGGTTATTATACTGTTGTGCCTCAAACTGAATCATTGCATAACTCCAAAATACAACAGACTTTATATGTTAGTTTTTGTTTTTTGTTTTTTTTTTAATTGAGAAATTACTAGAAGCAGCAGAAATACGCAACCAGTTGTGCAAGATTTTATTAATGTATTTAGCAACACTATGTGCCTTCTCTCCCAGGAATCTGTAACTGCAGAACTGCAAGAAGCTCTGTATGTTTCTCTGATATCTCATAATTCCAGTCTGATACTGGGTTTTGAGAGTACAGTACAGTTTTCTTGATTTCTAAGTGAAATTGAGACATCATAGTTAGAGAAAGTATGCTTGCAGTGAACATATAATATAATTTGTTGTCATGCTTTGGAAATACCTTGAGCTGAGGCATTTGATATTGTCTGTAGGAATTTTGTGTGTACATGGTTCACATGTGCTTTACCTCTACATGTCGGTTCTATTGCACAAAAGCACTTGGCATACCAGAGTCCTAGAAAGCATGTGCTGCTGGTTAATTCATTAGATGTTTTGCTCAAGAAAGTACTTGGTGAAATAGGTCTTGTGTCTTTTTTTTCCCCATTACTCTTGAAATTTGGTCATGTAACAGACAGAAAAATATGTCAGAGGTCTGAAGAGCTGATCAAGTTCTGTTTCTGCTTAAAAAAACAGCTCCTGCTGACTTTGATGAAGATTGAATTAGTTATCCCTGTCCATGTTTACTGATCAGGACAGGCAGCAGTAAGTCACTGCTGTGATTTGTTACCTCTTCAATATTATGATCATGCAATGATTGTGATTTTAATTTCTGCAAAGAAAAGTCCCTAAGAAAGGGATGTAGGCTGTGTATTCTGTCAGATTAGTATCTGACTGAGAAGGTTTGAGGAGACTTCTTAACAAAGGAAGGCAATTTCACTTATTTGCACATGCTGTGTTTGATGCTACTCAACATTCTGAGTTGAAAAACTACATTATGTGATACTGGAGTGACACTGGGGTTTTTTCCTGATTATTTCCACTGGCCTTGCTGTAGCTGGCATCTTTTAGCATTTGGTAACTTCCTCCAGGCACATCCAGCCTCATATGAGAGGGTGGAATGAACTGCCAGACTACAGCTTGGATTAATTTTTATCCTCTTACAGATCTGACGTATAGTTTTGGCTCTTCCCACTCTGAAGACACTCTAGTATCTCAACGGTGAGAGACAAACTGTGGACACGTGGCTATTTTACATGTGCACTGTGTCTAGCGACTGGAGCAAGGTTCCAAACATTCACTACTCTCTTCCCCTTCCCTTCTGGAGGTGAGTTGCAAGGCACTTAGTAAAGGCAAGAGTGAGTACTGCTTTTGTGTCCTGGTGCAGTGTGCATTCTCTGCCTTCTCTGGGTACCCTGCTTGGGTCTATGATGGGCATGACTCTTGGGAGAATGATGCGCAGCAGCCAGGTCACCCTCTCCATTTCACCATATGTTCAGAATAGTTTTGAAAGCCATTTTGGAAAATTAACTTTGGTCCACTGTTGAGATGGCTGCAGCATCAAATGGCAAAAAGCAGAGAACTGGTCCTTGCCCTGTCACCGGGTGTAGCACATGAGTGCCATTTATAGCCCCTCTGTTGGTCTTTTTGCTTTCAGATAGAACCTATATCACAGTGTGGGAATATGTTAAAGAATAAAATTGAAAGTAGATGGAGCCACACATGATCATCCTAGGAGGAAACCACATCAGGAGGTGCATTAGCAGAACAGGTTTTGGTGTGCCTGGCTGAATGCCTCTGATCACTTGAAGTGTGCACCAAGAAGGCGGCTAATGCACACCCTGTTGTGGGTCATCACTCACTGTATTCTTCCAGTCTGATTCTATTCAGCAGCCCCCAGTAAAAGCAGGTGTTTGCTTCTGAGGGGAAAGAGGGGTTCCAGGGGTGCAAGGATAATACCTACTAAAGAAAACATTTCCCAACAACTCTCCCCTGGCCTTCTGTATATTTGTCCATATTTACTGATACACAAGTCTTGCTACATTCATTAACCATGGCAAACCATCTTCTCTAAATAGGGCTTTCTGAGTGCACATCATGAAAGGAGTGCATTTTTAACAGTGTATTTTAAATAAGAATTGTCTGTCTGTGGGAGTTGGGTTATTTGTATCACTGTAGACAGAAATTATCTCTATATTTCATAGGACCTTGCTGCTTTGTACTTATTGACTGTTTATTTTTCATCCATAGGATTACTAATTGCAGCTAGTACCAGACGCTTCTGTCTCCTTTCAGGTTATTGTAGTAGAGGGCATTGTACCAGATGCATGGTTATTCACAGACATGCATTTCCAGCAGCTGAATTGCTGGATCTGCTCTAAATGATCTATGACAATTACATTTGGCATTGTACAGCTATAATTTTACTGCATATTAATAGCCACCTAGCAAAGAGGTAAATGCCCTTTTCTCAGCTGGGTGCAGAACGAATGCCTGGATATATTCAATTGGGTAAAACGAGGCCCAGGTTTTAAATTCATAGCAGTGGTTTTATGTATCGGAAACGCGTGTGCTGGTGAATTGCCTGTTTCCCTCTGCCTTGATGGTGTGCAGCAAGACTCCGAGGGAAATATCATCAAGCCAGATTCTAGATAGACATGCTGGGCAGAGGAGGGGGAAGGGGATCATGTGCCCCATTTTTAGTGGCTCATCTGCTACCACCCAAAATCTGCTGCAGTCTTTTATAATTTTTTTTTTTTTTTTTTTCTTTTTTAACCCCTTTCAGCAGCTTGGCTCATCAGCCTGAAGGCTGATAGGTTTCACCAGCAAAAATAATAATTAAAACTACCCTCTCTAGACTTGTAACTTAAAGATGTCCTCTGGAGTCAAGGTCCATTTAATTCCCTCTATATTTTTCTTGGGGGGGTCTTGTGTTGGGGGCAACAGGGAGTGGGTGGGAGCAAATAACAAGGAATCGGAGGGGATTAACGAGCTTTCTCCTCATTAGCCCTGCTCGGGTGCTTTGTCT
>VWZN01022086.1:310967-337872 GCA_013396955.1 Regulus satrapa | reverse complement strand
GGTAGGGCGGGAAGGGCTCGGCGCGGTGGCGGGGCCGTCTGCCCCGCGGAGGGCGGCGGCTTCCCAAACTTTCGGCCGCCCGGCGGTGATCGCCAGAGGCGCTGGTGGCCGGAGCAGAGGCGGGTCGAGCGCGGAGGTGAGGCGGCCGGGAGCCGGGCTGGGGCGGGGGAGACCCACGCCTGGGAGGGGGTCTGCGGGGGGGAGATCGCCCTCCTCGCAGCCGTCATTTTAGCTAAAATGGATCAGACTCTTAAGAAAACCTCAACTTTTACTCGCTGATTTGTGAACAGCATCGCAGGATCCGCTTTGAAAGCCGTGTTTGCTGGAGGGCAAGCCTAGGCTGCTTGGACCTAGCATTGTTCTTAAGGGTGGCGGTGTGAGGGCAAGCAGATTGACTCGCTGCCTCCTTAGCATCTCTTTTTGCATGCGGTGGAAGAGGATCTCAGTCCAGGAGTTAGTGCCGTGTTGTTAGGTGTCCTGTTTTCACAAAAAGCAGTTCATGTTACTCCGCTTGGTATATTCTGCCTACTTGTCTGTGCGTCTCAAGCGATATCGCTTGTAAATCTACTCCCGACGTGCTCATCCAGCGCAGCCATTGCACAGCCTCGTTTAATTGCTGTTATTTATTTTGCCTTCATATGCCGTGTCAGCCAGCGGGGGGAACACGCTCAGATTCCGGGTGCATTTTTACGTGCTAGGTGTGTCTCTGCGCTTCCAGGTGTGTGCGGTTTTGCTTAAAACTCATCCCGCCGTGTGATATTGCTGTAAATATGCCGGGAGGGGAAACAAAAGCATTAGAAAGCGACACAAGTGTCTGTGCCGTCACCTGTTTGACTTCTCTGCCGTTGCAAAGCTGAGCCAGATCCATGCCCGGTGCGCGTTCCTTTAAATGGCATATGCACATTTTAGGCAAGTACAAAGCAATTTAAGCTAAAGGTGATGGGGAGAGGATAAAGAAAACCCAAAACCCCAAACAAACCAAAACCGTACTGTAAACTGATCCGCAACTTTTCAGTCGCATAATTTAACTGCACACTGATTTTGTTTTAGCAGTCTCCGTCACGGATCGAGGCAAGTTTGTGTGCACAATTGGGCTTGCAAATTGCTCATCTCGCACTGACTTTGCCTCTCAGATCCCAGCTGGGCATGGTTACCTTGAGAGCTGTGGTATCAGCACTGTCAGAGCATGCTCCGGTGGGGAGATCGGGTGTGTTCTATTTTTAATACTATTTAATGAAGATGCTTCTCACTCTGCAATATACGAAGCATAATGGAAGAGCAGAGCGATGATTGGTTATGGATACTGGAAAAGGAAAAATGCAAAGGTAAAAACGGAAATCCCTCAAATATTTCTGTTACATTAATGAAAGAAAATGCAGCTGTGCAGAAAGGTGGTTGACTAGCTCATTTTAAGCTGAAGAGTTTTGTGGTGTCTGGGATGCTTTTTTTAAAGTTCTTTTAAAAAGTTGCATGGAGCAAACTAGACAGATTATTTTGTGTTATTGGTAAATCTTATTCTGTGTGGGGATGCTTAAGTTGAAGGATATGGCACCTAATTTTTATTTATTTTTTTAGTACTGAAGTATTTTACAGTGGAGTAGCACTACGGAAGATCTTAAATACTTAATTTTTTTTTCTTTCTTGTGATAACCAGTTTTAATGATTAGCTCTAGTTACATGCTTATTGGTAGCCTCCTGGAGCGGGAGTTTTGAGTTTTTTTTCTTTGCAGTTAAAAGTTAACTCACTTGATACTAAAAATCATTGTTGCATGCAATGCTCACAGAATGCAAGCAGCTGTAAATGTCTTGCGAAGTGTAAAGGAAAATACCTATAGATAACTACCAAGTGGCATACACTTGGCAGGATGCATGGAGATACTTTTGAAAACTGCCCTGTTACATTCAGTGTACTTGCAATCAGAAATGTGTTTATTAGCCATTTGAAAGAAGCTACACATATGGAATTGTGTAGATAAACTCTTCTCAATTAAAGATGTCTTGTGTAAAACAACTGTATTTTCTTTCTGTTGTCTGCAGTTTTACAGGATGGTGATCTTAAGAATCAGCTGAGTACCCCTCTTGAAAATCTTTTTTCAAGCAATTATTTCTTTCTTCTGTGTGCTAGTCATTTTGACTGCCCCAGGGCTAAGCATGCAAGTGAGGATTGCTCAGACGAGTTGTTGCACCACATCATACCCATGAAGGAAAAATTACATAATGGTGATAGAGGAAATGCTAAGAGATTTTTTACACGGGTGTAATTATAGTTCTCAGAGAGAAAACGATGCAAGAGTAACTTTAAAATTTCATTTTGTTGGAGTAAATCTGTGGGCCAGATCATGTTTTCCTGATAGTGCTGCCTTTCCTTTGGGCTTTACTGGGGTTATTTGCATGATTGCAGTAACTAGACTTGGCCTGAGAAATCACTGTTATTAAACAGAATTTCAGGGACTTCATAAAAGAAGCCTAAGAAGTTTTTAAATCTGCTGAGTTCTTGACTTCCTCCCAGGTTATGATTTTGAATAACTAACTTTCAACTTGGAATGAACTGGGAAGGGGGGGGGGGGAAGGAGTAATTCTAGGATGGCTTACTTACAGTCTGCCCTGTGTCCTGTAGAAATTGGTCTTGCTGCAGTCAGTGTGAGCTTTAAAATTGGCTCCCTGGTTTAATCAGTGTTAAAGACAGACACTGGGACAAGTTTTCAGCAGCTGTAAATTGATGTTTCATTGCTCTTAAGAGCAGTGTAGACTTACACTGGCTGATGATAACACCTCTGCTTATAACATACAAGAACTGTAACTTGCACTGAAGGGTATTACCAATTTTGATGGCATTAAATTTCAGAGTAGGAAAATTCTTTTGGCAGACTGGCAAATCCTTGTTTATAGGGACTGCTCACGAATGAGCGGCTTGATCTTGTAAGTGCTCCCAGTTTCATTTCCTTGATAAGTTTTAAAGACAGTTTGTAAGCTAAATGATTATTTAAAGGAAGTGCTTTCCATGTTAAGCAAACTCGTTTCAAGAGTATCATTAAAAATTGGCCAATTGAGAAATAATGTAAATACCGTGCAATAAACTTGCAAAATCCATTTGTACCCTGCTTATTCATTTATTAGATTTGAAGTTCTCTATTAATGTTCTTAGCAGGTAGTAAGTCAAGCAAATGGGTCCCTTTTTCTTCTAGAAGATTGAAACATTCATCACACGGGTAATACATGGCAAAGATTCTATGCGTTCCAATGGAGAGCACTTGGTTCTGAAGATTTAAAATACTGTGTATGAATATCTGTATGGTAACATGCATTTCTAGGACACATTCTATTTTGATGACAAACTGCAATCCAGGTAAGTTAGATTTTCCCTAATTAAGGCTGGGTAAATTGAATTGCAGACAAATTATGCAAACCATGTGAGGTCATGCATCTGGTTTTGACAGTCATCAAGTGAGACCTCTTCTGGTCTCCAGGCTTGTAACTGGGTCAACCCTGGATTATAAGTTTCCCTGATTAATTGCTGGTGTTTGTTTTGTTTTCTAATTTTTCCACTTGATACATGAAATGCTGACTTTCAGGAACATGTAGGTGTAAATAAATTTACATGTTTGTTTGTAACTCAAAATTTACAAAGTACTTTATTTTTACATAGTTATTTAATGGTAAGCCCTTCTAACAAGGAAGTAACTTCAGAACAAGTGCAAAAATTGACTCATCTTTGTTTAAAAAAATAAAATTAAATTAAACCTGCCTATAAATTTATGTAGACGTACTGCTTACTGTTCATGGACAGAATATGTTTTTCTGGGGTCTTTCTTAAGAAGGAGGCTCTAAACCCAAATTGGAACGGCCACTACGGCTTGCATGAGTATGCTGGTGTTCCCACACACAGATTATTAGAGAAATGAAAGAGATATTACGCCATAAATCTACCGTGCTTTCAGTTTTAATTAAAACTCTGTTTTTTGTAGATAACATCTATGATGGATTCTTGCCAAGTCCTCATTTGTCACTGAAGGTCCAGACTGCTTAGTTGTAGGACTTTGCAGCTGCTAAGTGACTTTAGTTTTAGGCTTCATGTTTTCTCATATGTTCATTTTACAATAGGCAAGTTGGATGATGGGTAAATTGAATTTCCTTAGCTTATCTTAGTTTATGAGAGCACATAAATAATCTGTATTAACGCTTAATGTATGACATAGGCAGTCCAAAGCTATGAATTGGATTGATTCCAGGGGAAGAGCACTGGTGCCCTCGGTCATCTTTAGGGAAAATACCCCAAGCAAACACTTCCGTAATGTCCTGCCACAGCTGCCCTCTTCTGCCTGGTAGTAATGTTGCTGGTATTTACTATTTCTTCCTTTTCCACTGTTGTAGGTTTCAGGCTTTCAGGTAATCCACCATCAGTACATTTCTTTTTGGTTCCTTCAAAAGGTTGTTGTAGAAAAGGTCTGCTTTCTTTTAAATCTACAATATTTTAGCCACATGCTGGGATCTTTAAACTGTGTTCGATCATTCTAGAGTACTAAATAGGTAATGAGCTGTTGTATGAAAATGACACATCACTTTTTTTTGTCCTTTTTTCCCTGGCTATTACAGTAAATTCCCTGTTACTGAGATGAAAAAGCAGACTAAATACAGAGAGAAGTACATAAACAAGAAGTAAACAAAATTGTGAGTTCATGATGACTGTTTAGATGAACTGATTGCAGCCGTGGTAGGCATGGTCAAAAGAAGTACTAAATGGGTTATTCAGTTAGTGCTGAAGGAAGATGCAAAGTGAGACAGACTGATAATGTCGTATATCATGACTAAGCTGAAATGCAGAAGGCAAAGTTCGGCAATCACAGCTGGGAATTTGAAATTTACAGTTTGGATATCCAATGACTTTATGAAGCAGGAGGTTTAGGATACTTTCTAGTTACTGGCAATGTACAGAGGCAGTAACCATGTAAGGCTGTTATTAGGGCAGATATTTACATAGCATATGCTGATGTAAGGGGAGAAGTGCGTTTTTATAAGGGAAAGAAAATTTTCACAGAGAAACTGGGACACTTATGGATCAGGTCAGATGTCTAATCTTGATCTTTTAAGGCCAAGAGTCACAGATAATAACGAGTAGTACCATGAGAAAGCAAAATCCCATTAAAGTGTTGTTGTAATTTAATTATTTCTGCTATATTCATAATTTAGTCTTGGACAATACTAGGATTTATTTATGAGTTGTTTATACAGCACCTGTGTTAAAATTCTAGAAGCTTAGTAACAACTTTCAGCTGATAAAACTGCCTTTTTCCAAAAATGGATACCTTCAAGTCAAAGCAAAGTTTAAATAGTTGGCAGGATGCTGTGGCAAAAAAATAGCAGTTAAGAAAAACCCCAACAAATACTCCCACAACGCCTCCGCCACAATTAAGTTCTCTGGTTTTTGATTTCTCAAAGTTTTTGTCTTCTATTTGCAATCTATGCTAAAACATAAAAAGCAAATATATACAAATCACCTCCTTTCAAGCTTCTGTTTATCCCAGTTTTTACAGCTATGCAACAGTGATTTTTACTGGATTCATAAAATCATCAGAGCCAGTTTTGTGTTTTAGGATTTGAACTCTGTCATCAAAAGCATGCCTGAACAGCTAATAATTTTGTGAGTAATGTATCCTGTTGCAGTACCTGTATTTTTGTTGCCTCATGAGTTGAAGTCTTCCTATGCCTTCAGTACAGAAAGCATTTTATAAGTTTTCGTTATTAAATAACAGTCAGATTGTGCTGCTTTTCTTCACAGGGAGTGCATGCATCTTGGGTATGCTGACCTGCAGAGCTTCTTGTGGTGTAATGCTTTTTTTACTGTGAAGAAAGTTATCACAATTTGTTCCTGCATGAAGAGAGAGGGCAAGGCTTCTCAGTAGAATGAAGCCAATGAAGGTATACTGCAGTGATTAGAAGCATTTTATAAACCAAAATAAATTATTATTAATTAACATGAAGTGTTCAGCTATATATTTGAACCAATGGTAATTTTTACTGGGGAGCAAACTTCAGTGGTGTTGATGCTCTCATGTGAAATAGGTACAGCATGATGCTCTTTTGAAGAATATGCCTACTTTGTGCCTTTTGGATGTTTGTGCTATTGAATTTTATTTGAAGTGCCTAAAAGTAAATCAAATTGTGGAGGTACAAACTATACCTTGAGGTTTTTCCATTTTCAACTGACTATTCCGTTTCTAAATACAATTGCCATTGGCATAACATTTAGAACAGTTTAAATGAGGCAGCTTAATGCATTATAAAGTATTTGTCATGGAGTCAGAAATGTTTGTGGTGTCATAAAAGCTTTAAGGGAAGTACATCACATAAATTTGTCCAGTCTAAAGGCTCACTACAGATTTTAATGTAAGCCTGGGAAATGTCTGATAGCTTAATAATTTGTGTACTTTACAAACCATGAAACCTGAAGTGAGAAGGTCTGACTTTCATGCTTTCAGATTTTATTCCTTTAGGAAGAATCCAGAGCTTTCTTCTACAAAACAACAAAAAAAGAGGGAAATTCTGAACATTGTTCTGTAAGGAAAACCTAATGAGTGACTTAAGATGCCTTGTAAGTGCCATATTTCATAATGCATACTACTGTTAGCATCTGGAAATGCTAAAGCAACTGTATTTGATCCAGGTATGATTTTTGGGGAAGCTTTAACTCATCAAAAATGATCATATGTTGGAAAACATCATGTATTTACTAGCTTTGTGCGTCTTTTTGTGCTTTTCCACTATGCTGTAGCAGTCTGTTCTGCAACTGAGCAGCAAAAAGAAGTGAGCTCTAGTGACAAAGAGCTATGGAAAGCAGCATAAGAATCCCGTTAGATACGGAAGACAATGAATTATTACTGAGGGATAATGCAACTTTTGTTTAATCTATGTACTGTGTAAAATGACTGCATTTGAAAGAAGTCCTTGAATGACCTGCTTCTTAAAGTAGCCCTCTCAAAACTGGAGGCTGAGATAAGGGAGTGGTGGGGTAAGGGCATAGAGGAGGATTAGTGCTAGTAGTACCGCTTGTGATGTGAAATCAGGTTAAGGGGCATCAGAAGTAGGAGGACAGCAAAGAGAAGTAGAACTTTCAGAAGATATCCCCTGAAGATTAAGTAATCGTAATTTTGGATAATGCAGAGAAAATACATAGATGTGTAGCCTCTTTTTGGCATAATTTTTTTTCTGATTAAAAAAAGAAAAAATCATACATGGGTTGTGATGCCTGTCTTTGCATGGAAGATCAGGACATAATGACTACTCCTCTACAATCACACCTAATCTCACTAAATCTGAGGTTACAGGGATTGTAAATTATCTACGTCTTCTGATTTTTTGCTGTTACAGAATTGCTCCTCTCTGCCACCTATCTGGCAGGAGAGAAAGGAAGATAAAAATTGTTGCCAATGTCTGAGGGCAGCTCCACAGAAGTGTGGGCTAAAATGGGAGTTCTTAGCTTGGCTTAATGTTAGTGTAAGGAACTGGTGGGTAAGTCTTGGGGAGACATGCAAGGTCCTGGATTCTCTGGTACATAGCCAGTTCTTCTATGAGAATAATTTGGTTTCTATCCTTGGTACCTCTTCTCTTGGCATGGCATTACCTCATAAGTTCATCAGGTATTTGTTGGATTAGTGTAATGTGCCCTGTGAGTACATAAATTCCCACCTTTCCATAAAGGGCTTTCTATTAATGGGGAAGGATTGGTAGGAGAGAGCAAAATTTGGGACAAGAATCTTGAATATAGCATTTTAGCTGCCTGTGGTTCTGCTGCTGGTAACCCTGACAGCGTGGTTGCAGGGCTGTGGTTCCACTGACTCCCTGTCCACTCGTTCTTTTGTCGTGATGGTTTCCGCAATGCGGGAGGAAGATGCGGCAGGCACCTACCTCTTTCAAAGCCCACTTATGTCTTTGATGTGTTTGTTACTCCTCAGGCATTTTTATTTGAGGGTTTTTTGGCTTTTTTTTTTTTTTTCCTCCAGGAAGTAGACCAGAGAACATAATTCCTGCTCAAGAAGGCTAATTACAATTTTCCCCATACAAATAATTTCTTAGAGAGCTGTGTGTTCAAAGAACTGCTTCTAACTATTTTCTGGTCTGCAGTTATGCTCAATGTCCAGGCAACGAATGCCGAAGTGTAGATCCTTTTGGCATCCGTTCCTGTTTGTGTTTGTTTGATAACATGCACTTGTGTCATGTCTTTATTAATGTTGTCAGGCACGTCAAAGCCATCTGTAATAAAACTGCATCGACAGAAAAGTGTGTCAGAAAATATGACAGAAAATATTGGCGCTTCTTAACAAAACTTTTTTATTGATTAAACAGCATAATTTCAGTATGTGGAAAAACGAAACCCGTTCTAATTATTTCAGGACTTTGTGAGCAACTCCAGTAAGCCCTGAGTCTTTGGCTTGCCTATAAAATGACAGCAGACTGAGCTATTTAGTGTTATATTATGAGAAAATTCTGTGGCATGGGAAGGTGTTTGCTAGGTTTGCATCGACTTAGATCATAACAAAAGAGGAGCATAAGTGACCCACGTATTTCTGGTGTATAGTTGAGTATTCTCCTGGAATCTGTCATTTATTCCCCATCCTCAGTAGCTGGAATGAGGTTGGCATATGATGTAATGTACCACTGGTCCTCAGAACATCAGCTGCATGTAGAAATGATTTCAATGTCTATTCACTACCAGACAAATGATTTTAATAAAAGGAATTCAGGGGCTCCATTCTTCACCTACGATAGTTTATTTTGGGACCAGTAACTTGATGTACTATTGTATTATAAAATTGGAAAAGTGGAGATAATTTCAAGTAGCTTTGCCACCTCAGCAGATAAAATAAAAAATATGGAGGGGAACTAATGTTATATTCTTTTGTCAAAGCTGAGTGTTTGAAGTAAAGCATACTGAAGTTAGGAGACTTACTACATCCCTAGAAGTAACAGAAAAAGGAATTTTTGTAACAGTCAGTCCATAGCCCTGATTTTAAGCTTGCTGAAAGTATGGGAAGATAAATATTGGAGAAATTCACCACAGTCCCAATATAAATTATTTTCTTGTTCTGCTTCTTAATACCCGAATTTCAAGCAGTCACTGGCCTGGATATCTCTGCCTCTTTTTTTGCTGTTTTGACTCTTTCATCAGTTATCTCTATTCTTCTCCATATATTCTCCGGCCATTTTTCTTACTGAGCCTTTTTTTTTTTTTTTCCCCTCCTGAATAGTGCCCCTTATGCAAACTTCACTTTGTTAAACTGACCCTTCTGGCTTTTCTTAGGTTTTCATTATTTGCTCACATTTTCCAGCCTTTTTTTCTTGCCTTTTTCTATCTCATTTACTTGCCCCTGTTGGAAAGAGTTGAAATGTTTAATTTAATAGTCATAGAATACTGCAATTTTTAAAACAGCCTTTCTTGGTAGGTTTTTTGACATTTAGTTTATAATAAACATATTATGTAAAGCATGCTATCATTATTGAGAATATGCCAGTTCCCAGATCTCTCGGACTTTGTTCTGGCATCTCATAAGGAAAGAGTGCCAACAGGTTTGATTGTATTTATAAAACAAAAAGTTTTATGGTGAAAGCCAGAAGACCCCTGTGCTTTTGAACTTCATGTATGGAGCTCCTGTTGGTATATATGGATCCCTTTGGGGCCTCCATCCAAATTCAGTAAGCTCCAGAGGATTGTGTGTGTGTTTCATGCTCCTGGAAGATGTTGTGTCCTGTTCTCTCCATCTGTTTATTTAGATTATTTTAGTTTTCTGGGAGTAGCAGTATTTTCAATAAACTTTTTCTGTTGTGTAGAAAATAAAGTGTAATGGAAATGACCCAGACTAAATGTCTTTGCCAGTGTTTTTGTTGTCAAAACTTACGTGTTGGCTCTCTGACCTTTCAGATGGATTTCTGTCTATGTTGTGGGCACCATAGCACCTAAAACATTATGTTGGATGCAGTTTACTGTGTGACCGGGTTGTACAATGAAAAAATGGGAAAATTACTCAAGTTCATACATATGGAGAATTTTTTGTATTTCATGTCTGTACACTAGTTGAATAAGCTTTGAAAGTGCACCAAAAGCTGAAGTATATATATTCTTCTTGTACCTCTGATTATCATGGTGGCATGGCAACAGATCCTGGTCAAAAGTGGAGGGAACTGATTGATCATAAAGATGGTTACCAACTGAGGTATTTAGCTGTCCACATTTGAGGACCTATACTAAATACATAATCCATATATATTTTTTTGTGGAAAAAATATATATGCCTATATAGTAGCTCCTTCTAAAGACAGAAGTAAAGGAACGGTTGGCTGAAATTTCACACTGTTGTGTTTGAAGGATGATTTGCTGCCATCATCTGAAAGCTGGAATTTATTTTTTCCTATATTTTGTTTCCTTATTTTTTTTCCTTGCTGCTGAGATATAGCAGAACTGCCCGTATTCAGCTGCCAATTATTGATTTAATTCTGTTATTTGTTTTTCAGTAATCTGATTGCCATTAGTTCACTAATTGCTTGCTGTACTCTGTCAGTTTATGGTGAAAGTAACATTCTGAAATGAAACCTAATAAAGAAATGATGGCAGCAGTCTGAACAGATTATGTACAGTAGTTATGAACTGATTCTTTGTGGTTTTTTGTTGGTTTTTTTTTTTTTTTCTTTAATAGGGTAATTTCCAGACTGGTGGACAGTCAACTCAGTAATCTCTCAAGTAGTATGAATTGAAGAAATCTCTTGCTATTTAAACACAAAATTCTGTTGTGTAGAGTAATTCCATTTTGTAGAAGGGATGTCATGTTAACAGGCTGTTTATTCCATAAATAATGATGCCTATGCTTTTCTCAGTGTCCTTGATAACAATTTAATTCTTGAATTCTGTTTTTTTTGCCAGGGAGATGATTTGTGATTTTTAAAAGCATAAATGCAAATGTCTGTAGTACCGTAGACTTGGAATGCCGTGAGAGAGACTTCTTTTTTTCGCATAACCTAGGTTTAAGTTGACTGACTCTTGTTTTTATTGACTTGATTCTCCAATCTTAAGCCTTGTAAATAAAGGCATGAAAATATTAGCCCATATAATCCTATTTCTGCAACTCAGACAAATATGCCGCAGGGCCCTGTTTCTGTAGAAGGAAGCTGGTAGGGGCAGAAGATCCTTCCAAAATGTGCCTCCACGTATTTTGTGGACTTATAAGTTCAAGATGTAGCATTTGTATTTCTGAGCAAACTAAGTTGGAATTTTCCCCATATGACTCCGTTTTCAGTCTGCTGCTCAACTGCCTTTCCTGTGCAATGGATAGGAAAACAACAAGGTTGCATTTGGAAGACAGAGAGGAATAACACTCGTTTTTGTCTTTCTGGTAAATTCAGACCTTGAAATGAGTGAACTACTGATATATGGTTGGGGAAGTTGCTATAAAAGTAATGTTAATAGTGTTAAAAAATTATGTTCTTCAGCCCTGTAGAATGACTGTAGATGCAATGTGCAGTTTTGACTATTCTTGTGCTCGCTAGTGTCAATGAAGCAGAACTTTATTGCTGAAAACTTTTTTTCTTTTTTTTTTTTTTTCCCTCTGGCATTTCTGTAAAAGCAAGAAATGGGGAAACTCAACAAGTAAATTCTCAAGCTTAAGTTGAGGAGGATGACACTGGGTACTGCTGATGCCTGGCTGTGAGGTGTGTGCATGTGGCAGTGGGCTGGGACTGGTCATGGGCCACTGTCCCTCTCAGCCCCGCATGGGCTCTAGGTGTGGTGGTCATAAAATGCCTGCTTATTTCAAGAAGCAAAAGGAGACCCTTTTATAAACTGGCTCACTAGTCTGCCAAGAGAGGATGTGTTCACTGAGTTCCAAGTGGAAAAACAGGGCTGCTGCCTTTTGAAGTATTTTGTGGTAGTGTCAGTGAAATGATCTTGACATGTTTGGTGGGGTTTTATTTCAGGAAGGGACACATTTTCAGTGCTTCCAAATGACTGTCTGAGGTTATTTGGATAATTCAGGGTTATTCTTTTTCAGTGAATGCTTTTAATAATTTTTATGTCTTTAAAAGTGGTCTTTTTGATAGTGGGAATAGCTACAAATCCAAATGCTACAGATAGTGTAAATTAATGAGTTGTATGGCATACTAATATCCTTACAAAAAAACAAGCGTGTTTCTTCCAAAATACGTTTTCCAACAGGAAAAGCAGATAAATGGGGGTGTTGTGAGTGACTAGCATGAAGCTTTTTCAAGAGGAGAGTGATCTGCCATGAGACAGTAAGTTGGATAAAGATATGAGAACAATAAGAATTCTCATTATTCAAGCATTTTTGTTGTTGTTGTTCTTTGTTTTGCTTTGTTTTGCTTTGTTCCAAATGTAGTCTAGCAATTCAGCATTGAATTTCCCTTTCTCAAATTCAGCTTTTAAAAGCATGGATGTCCCTCTGGAAGGAAAATAGGCAGCTGGTCATCTCTCATCACTGTGAAACTTTGTAAGAAAGAGTAACTTGGGGAGTGAATAGAGGAAGAAAACAGTACAAAAGGAACTGCTGTTAAACAGAGTACACACTTTTTTCATCATTTGCACTGCTTAATGAAAACTAAGCTGTCCAACCTTTAACTGCGTTGGCCCAAAATATGTCTGTACAGTATGCTGGCAACTATATAATGTGGTAGGCAGTGAAGGTAAAACCTGTGGTATAAATGAATATCCCAGCAAGGCTTTGGAAAGGGAGCGAATTCTAAGTTGCGTAATGAAAGCAGACTTGAAGTGAAATACGGCGGCTTTGCCCTTTCTGATTGCCGTGTTCAGCTTGCATTTATACCCCATAACGTCCTACAGTGGGGTGTGGCTGAGGTACCCGAGCCTCAAGATACCCCAGAGAAATGCGCCTCCTTGTAAGTGAGGCATGAAGAGATGGGTTGTGGAGTGTAGATACTGCTAATCAGGCTCACGGAACAAATGTGAAAAACAGCTGTCCAATCTCAATACTGCATTTGTTGTAAATAACTAAAATGCCATCACTTTACTGTTTAGATGCTTATGTGGTTAACTGTTTTTTCCCCAACTTTATGATCAGTTTTATGATGCAGACTTGCACACTGCTTATTTCTTACTTCATTTCCCTTAGGAGGTAGTGAATCTGAGCCGTTATTGTAAATGGCTTGTAAGTGCTGTTTCAGTCTAGTTAGATTTATAACACAAAGGATCCTGTAGACAGAGTTTTGCATAAGTAAAAGCATTTGTCTTGCTCTTTCACTTTCCTACCTACTATCTTGTAGTAGAAGTTTCTGAAACAATTTCATCTAGAGGCTGCAGTTAATTCTAAGATGCTTTAGGTCATATGACAGAAGCACAGAAAGTTTTTCCTGCTTGTTATTACTCTTGTTAAAAATGCTGATGCTCAAGGTTTCTTATTACGTGCCCTGCATTTTTATGTATATAGGCAAAATAATTTTTTAAAATGCTCTTCGGTTTTGTTAGTGCCTCATTTTCATGCACAAGTGTTCACTGCCTGCCACAGAAGTGTCTGTTACAATGGGAAGCGCTGGAAAATGATGGACATGTATCTGGGAAAGGGGGTGCTGGCTACCCATTTAGCTCTTGTTTTGATCAACTTCATTGCTTATTTAACCTCTGAATTTTTCAGTGTCCTCACCTGGAAAGAGATACTCACATTCCCTTGGATCTGGTTTTGTTTTTTTGTTTGTTTGTTTTTGTTTTTTTTTTTCCCAATTAATTAGAGATTATGGCATTTTACAGCCTTTTATTATAAAAGAGACACAATTAAGAATATTCACTTTGCCTCTGTTGGGCTTATGTTGGCATATACAGTCAAGTTACGATAGGTTCACAAGTTAGCTCAGTCACAGATAATTTGTGTGCTGTCCTGAAATCTGCAGCAAATTTGAAGACCCTGGCTTTCCTTTGGCTGTAGTTATTCTCTGCTGTCACTGTTGGGTATTACAGACCTTACTTACTAGCTCTTTTCCAGACAAATAATGTGACAGAATGTTTCTGTTTCAGCAGGTGATAGTTTTGAAGAATTTAAACGGGTAAAAATAAGTATAATTTGAAAAATAAAATATAAACCATGTGAAAATTTAAGAGTTTTAATACTTGCGACAGATCTTGAAAGATTTTTCTTTCAGCTGGTTTATTTTATATTTCAAGTCTAGAAACATATGCTTATATATAGCATGAATTCAGGGTTAGCTCTAGCCAGGATAGATTTAAAATAAAAGAAAGGAAAAAAAGCACCCACCATTGTTTGAACTTGATGATAAGTACAAGTAATTAGAACATCCAGACCCCACCAGATTTAAGTATTGTAGACAGCTGTCACTTACGTAGGCAGCTTTTTATTTCACAGATGAAAGTTCAGTAGACGAAACATTTTGAGGGGGAAATTTTTTAGAAGTTATTAAATAGACATGACCTGTTTTGTTCGAGGCATGTAAATCCCCATCTAGTGCTTTTATTTTGTGTAGAATGTATAAAAGGTCACCTCCTTTCAGAAAGCAATATTACTTTATAATCCTCTATGCTACATTCTATTCAGTCTTTAAAAATAATTTGGTTTTCTGATATAACTGTGATTCTAAAATAATCAGTATTGAAAATTGAGTCTTTATTTATCTGTTGGTTTTTTTTTTTAATGTAAATGTTTTTCACAACAGTATTTTCAGAATATCATACAAATGTATATCCTTATGATAGTGTAAGCCCATATAAAAAATTAATTGCTTTCTGCATATATGTGGACATTTTAGCTTTTATTTTGTGATTATTACTTTGCATTAGAAGCTGCTCATTTTGACTCGACAGAATTTTTCAGGAGGCTGGAATACAGAAGTGACTTAAAACCAGGTATTTGGTTTGCTGAACTGTGTATATGTGAGAGGTCCTGGCTTTTTCCTCTAAATCTTCCACTGGCTTCCACTATAGCATCGCTGTTTCTCTCTTGGATGTTACCCGGACATCACTGAAGTTTGTGGCTGACAACCAGTTTTTCATGTCACTGACTTGTACATGTAACTTCTGCTTAAATCAGTGGATTTTAGATATAAATTTTAATTTTGCTTTCTCCTTACTAAAGTTTTTCTAAAACTGCTATGACTAGTTTTTCTATAACTGCTCCATGCCATAAGTTTCAGGCTTTTTTACTGTCTTTCTCAGTGAGTGCTATTCTAGATTCATTTTGAGGAGTACCTCTACAGCAGGTACTCTTCTTTGTGCCAGAGTTTGCATCCTGTTTCCCTGCCTATCCAAAGAGCTACCAGCCATGGATGAGTGGCTGGGACAAGTGCGTTAATTGTTTTTCCAATTCTGTGCTCAGCATAAAAAATGGGTTTTATTAAAAGCAGCAGAGTTGTCCTTTTTCTTTTCCAGTTGCTCTGGAGCATTATGCTTCTCTGACCTCCACATGTTCTCATACTACTGAAAACTGTATGGTTTCTTCTAGGTGCAGCTAACTCCAGCCAGTCTTTCTTGTTTTCAGTAATGCCCTGTTTCTCTGTTCATGAGTTCCTTTGGATTTTCGGATACTTTTGATATCATGAGATTACCCTTTTCTTATACCTTTGTGAACCAGGGAACATCCCTATCTCTGTTCTCTCCTCCTTGTCTCCACAAGAGCAGCTTTCTGGTTATACAGAGTTCTTTGTTCACCTCTTTAGTAGTTTCTTGTGTTGTCGAAGATGTGTAATGCATTTTGAAAAAAACAGATTGGCTAGAGGCATGTATTTCAAAGCTAGATTTGTTAATAAAATAAGTCTATGGCAGCAGTAAAACATTAATGTATTTAGCATTAATTGGCTGTTTGAGAGAGAAGAATTCCCGATAAAACCTCTTACATCAGCCAGAAGAGCTGAAAGGCATTTTTTTCCTGCTATGGTGAAGTGTAGATTGAGCTACATTCACACTGTTGTATTGGATTTCTGATGATGCCTGGATTGTCTGACAAGAACCACTGTGTGAGCAATTGAAAGTAAACATGCATTCAGTAAATATATACATAGTTTGTTTCAGAAGCATAAACAGTCTTCCATGTGTGTCACTATCAGTCATCACAAGTGTTTCTTTGGGACTTCATGCTGCAAAGAAATAAATTTTGGTCTGATCTGTTAAAAACAGTTGTAAATGTTTAAGTGTTAAATTACATGTGTTTGTCAGTGCTTAGAGGATGTTACTACCCATTTGCCCCAATAGCATGATAGTCAGCTGACCTTAGCTTCCACATGAAAACCATGGGAAAATACGTGCAACTGCAGTCTAATCAAAAATAAAAGTTGCTTTACCTTGTTTTCCTCATACCCAGGTTCCTTGTATGGATACACAAGTAGGTCTACACTAGTAAGCGTACTTTCCTGCAATTAAATTTTTGTCTTCTCTGTGGTCATGAGTAGTAAAACAGTGAAGAGAGAAGGAAACTATCAAAATGATTAAGTTAAATTTAACCAAGTAAACTAATAGCATTTTTCTTAAAAAATGGATGTATGTACCACTTGTGCATAGTCATATTGGTGTTTACACAAAAACAAAACAAAAAAACGCATCCCAAAATAAAAGAGTGTTGAAATATACCACTTTTCATTTAAAAAAGAAAGGCCTCAACCTGTCTTTTTGTAAACATTCTGTGATTTTGCAAAGCAGGTGCAGTTAGAAATGTCCACATTTTGGAAGAGAAATATGTTTTATGGTACATTTTTGTGATCAGGCTTCCCCAAGAGCCACTGTATAGATGAAAAACTAATGGACTCCCTTCAGTTCCTATAGAATCTCCTAAAGTACCAAGAAATCAAAAATGTGGTGGTTGTAAAGTTCTTTACCATCCCCAGTTCACATCTGGAACCTATAATCTATAAAATAGGAGCAAACCCAGAAACAATGAAAGAAAGCTCTAACCTGAGATAGTCTCTTGGGAGGTAATCTTGAGTTTTGGAACATGCTCAGAAAAACGCTTGGCAGAAGAACTAAAGACCATTGAAAGAAGTTTTATGTTTCTTTCTTGAAACAGAAATAAATTTAATGTACATAAATTACCCCTTCAGACCTCAAGGTCTGTATTAATGTGTAATATTTTTCTTTTTTTCTTTTTTTTTTTTTTTCTCCCTGTTGTGCATTGCCATAGATTCCAACTAAGTATATGAAATTTGTTCTTGTACTGGTTCACATGCTTCGACTGATGCAACTATTTACCATATGAGGTCAACACGCCTTTTTCATAAAGGGTTATAAAAACTGAATAAATGGATGTAAAGGAAAATTATGCAGATGTTTTTACTTTGAGAGTATTCAGAAAAGTTGTTAAAATGCTTTATCGTATTTTGGTAGTTTTATCACGCAAAATCTTCAGTGTTTGTATTTAAATGAGAAGAGCTTTGATTTCAGTAGAGGAATGCAGAGCATTTTCAGAATAGGAGGTAAGCTGATCTCGAGGCCCCTGGTATGATGTGTGTAATACATGGGTGGAATTACAACCCACAGCCGCACAGGACTGTGGAGTGGGAGGGTTGCATCAGTAGCTTTGCCAATCACAGCTTCAGCTGGAATACTGTTAATTCTGCTGTGACAAGCAGTCAGTGCAGTCTGATATTTGAATCAAATGTTACAAGACACTAAACATTTGCATACCTAGGAAATTACTTCCACTGAAATTGAAACAGGTTTCTCCTATTACATTTGAACCCTTGGCAATCCCCCAAAAAGTGACTATCTGGAAGTTAAACACTTGGGACATTTTTTTTTTTTGCATCTCAGAGTATAATAGTGAGGTATGTTGATAATGAATGGAGGGGAAATAATAGCTTTTAGAGTAGGTCTTCTAGCTCCTTGTTCTTTACCAGTAGCATGCTAGTTATTTTGCAGTACTCTGTGAAGGACGCTTGGACAGCCAAGTATATTGCCATTTTCCAGGAATTAGCCTATTAGTTGTTACGATGTTAGTGGTGTTACTCACTGAAAACAGGACAACTGACTCTCTTAATTATCCCTGCTCTTTGACTTCATGCTTCAGAAGTTTTTTATGCTGAAAAGCCTCTTGAGGAGGAAAACAAGTGTTACAAATTGTTTTAAAATACTGATTCTAGCCTCCCTTTTGAAATAGCCATAAGAGTTATATTTTTTAGTTGTGCTTAGAGTTAACACCAAGATCCAACTCTTCCTCTCTTAGTCCCACACACTGAAAAAAAGTCCTTTGCATTGAACAGGCTTAGGTGGGAGGCAAATTGAGAAACAGAAGCAGAGATCCACATTCATGCAGCCAGAGCATGGGAGACATGCCTTTGTCTCATGAGGCTTTTATTGCTTCAGGAAGGTAAGTCACATTCTTCCTAACAATAAGAAAGCATTTCCCACTGAATGCATGCCTTCATTTTGATACGGTTCTTAGGATATCAATACCTTTGTTATGTTATTGGTAAACCTAAATGTAGTTCATTGATATTTTTTGGAAGGATTAAGGAAGCCTTTCAAATGTCTGTTTTACTCTGTTTTTTCTTTCCTAATTTTTTTTTTTAAATACTGCCCAGTATCCTTGCCAATACTCTTAGTTCTCTGTATCATGTGTGTTTTTAGTCAGCTATGTAAATAGCAAACTAATGTGTCCTGTTTATGCATGTGCAATGTACTGGAATATCAGGCTACTTCAGTTCTTAGGCTGTCCTAAGTATGAAAATATCTATATGCCAGAGCCTTCAAAACAGTAATATTCTTGGCATGCTCTGATTGTAGCTAGAACATGAGAGATGAAAGATTTTTGGGTAGACAAGATAGACAAGAGTCAGGCCAGTCCTGATAACATATGGAAATTTTCATTGTGATCTTCTGGTCTTAACAGTTTGAAGGAGTGTACAGCAGAATTGCACACAGCAGACAGAATATTTACAGGTGTTGGGCTTCTCTTTCACTGTTGATTTCAAAACCATTGTTGAAAAGATACGTAATAGACTTTCATTTGCTGCAGCTAATCTTTCTTTGATTTTGTGGAATTGGTGACAAGCCTCATGCAGTGAATGAGGCTTGGTTCTGTAAATACTTTTGGTTAGGTAGAAATATTTTGGGACATGTTGCTTATTCCAGAAGTAGAAATTTTATTAATCAAAGGAAGTATGTTTCAGGGAGATAGTGTTTTTGGTAGAGTAGGATGACTGGAGCAGGTTTCATTCAACTGTCAATCAAACAAGTCCTGCCCCATTGTTCATTATGAGTTGTCAGGCCACCAGTGTGAATGCTGGAGGCTGCTTGTCTATATCAGTATTTTTCTGTTCTGTCAGTGCCTTCGTATTTTTATTTTGTGAGTTCTTAATGTTTCCCAGAAAAAAGATTTCCAAGAAACAAGCAGAACCTGTTGTTGAACCTAGCAGTTGAAATTTGGACAGTCCTATCAGATAAGACCATTAATCTTTCAAATTTTAACCTTTGGTTGAATAACAAAAATTAAGATCAGGCATAAGGTAATATGTGAGCAATTAGAGTTGGCAGCCTTTGCACCTGCCTTTGGCTACAGTTATATGGAAACAGCCACAGATGTTTTATTCCTACATATCCTGTCAGATTAGAAGCAGGCTAAAATTTGTCTGACTTAGGGATGGTAGTGGTTTAGATAAGGACTGAAAAAAGCCAGATTAAGGAAAAAAAAAAAGAGCAGTAAACTCCCTCTCTGTTCCTTTTCTTCAAGTGTAGTTCTAACAAAATCAGGGAGTTTTTAAATCTTCTTACAGCTTTGGAATTTAAATTTTCAGAAGCAATAATGTGTTTGTATACTATTACAGGAGAAAACAGGCAAATAAAGACTTGTCTAGTGGCAAGAATTTTTTTGCTCTTTTATAATTGCTTTTTCTCTAAATGGGGGGGAAACAAGTTTGGAGGAAAAAATTAAAGATATAAATACAAATTTCTGTGAACAAGAAGTGTTTGGGGGACGTGGTTTTGGGTTATTAATTTGCTTTTTATGAGAACGATCTCCAAAGCTAGAAATTAAAATGATTAGTATTCGGAGTGGCAGTAGTACTTGAAGGGTTGGTCTAGTCCTACTGGTTTAACTGTTGTGTAGTTTCTCAATGTTTGTCTATATGAAGAAGATGGAATGGGAAAGTAATAAACATGCAAACTGAAAAAATAACACATAACAGCAAATGTTGTAAGAATTACAAGATAATGTGGTTTTGTATGTTTTAGGAAGGTGGGTTAGGCCATCTCTCCTGAGGATAAAGAAAGAGGGAGCATTGCTTCCCTTTGTATTGAATTTCACAGAATAAGCTGAGTTAGAAAGGGCCCACAAGGATCATTGAGTCCAACTCCTGGCCATGCACAGGATTTGTCCATCTTTAGCCCCATTGTCACTTGGTAAGTTTTTGGGATCATATTTTTGTAGATTGAAGACTTTCCCTCTGACTAGAGAAGATCTGGTAAGGTCTTTCAGTTGTCCAAGACCTATGTCCTGGCATAGGCCTTTTTTTGGCTGTCTGCATTCATAACTGGGGATACAAAAAGGGGGATCTAATGATGTTGGTGTTATTACCCATAGCAGGTAATACATTCCAGGAATAAAAGATTTACCTGTATGGTGTGTTAGAAGTGAATTAGTGTAAGCATTGGTTTTCTAATATTCCATGCTCTCAGCTCTTTTTAAATACCGAATTCACCATGGACTTAAGTAATTAGAACACGAAGAAATGACATTATCCTTTCTCCTTCTTCTTGTGCTACTTCCTTGTATCTTTTCCTCCCTCATTTTTGAAACAAACAGGACAATTAAGTACCAAAACTCCATTAGTGCAACATTGCAGCTGAGAATGAAATTGTCAGGATGGCTGCTTATGGCTCCCACTACCCTAATAACTAGGCTAAATTGCATAAAACATAGAATATAGCAATATGGAATATTTCTTATGACACATTATGTATGCTGTGGGAGCCATCACATTGAAAATCTTGACTTCCGTGTTTTTAAAATGTCTTTTGAAATGTGAAATTAATGGGTTTTTTTTTCCCCTTTTGCCTGAATTTTTTTTCTATGCCCACTGGTGATAAAAATCAGATCATGAATACCATTCGGATATCCCTGTTAAAAATGCGTAGCAACCAGCCTTTTTCCTTTATTTAATGAAAACTGTTACAAGTAGAAATAAATTACAGTATGCAGTGAAATGAGAAGGCTAAACAGTGAGCTCAATTACAGCCACACTGCATCTCAGTACATTCTTTTAAATGATCTTGGATAAATGTTTTAAAAAAACAGGTTGAAATATTACTTCCTCGGCTTACAGATGACTAAAGGGATACATAAATTGCATTTGTATTCTGCTGACTTGCTAAGTGTTGTAACATTTTGCAATCTAGCAAGCCTTTGGTTTTCGTACTGCTGTACCATTAAAACTTGCTATGCCAAGGCTGCATCGTGTTGATATCAGGAATGTTACTAAAGCCCTGACCTGAGCAGAAGTGAGCTCACAGTGATTGCTGAAGCTAACCTCTGCAAGCTAGTCTTGCTCTTCTTGCTAGTCCAGTGTTGGGACTCCTGAGCTGTGGTCCTCTCCTTTTAGTTTTCTCTCAGTCTTATCCTTCTTTTAACCTGTTTGCTTTGGTTCTAATGTTTGAATGTTTTAGCTGTAAGACAATGAAGGCATCATACATAACTTGCAGGACAAGGAAGATTGATCTGAGACTGGCCATGTGAGAGTCTGATTATTTCTGTTAAGTTCAAAAATATTACTTCATTTTCAGTGTCAACATTACTGCAATTCTTCAGGTTTCCCACCATCCTTCTCCTCTTATGACTCCTATTTAAATCAAGAGGAGCTTGTATGGAGCAGCAGGATCATTTGTAATCAACAGCAGGGTATTGCATTTACAACAATTTTGTTTAATTTTCTATAACTGGAGTTCAAGTGCATAAATTCTGTTTGGTTTCATCCTATTATGATAAGAAACTGGAATTTTTGTAAATTGTCTAATATTTTGGTGTCCAGCTGTCCTTGGAGGTTTATGAATGTTTAAATGTCTTTATATTTATTGTTATATTTTATTCTATATTCTGATTTACATTACCATGATAGGTGGTTTACATTTTTAGTTGAGATTTGGCTTTCTCCCTAAACATCCTTATCACATTGTCTCATTTTGGTGGATTTGTTTCCTGTATTATGGTAGCTCCAAGCAGCTCCTGTCAAAATGCAGAGGATTCTGGATAAACACAATTTAAGAAGTATTTCCCTCATCAAACAGGATGCAATCTATTTATTTTCTTAATTCTAGGTAAAATGGAAAGTTAGACTTTAAAAGCACAGTGCTATCTGAAATGCTTTAAAAACAGTTACCACTTTATCTGGCTTCACGTGTGTTATCTTTGCAGCTGCTGTCAGTCTTGAATTGGTCTTGGAAATTATACTGTGTGACTAGCTCTGACAGCTACAGCCTCAAGACTACTTGTTTATAGGTCAAGATGGGGTTTACTTTTAGTAAACCCAACTATTTTTTTGGTCCTGTACTAGCATGGGGGTAGTAGCTTGTAGATTTGTTTTCCATGAGCTGACTGTCCCACTCAGAGGCTCTTTTAGGAGAACCAAGATTCAGAAGAGCAAAATATTTCTGGTTTTTATGGGTTTATTCATTTCATTTTTCTTTGTTGTCAGAAGTAGCCCTTAGATGTTGTAACAATGGGATCACAGACTTGAGGTTGGTTCAGGTCTCCATGCATGCAAGAGCTTCTGAGGATCAGGAATTTTGTGGCCCAATTTTCAACTTGAACAAACCTAACTGTTTGGGTGCTGTCGAGACTTTAATGTGTTGGGCTGCATGGTGCAGTTGCAGGGGTTGCTGGTGGACCTGTGCTTGGTCCCTCCTTAATAATGGATACCTGCTGAAGATGTTACTTTGCTATTTAGAGGACAACCTATAGTGTGCCCACAAGTTCTTCAACTGGAGACAGCTATGTATCTAATTAAAAATAAATTCAAGAACTGAAGTTACTCCTAAATACTTTAAGGTATGCAACAGCTTTATTATTTTTCTTTTCTGTTGGATTTCTAAGGGAAGAAAATTAAACTTGTCAGATTATTATGTGTATATAGTACATGCATATAAAAGCCAATGCTCATCTGTAAGAGAGGTGAAAAATCACCTGTGCAACATAGAAGCCTAGGCCAATAGCAAAAGGAAAAAACTTCAATGCAATTAATTGTGATCAGCATACAGAAAGTCAGCTGGCAGTTGAAGTATGAGGTTTTAAGGAGAAGAGAGAGAAGGTTGCTCAGAGATACAACTATTTTAGTTTAATTATTTTGGAAACAGCTAAAATACCTAGCAGCTGAAGTTAATATCAAATATATTTTGTTGTATGATTAGTTTTTTGAGTCCTCTCAAGGTTTTTTTTTAGGTTTTTTTTTTGGTTTTTTTTTTTTTTGGGTTTTTTTTTACAATATGGCTGTAACTTATATTGCCAGGTGATTACTCATTTAGTCACAAAGAGGTATTTCTTATGGTAATAAATGTTTTAATGATTTAGACTGGAATTTTTTCACTCAGTCATATGGCTTTTTAAAAAAACTATGCATTATTGCAAGTTCAGTGATTCTCTAGCAGAGTTGCTAGTGGTGATTTACACCTGCTTCTGGTGCTACATTTACATCTGCTTCTGCTAAAATTTGGAGTACTGGTGAACTTGCTTGTAGTCAGTACCTATACATAACAAGACCCTGAGTGTTTTAAGCCCATTTTGAAACAGAGCATATTTACTAGGATTGAGGGGGAAGGGGGAAGATCTGTTTGATCTTTTACTTATTCATTCATTTATTTATTGAAAGTAATACTTACTAACTGAATGTCATAAATGTGTGATTTTCAGATATTGTAGGATTTATAATACTGTTTGTGGAATAGTTTATTTGCTTTATTCTTCTGTAAGAAACTGCAATTCTCTTTCCCTCAGTTTCTCAAATTGTACAGCAGATAAAGGCTTTTAATCAGTATTTGATCAGGAAATTTCTTTTGCTGTAGAGTGTCATAAATTAAGCAAAACATACAGTAAATTACTTATATTGTCTTTTGTGTAATGTTCTCAGGCAGATAAATTTTAACATCAGAAGAAAAAGGCATAAATTCTTGTCATTGCACTTTGACATGTTACAATAAAGATGCAAAAGGTTAGGTCTTTTCTTCTTTAGGAAGGGTGATTTGCAAGAAGGGTCGCAGTTGTGAGGAGAACTGGGTTTGCAGCGACAGAAGTGGTTATTGACTTGCCTTTTCTTATAGTTGTGTCATATTTCATCAGCCTTTGAAAATCTTGAAGGTATCAAAATAAATCCTGAGGCTCAAATAACATAGCATTACATACAAAGAACTAATTTAATTAGCCAAACAAAGTTTGTGTTTTGCACAACAGGATGGTTTTAGTTTTTGGAAGGGCAAGGTCAGCCTAGACTCTAAATATGGGTACATAGGTTAAAAACTCCTAATTCACAGGTGAATTTTATAAAATGTTTAGAGAGAAAAAAGGGTCTCTGGATTATGTAATTGAATGCCACCAAAATACATGTAAGCAGCCAATATTAATTTTTAGCTGAATCATTTATGGCACCTGAATTTTCAAAGTACTCAAATTCTGAAATCTTACAGATACTTTCTTGAATTATTATGAACATCCTTTTTTTCCAAGAAACTTATAAATTTAAATCCCATTTAACAGTCTCATTTAGGGGCCAGACTAGAACTCAAGCCTGGAAACACATCTTTAAAGAATTTTTAGCGTAGAGCTGTCTCTAATATATATATATCATAGTGAATTCCTACCACCTACAGTTTTCTTCTTCAAATTTCATGCCATATATTCTCCTCTGTGATTTGGTGTTGTGCTTGATAATCATATTTTTGTTTTTCCTGTTACTGAGCACAGCAATGAAAAAAATGTGATGATTTGGCCATTCTGCAGTGGAAATCGAATGTATTGCAGGCTGTAGTGTTTTGGTCCCATACCTCTCTCCTGTAATTTAAATCTCAGTATTTTTAGATCATTGATGTAGTTAGTGGTTTCTAGTGCCAAGTAAGACAGATTGTTTCACTGCAGGTAAACACAATTTTTGATATTATAAGAGTTTTTTTAAAATCACATTTGAACTTCTGGAGACTTCAATCTGTATAACAAGATTTAAAGTACTGGGAAAACTCACTGTTTTTCTGATTGTTTTTTGAATGTCCTTCTGGATGAAATATATATATTTTTTCTAGTTTAAATTTAATAAAACATATTCCTTGGAGACATTGGCTTGAATATTTGATTTCTTCTGTGCATTCATTGCTCTTTTATCAGTTCATATGTCATGAAGCTTTCTGGCTGGGGTGTATGTGGGGTGGCCAGTTATGCTTTTAACAAATCTGCTTATCTCTCTCCTAAATATATCATAATTTCTTTCTTGAAAAACACAATCAGACATTGAAACAGGTTTTTTTGCCTTTTCTTTTGTTCACGATATCACAGGGAGCCTGGAATTACCCACTGGAAAAGGCAAACATAATGTTGAAACCACAGGGTTTCTGGCAAGACCTTTTCAGAAGCCAAAGCTGCAAATCTGTGAACTGGCATTGCCTGTTCTGTGAACCTGAGCTTCTGCTTTTTCTCTCTTGACTATTGTAACTGTTTCTGAAGAGGATTTCTTTCTCTTGGTGGCCATAAGGGTCACAGTGTAAATACCTGACTGGTTTTTCATAGTCGAATGTTTTCCTCTGTTTCTTCAGCAGCTGATTGCAATGTTTAACACATTGTTCTGGGGCTGCTAAGGAGGAGATGTGGCGTACATCAGTACATCTTTTAAGATGCGTTTTAATCTCTTTCTCACATGACAAGGGAAATGACAAAAGCTATAAAGCTTCATTTGTTTGTTCTTTCTAAAGTAAGCATAAATGGAGGTCATTTGGCACTCTGGTGCTTGGAGCATTGTGCAAAAATGTGTAATGGTTTCATTTGCTTTGATAACAGGCATTTAATCATTAGGCCTTTTGACTCTAATTTATACTTATAATTGGCATTTTTCTTAATTTCCTTTTGAAACCATGGCAACATAGAGTAATAAATACACTCCATAGCATACATAAGACTTCTTTTTGTAATATATTTATTACTTAACTGTGACCAGGCAAAATTGCAACCACCAAAATGGGATTAATGTATTTTCATAAAGTACAAACATGCCTATATTCAAATGTAAATATATATATATAGATTATACATATAAAATTATATTTTCATGTAGCAATTTATATCTATTATATGTTTTTATAGTTTCTCTATAGTGTTAGGAGAGATGGATAATACCTCTGTCTTATTTTACTTCAGAAGGGCTTCCAATAATGAGAAAAAAGGCATGGGGATCTGATGTGAAAAAATAGCCATTCTATAGAGAGTCAGAGTTAAAAACAGGCCATCTCCATTCTTGATTGAAAACTCTGAAAATCTTGTCCATACATCTTGCAAGATTTTAGATAGAAGAGCAGTTTATAGCAGAATGAGTGTACTTGATAAAACTTTGTCTGTGTATACTGTTCTCAGTTGATGCTGCTTTCCTAAGTCTACTAATGTTTAAAATAAGTCATCAACAAAGCATTTGTATTCTAGTATATTTTCTGATAAACACAATCAAAGAAATATTAGGTATGTTCCATTGTTGATAAAGAGAAACAAATAAAATTATATTTGAAAAAGTATTAAAACCATCTGGTACTGGGGACTCTAAAAGGATCTGTCTAGCCTTTGTGGATTTTGATAGAGGAGTCTTGGATGGAATATGAGCTTAGAAAACTTACTTGAGCATTAAAACAAGCTTGATATGAATCGTCGATAAATTTGGAAAGTATAATTGCATTTTCTGAGCAGCAAACTATGTGAGGGGATGTCTCAGTGTATGGTGGTGCTTT
>VWZN01022086.1:282819-294844 GCA_013396955.1 Regulus satrapa | reverse complement strand
GGAATTATTTAAGAAAGGCCATATGAAATCTATTTCATTATTAGGAAAATCTTAAGGGAGAACTACTGAAGTATAGACTAATATAGTCCCTTTAGTAGAGGTAGACTAAATTTTAGTATTTTAATAATATTCAAAATATCAGACAAGAAATACCTACTTACTGCTATAATTTGGCCTCTAAGATGTCATTATTCAGCTGGCTAAAAAATGCCATGTTTCAAATAGGAAAGAAATGTATCTGGCTTCAACTTTCCTAGCTACGCATAGTTTAATGCCAATATCTGCAGGCTGGAAGCCATGGGAAGTGTACTGAATCCCGCCCATAATTTATCTATCTTTTTTCCTCAACAGGTATCAATCCAACTACAGCTTTCAAGTTTTCCTAGCTTGCAAGAAGAAGATAAATCTAGTAAAGATGACTCCGAGAAAGAAAAAGAGAAGGATAAAAATAAAGATAAAAACAGTGAAAAAAGCAAGATCAGAATGTTATCAAAAGGTGAACTTAAAAATATTTAAATTATTATAATTACCCTTGTGGAAAGGATTGTACATTTTTGCAAGGATGCATTTCTTTATTTGTGTATATATACACTGTAGAAGTGTTTTCATGCACTGAGAAAATTCCAAGCCTAAAATTTATATGCATGAGAATATTTTTCATACAAACATTAGGCTTTAAAGCCTAAAGAAACCTTCCAAAATGAGGTATTTTATTAGATTTTATTTGTTTTCTTTAATGTAAAATTGATTTTTCGCATGTTTAACCATATTGATATTAACACATTAATATATAAATATATATGTGATTGCATAAGTTTATATAGTGCATAAGACATTAATACTCTTTTATCTAGATTAATGATAACATATTGGCATGTAATGTGTGCAGTGTAGGCAGTAGAGAATAATTCTCTTCACTTTTGCTTTTCTCTCATGGAGAATTTATCTTAAATGCCATAAGGAAAATCATCTATGATTTTACCTGCATTGCAGTCTTTTATTATCACCTACCAAGGCTTCTTCACAAAAGTTTTTTATCTAAATTTAGGACTGCTTTTTAAAATATTTTTATTAGTCCATGGTACAGAGTTGCATTGCAATCTCCCAAAAATAATCATTGCCTACCTGGGTGTGGATCTGCAGCTGGTGTGAATTGTCATTTGGCTTCAATGAAGCGCTCACACTTCACGCCAACTTGTGGATCTGTATGTACATTTGAGTCAGGAGATAATGCTGAAAAATTAATTCTGGCTACTGTCACGCATCCCTATTACCTGCCTACTCCCACATGTCATTGGATTTCAGTCTTTTAATGCAAATAGAGTTCCCACTGGCATGATTCCTCATTTGCTGAGCATACAGAATTTATTAAGTGACGCAAAGAGACACTGATGAATAAAACTTTTATTTCCTCATTTTGATTTTCTTTTAATGGCTTAAAGGAAGAATTTGGCAGGGTCTTGAATGGCATTAAAGATTTCCTGGTTTTAAATGACCATCCGTTTCTGCCAGTGCTTCCTTTTGATGCTGTGTTCTCATTGGAGTTGTACAGAGGAACAATGTATGCCCACCTGCTGCTTCAGAATGTATATCTTGCTTGGCTGAACTCCAAATGACTATTTTTTACTCAGAGCATATTCTTACAGATTTTTGCTGGAAAATGGATTTTGATTTATAGCATAGTTAATTGGAACTGTTAAAATGAAATTAATGAGTGGAGGCTGTTTAATTTTATTTTTCAGATTGCAGTCAAGAGTATACAGACTCAACAGGCATAGATTTGCATGAGTTTCTCATTAACACATTAAAGAATAACCCCAGGTAGGTATTTCCTGCATTAGAGCTGACAGTTCTGAAATTATTGTCGGCAATCTTCTACTTCTTGTAACTGTACACTGTGTTTTATTTGTTCTGGAGATGGTTAGGAGGGAAAATGTAAAGGAGGTAGGCTGTTAACTCAGAAAAATGCTATAAAAAGTCATCAACTTCTACTCCCCCATCCACTCACCCATTGCTTAATTTTACTTTCGATAACATCTGGTCTTTGTCCCTACCTTCTTTTCTCTTTGTGCTGATTGCAAGAATATATTATATGTATTGCAATTGGAGATTTGTATATGAATATAAAATAGCTTTCTTCTAGCAATGCTGCACACAATTAAAATCCTGTTCTCAGTGCCAAATTCTGCTTTCAGTATTCCCATAGTTTTCATTTGGAGCTACAAGCCCATCTCATCATTAAATTTGCCTCTAAACATCCAAGGAAAGATCTGTAAAATTTTTATACATTGTGATTTTCAATGTTCATTTTAGTTGGATGTGTTAAATAGGTTCACAATTATTCAGAGGAGAACTGGGAATAATTTGGTACCTAAAATCTCGTATAAACCCTTGTACAGATGATGGAAGGCCTTCAATTGCTTTATTTGTGCAAAATTAGAAAGTTCAAAAGGACTAAGGAATTATGGGACCCTGTCCAGCTTAGAAATGTGTGGAAATATGCCAGGGAAGTTTCTTAATGTTTTTGACAAGGGAGGAGAGGGAAAAGGAACATCTAAGACCTTCCAGTGAAAACCAGAGCATTTTGCCTGAGAAACACTATGGCATTGCTTCCTGGCAACCATAGTTCAAAGGTGGTGTTCTCCATTGTGCTCTCTAGCTAGATTAGATGTGTCCAGCTTTCTTGCAGCAAATCAATGCCTTGTAGAAGATATGTCTCAGGAAAAAATGTTGAAAATTTCTGTGGGTAGCAGCTCTTCTTGTGAAAGATCTAGCTTAGGTGGAAATCTCATTTTTCATCAAAAAAGAGTGAACGAAGACCAAAGCTTCTTTCATACATAGCAGTAAGAGTCTTTCTATGCAATGAATTGATTTCAGCCTGTTGTAGCTGGAAGAGCTCTCAGATCACAGTTAAGCTCATAAAAGAGTGGAATCTGTATGTCGGTGTTTTGCAGATGATTCTGGGTAAAAAAAACCCCAAAACCACTTTTTTTAAAAAATCAAGATGACTGATGCTTGCAAAATAGCCTTATAAACATTGTTGTTTTAATATTTTCCTTTAAAATGTCTATTTATAGTTGATGGTGCAAATCCTTGTGTTTCTTTTTGACAGGGACAGAATGATACTCTTGAAAATGGAGCAGGAAATTATTGATTTTATTAGTGACAACAAGTAAGTTGAGTTCCACAGTGGGGTTGTTAAGTCACATGCGTGTGTTGCAGTGTGAGTTGTGTGAGGGATACACTCATATGGATCACAGTGCTCCTGAGGGTTGTTAGTGGCACACTAAAAGATCAGGCTTCTATTTCCTGCCACGTGGTGGAACTGCTTAGAATAAAGTAAATGTAAATGAAAACCTTTTGCTTTTCACTGTATTGTAATCACACTGGCTCTGCTCATTTAGATCAAAAATATAATTAAAGCTTTTAGTGTAGAGGATAATCAAATATATTATCTCATGGCTTTTCCTTTGTGCTGTGCTTTTGCTAATGTGTTGGGAAATAAAACTGAAGTCAGGTGGAAAGATTTTTGCTACTATGTGGTCCTTGTAAGAAAATATTCCTGCAGTTTTAAAAATAGAGAGTCAGAATAGCAGCAGAGGAAAAATTATGCTGATGGGAAATAACCATTTGCCAGTAATAGAGAGAAAAAGGAGTGTTTGCCGAACTAGATCTTTCCAGAATTGCCCTGCATCTGACCTTTGGGAGAAAAGCTGTTGCCAATGTCTTAGCAAATCTGTAGGATTGGTTGTGCAGGGAGTGTGAATATGTGTGGGAGATTGGGGGATGAGTTCTTCCCAACACACAGAATACTGACTAGGTACCGAGAAGCGTGAGCTTCGTTTGTCCCAGTGTTGAACATGGAAATATACATATTAGAAATTCTAAAACTAATTCCTTGTTTGTTTGTTTTTTTGTGGGTTTTTTGTTGGTTTTTTTTTTGTTTGTTTGTTTTTCTTTCAGCCTTTCTGTAGCAAACATTTATATGTAATGCATAATGGAGAAGCTTTCAGTGAGATTTTTGTCCACTGAATTGTCAAATGTATTGCTGTTTTCATTTACTTGTAGCTTAGACTGAAATGTAATTATCAGTGCTCTATGTTTCCTTTGTTTCTAGTAATCACTATAAAAAGTTCCCTCAGATGTCGTCATATCAGAGGATGCTAGTGCACAGAGTGGCAGCTTATTTTGGAATGGATCATAATGTGGATCAGACTGGAAAATCTGTAATTATCAACAAGACCAGCAATACAAGAATGTAAGTAACAGCACTGTTGTATTTTTTTCTTGATCCCTTTCTCAGGACAGGAACTGGTTTGTACCATGACTGTGTGGTGTAATTTATATATATAGATCTATCTATAAATTTTTGTTTGTTTTTGTAACAGCAGTGAGTGCTGTTTATTGCTTTCTAGATTGGGAAGGGAGGACAGGACTCTCCTGATAGGGTTATCTAAGGCTATAAAGATACATGAGGAGAAATCAATCTAACTGGTCTTGAGTAAGAAGGCACAGTATCTCGGAATGTTACTTTTCCCTTAAAATTCCTTAATGCCAGCACTTTGCTACAGAGGCGAGCTCCTTGCTTTGCAAGTCAGCTGATACCATACAGTTCCATTCTAGATAGCCCAAATGTATTTGGAAGATTGCCTTTTTCCTTTCTCTGGCTCTGCCTGCTTCAAGAGTCATTCTCTGCCCAGCCTGATTATTTAGGATTTGGTTTCCCTCCACTGCCTGCCACCATTCATTCCCTTTTCTTCTTCTCCCATCTTGGTTCCACTTTATTTTCTCTTCAGATCTCACTGTTTGGCTACAGCATTTCTGTGAAATACAATTACCTTCTGATGGTTCAAATGCATTGCTAAATTCCTGGCAGGTTAAACCTGTGCTGGCATAAGTTCTGTGCTTCTTCATAAACTGGTTAAGGCTGTATAAGCTAAAACTGTATAAATTTAACGAAACCTGCAGTAATGTTTCAGTGCCTAATCACCATCACTTTTCCTTCCAAGTGCCACTTGTATTAGATATAGCCTTCCTCTCCCTCTCCACCTGGAAACTACATAATGAAGAGGAAGTAATTACAACTGGATAATGAAGTTTTGGTATCTGGTATTGGAATAGGAAAGCCCCATTTGAAAATTGTGTACTTCCTGTATTCAATTAGTAGGAGAAATCTAAACATTTGTTTCACTTATATATCCAGTAGCTAGGTGATTTATTTATATCCAGTTGTAGAAAGCATTTTTAAAAGGTTATTAGCTTCTCATGTAGAATGGTGGAAGGACTTGGGAATGGTGCTGTGCTGGGCTGGGAGCTGGACTCAGTAATCATCATGAGTCCCTTCCAGCTCAGCTTATTCTGTGATTCTGTGACTACCTAATTTTGCAACATCAATACACGTTGGTATTTGCTGTTTCACTGAACCCTAAAAGTCTTCCATGTGACTGTAGAAAATTTAAGATAATGGGCAATTTATTTTAGATCCTTTTCCTGGGCTTTCCCTGAGATACTTGGACATCTGTGAAACAGCACTTGGGCATTGAAGTTTTTAAAGATTTGGCTAAAGGATGCACTAACAGTTTGAATTTCAGAAGTCAAGAGAATTACAGTAGCTCAATAAAACACACAGACTGCAAAGGCACTTAGCCTCAGGGTCTGATAATACCTGCCCTCTTCAAGGGCAATCTTTGGTTTTGAATAAGAAAAAGCTTGATATGCAGCAATCTGGTGTTCAGTTTTGAGATGAAAATGAGTCCCCTCTTAAACAAAACACAGTCAATCATATTTGAATGCTCTTTAAGCATTCCTCTCTCCTTTAGAGTTCTCCCTTTATCCCTTCACATCTATGTCACTGGTGTAGTGCACCAACTGCTACAGTTCTTTCCTCACAGCATTGCCTTCTCCTGGTTGACTTGATAATAGAATAATACTAACACATTGATATCTGTAAATGCCTTGCTCTTTTGTGTGGCTTTCATCTCAGTGAAGCACTGTTGGAGATACATGGTGCTTCTGGAGAGGACTCTGAAGCCTTCAACAGTCAGAGCTTTAAGTGAGTGCTCTAGTGAAGCTGTGGCTTCATGCATGGTGGGAGTGAGCAAGCAAGGCTATTTGCTAGGTATGAACTGCCCTTCTTGCAAGCTCAGCAGGCAGGATGTTCTAGGGATGTAACAGATCGAACAGCCTTTTCGGCTGTGGTCTTGCAGGCTGGAGGTGAACCTATTAAAAATTGGTGCTGACATCATTCCTGTCCAGATATTCCAGAAATAAATGCAGGGCTTTTCCCCTCTGTTGACTGTAAGTACAGCTGTTTTGTAAGTACCACACAAGCCGCAAACTTCTGATTTCTTCCCTCTTCAGGGATTTGGTGGTAGGTAACTGGATTATATGATGCTCGTATTGCCTTGTGGTTCTTCTGGTGTGTTATTTACATTATTTTGATATTAACATGAAATAAAGCTTTTGTGAAGTGGCTGTTTCTTTTCATAACTGGAGGAGATGGCATGTTTTGTTAAAAATGTCCCTGGCTCTGACAGAAAATAGTTTGTTATTATCTAGCATGAATAGGGGCTGATGAGATTTTATTATCCTCGGCAAATATTGTGTAAGTTCCACATCTGAAAGCGTACAGTGGGATTTAATATGTTCTGCATTACACTGCTCTCAGAGGAGACAGTTCTGTGCAGTTTCAAATCAACACCAAATACTGGGAATGTGTTGACTCTATTAATTACCACTTGGACAGTATCCAGAATACCAGAGAATCTGAAGAGCATCTGAAACACTGTTCAACGTGGTTATGTTGTGCTGTAATCCTCAGCTTTGATAGCTTTACGTGAATTTATGGAGCAGCCCCACAGACAGATGTTCTGAAGATTTGCATTTTGGCAATAAATTATCTCTTTATAGCATGTTGTTTCCAAACTACTTTAGCTACTACTGTGGAGAGAGAATATTCTTGCATACTCAGGAATTCATAAATTCTGCATTGGCTATGCCTTCTGTGTACATGTGCTTGTTTGAGAGGAGCATATGACTCTGCAGTGTCACCCTGTGGGCTTGAATAAGCACCTTGTGTTTATTTCTTTGGCTGAGTGAGGGTTCATGTCACATCTCTGCTCCTGCTTGCAGGTGAGGAGTTCTTCCCTGGCTCCAGGCAGTGAGGTGCGTTTATCCTGTTCAGCTGAGACCTCCCATGCTCACTGCCTGCAGGTGCTTGGAAGTACAAGTGTCAAGAGAGTTAATGGTTTTGAGATGAAAGGGCTGGTTGGAAAGCTCTGGTATCAACGTTCCTCTCGGGTGCCTTGGAAAGGACTAGCATGTGTCAATCAGGGGATGAGCACATGAATGGAGCAAATCAGGGCATTTCTGTGCTTTCATCCGTTGGCTGTCTTAGGGCAATGTGGATCCAGTTTTGTGTACCAATGCCTATAAAGTACCTACTTTATGGAGGTTTGGAATATGAGAAACTGTTTATTGAAAAAGTTGTAGCTGGAAAGAGGGCTGTGACTTCTCTGTTTGTCTGTGCTGCTTTATGTAGAGGGGAAAAAAAGGTGGTAAAAAATTCATTCAGGATCTGAATCGCTGGGAGTGCGATCCTGCAGCTTTCATGAACACTCTGTGAAGTCTCTTCAAAAAATACAGTTGGACAATAATGGCAATTTTTCAGACTGAAGAGTATTTATAATGAAGAGCTTACACTAAGAATCTAAGATGCCTTTTTTTTTCTTTAATTTCATGGGATTGGGAATGAGGCCTGCTGTTTTCAAAGCTTTTCTTTCAAGAAATGAAATTTTAAAAGACAGTAAAGACCTCAACCACCTAAGTGTTTGTTGACCTTAATAAAGTTTGGTCTCTGTATTCTAGCTCTCATTAGAGAATAGTGGATTTTAAAAACAAATTTTCTCTGCATATGGTTTTTGAAATTAAAAGTCCTTACAAAATCCTGCCTAACTAAATTATCCAACTTTTGAAATCCTATTCTCAGCAGTACACATGAGAAAAATTGAGTAGAAAATGAAGGAGCATTTTAAAATTTTGTTTCTATAGTCAAAGAACTCACATACTACTTAAAATGGGAAATCTGCCTTGCTCAGTATGAAACTGCTCTTGCGTCACCATTCTAATGTATATTTGTCTGTCATCTGTGTCTGCCTGTCATCTCTCTAAAGATACACAGACATGTATGGGGAACTTAAGACAGTGAAATATGATATAAAGGAAAGTTTGGAATTGAGGCAATATGTTAGACAGGGTGTCCCTTTTTGGAGCTAAAAAATATTTGTTCATTCTGTTCTGCATATTCCTCATAATTTCTATCAAACAACTAGAAGTACAGCACAGTTTTTAGTAGAACTGTTTATATTGTGAGATGTTATCTGTTCAATCAGGTTCATTGATTTGGTTGTCTGTAGCTAGGTGGAGAAATGTAGGGGAAACGTGTTTGGTGTGCTTGGTAAATTGAAAGGGTTTTCATTTGGTTGACATCCCAGCCATGTGACAAGCATGTCTGTACCACAGCCTACACATGCATTCATGTACTTTTTTAATATAAATGTGAGTGGCACAGCTCATCAGAACTGAGAAGGTAGGATGCTTATAATGCTGTGTTTAGATATTTTCATATATTCTGAGGGTGTAACATAGCTATTATGAACTTCATATCAATTCTCACATTCTCAGTTCTGACTGTTTTATTTTTCAGGAGCATTTTGAGTGATAATCCTTGTGATGCATGGGTTTTTTCCCACTCTGTTAATATTGTGCTGGCTCAGTTGGAAGGTGTTTTGGTGCCTTTGAGATGCTTCAAAAACTTGAGGCACTATTAAGCTGTTACATGCATAATAGGGGTTCCTTATAATCTAGAAACAAACTGTATCAGCAGAAGGAGACATAATGTTCAAGCTGTACTTTGAATAAACTGCAAGGCTTTTGTAGTTTGGCATAAAATCTGTGTTATTCTGCTTCCTTGTGCAAGAGTGGCTTGAATCAAAAGCAAAGTTCTCATTGTATTTCTATTGTGTGTTCACTGAGTGATTTTGCTGTAGATAATAACTATACTAGTAGAGGTACACCGTGGCAATTTCGCTATCTTCAGAGTATGAACTTTTTTGTACAGGGTCCTACAGGCATTTCAGTAAAATGGAATTCACTGAGCATGGCAATTTCAATGAAGAATAGATTCTAGAATTTCTTTTACCCAAGGCTGAAGTGCCAAGGAGACTTCCTTGAGATACCAAGCATTACAGCCTTTGGAGCATGCAGAAAAGTATGCCTTTCCCCTTGACTGAATAAGGTATTGAGTGTAAATTACTTTAGTTTCTTTAAGCTGTTGTTTGGATGGGACATTTTAGCAATATTGGAGTAGTGACAAATGTATACCTGAACGCCAATACCTTTTTTGTAAAATCTCAGTCAAAGCAATGTGATGTTTGCCAGAGCATTTGAAGAACAGTTTTATTACACTCCTTGTTGTAGACCAGAATACTTATCTTGCAAATGGTTTGCTTCATGGTTATTCCATCTGCATTTAAGCACCTTATGCTATTCTTAATTATCATATATGTACTGAGAGGAGTGATCTCATGAGAGCAGAATTGCTTTTATGAGCCACATGACACATGAAAACATACATGAACACCCTTATTTCTGGTTATATTATTTTAATTAAGGGCTGGTGGGTTGTTGTTTTGGTTTGTTTTTGTTTTTTTTTTTTCTTCAAGGGACTATGGAGTCAGGGGACCTCTGTTTCCTCTTGTAGTTAACTGTAGTTAACTCTCTTCCATCTTTGCTACAGAACAATTACTCCTTGCTATGCAAGAAGCGATAAACAGAAACTGGAAATATCCAGATGTCCCCTCTGGTTTACAATTGCTGTTGCTCAGTTGGTATTAGGACATTCTCTGCTACAAATGTGAAGAGATATAAACGGGTGCATAGTAGGTGTATGCAACTAAAATGAAGAAACTATGCAGCTGAGAAATAACACTTTAATTGACACTTTTTGGTTTAAGATTAACTAATATATTATAATAACAACATCTTAATTACTAGTTATTAAATATTACCTACTAATAATTTAGTAAGAACATCAGTAAAGAATGTGTAAAAAAAACATTGAGGTTATGTAGCTACATTGTAAACATGTGTAGCATTTAAGTAACATTACATTGCTTTTCATAGATTTCCGGGTTATTTCATATAAAAATAATCTGTTTACTTCAGTCAGGGATTCAGTTAGGAACATGATTAGAAGAAACTTAATGTTTATTCTGTTAATGATAGTTGAATTAGGACAGCCTTTTATTTTTAGCAAGCATTCTGCCATTTTACTCATTTTTTAGTTTGCATGAAAGATACAGATGAAAAAACATAGATATGTGGTACACTTGAAATTGAGTTGAAATTGACCCTTATGTACTGGTCTTTCTTTGGTGTAAGCTGTATACTACACCCATAAGAAATTACTTATTCTGTAAATGAGATGTTAGGGTTAATGAACCAGTTCTAATGGCTCCCATATTAAATTTTCATCTAATGTAATTTATTAAAACTAAATTGTTTAGAATGAGGGTGGACATGTGCTTTTTACAGCTGCTCTATACAGTGATGAAATACTAGTTAAGTGTTAATCAGACGATGTATATGGTATTTCTTCTTCTATTTTTTTTCTTTTTAATCTTTTTAATCCACACCTCTTAATAGTATAAGTCTTATTAAAACTGGAAGGTTACTGTCACCTGCTCTGTGTGGGTAGATGGAAGGTTGCCCAGGAGGAGAGTGCTGTGGAATAGCAAGTAGGTAATTTAGTTGAAGGAAGCTCTTTCTTGCATGAGTAATTAATCTTTGTGCTCGTTCAAGCTGTAGTAAGAAAGTGCTCATTAATCAAGATGCTGTTTGGTCACTTACACTTTCATATCACTGGGGAGAGATCTGGAAATCTGAGATGACCCCTGTGCTTTCCTCAGATGTAACAGTGCATCAGTAGTAGGTGAAGTAATGGGTTTATATCTGAGCATTTCAGAGATAAGGTGTTGAAATTTGAGCAAGTAAATTTTAGAGGTGGTTTAGTTTGGTTGTATAATTGCTTTTTGCTCTTCTGTAGCCTGACTAATTTTTAACACAGGAAATAGGACTCACAGAAATGTAAAAAGTATTATGAGTTTGGAGAAGTCTTTGCCCATTGTTTTGGCTTGCTGCTTCCCGGGTAGCCTTGTGAGGCTGTTTCTGACAGTTTATTAAAAACAGGCCTTCTTCTTAGGGCCAGTGGTTGTTTGGAGTATGCCTTCTGATCCATGAGTCTTCCTGTTACAGATGGCAAAATGTTTGTAGCATGAAGCAGAAGTCAGAACATGAATTTGTAATGCTATTAATGTGTATACGTGAGGCATTTCAAGAGGACTGATAATTTCCTTGTTAGCCTGCTGGTTTTTGGTGAACCATCTTCAAATCTTCAGTAGTCTTCAAATCTTGAATTTGCTTCCTTTTTCTCTTTCTCTTATATGTTAATTTTTGAACTTCTGAAATAGAAAAGTGTAATTTTAAATAGATCACAGCAGTTATGCAACACTGTAATTTTCAGCCACTTACAGAATATGCCACATCCTTAAAATCAGACATTAATGAATTCCTCTATTAGCTGGAAATAAATTGGCACCATGCAAGATGTTCAGTCTCAATAGACACCCTGCATATCAAGAATTAAATCCAACTGGGGAGAGAGCAGCAGAAGCAGGTCCCTCAGTAAAGAAATAATCTTCGTTTGATCACAGGAGGACAGCAGAGCATTTTGAAGCTCCTAAAATGGTCCCTTCCTGAGAGCAGACATCATGCTTCTGCCCCTTCTTCTATCAGAAGAGCTAGTATTTGCATGTGCCCTTGGCCTGCATGGTTTTTCCCCTGTGTTCAAAGCCTGTGTTCTGGCCCAAGGATACTGGGAAAAATATTGAAGTTTGCATTCAAGCAAATGCTCAGGGAGCCAAGAAGTACTGGATTTGCATCCATATATTAAAACAGTATGATTTTC
>VWZN01022086.1:269199-282327 GCA_013396955.1 Regulus satrapa | reverse complement strand
AAAAAAAAAAAAAAAGTCTTATACTGGGGAAAATATAGCATTTGGTTTTTGCAGAATTTTCCTCCCTGTGCTAGAGAAGACAGCACCTTGAAGAACCATCTTATACAGGATTGATTTTTCTTTTATAGCTTTTAATGTGCTTTTACCATCATAACAGAAGTTCTTAGTGACTCATATGATAAAAGCAGCAATCTGTTAATGAGGCATTTACCTTCAAATGCTTGCAGTGCCATCTTTAGTGGTTTTAAGTGATAATATAACTGCACTGTACTTTAACAATTATCTATATTTAAATTGCCATTCTAGCTTTTTGAAACCATGTTTTAGCATCCATCAGCCCCTAAATACATGAAACATATTTGAAGGGTGTAATTTCAGGCCCTCATTCTTGAAAAATGTTGTTCTGATAGAATTTAATCCACTCATTTAAACTGATGAGCTGGAATTTTGCCTTTTTTCACTAAGTTGGGTGATGAACCTTTTGACAATGATGATATTTGCTTCTAAGTTCTGAATAGCTTCCTATGCCCCCGGGATCAAAACAGGCATTTGTCCTGCAGATAACAGAGTCTCACCCCTTAAGGTGTAAAGCAAAGAGACAGTAATGCAGAACCTTAGGAGAGCCTTCAGCCTAAAACCAAAAAAACAGACAGCAGGCAGATACAGCAGATACTCACAAACTAGAATAGCAGGAAAGACTACCATACTGTCACAGCATGCCTTCAAAATAGAGGCCAATGTGATGTTGGACTGAGCAATCAGTTTAATTAATGACAAGTGTAAATAACAAGAAAACGCTGTTGAACCAACAGAACATCTGCATAAGAGTGCCCCAAATCTTCATAACTTCTTTGAATCCTGTCTGCAGCAGGAGCTCTCTCCAGCTCTTGCTACTCTTCATGGCATCCATGTAAGATCCTTTTAGTCAGTAATTACTTATGTTTGCCAGATAGTGACTTTAAGAGTACCCTGCATGATTTTTTTCCCATTCCTAGCCCCATTACCCTACCTAGTTTTTGTTTCTCGTTGCCATTAATTCAGGAAAGGAATATTAACGTGCTGTCCCATGTTATATGCATGAAATGAACATTGCATTGCAAATGCAAAGTTCAATATTTTGGGCTCCTGCCCATCCCAATCATCTCCACTTTTGGACTTGCATTCCTGTGTGGAGTTCTTTCAGACAGCTGCTTGGCTATTACCTGTGAGGTTTTTGCAGATGACATACACTAAGTGCTTGCTAGATTTTTTTAACTGCATCAGGCACTATAATGGCAAACCTATCTTTTCCACACATGGTCAGGCTGCTGCTTCTTTTGAAAGGCATCTTGCAACAGCCTGTGTGCTGTGGGGCTATCAGAAACATATGTCTCGTAATAAAGATTTATGTGCTGTATAGAAGTCAGCTCTGACAATACCAGACTGTTTGTGAGCTTTGCTGATGCAGTGACTAAGTGTTCAGAATTGTAACATTCAAAGCTCATTATTGTCTATTTCCATTTGTCCTTTTGGTGTGGAGTCTGTGCATCCTGATTCTTAGACAGTTATTTCAGAGTTAATTAACTTATTTTAAATGGGTGCAGGGTTTTGTTCATTTTTTTTTTCTGTAGTATTTCATTTCTTATCTCCTATGCAAATAGAGGGCTATGAAACTGCATTGGTTTGCTTGGCAGACTCAAGGAAATGCCCTGTTCATTTCTTTGTCTGTGTATCCATAACAGCTATTACCATTCTGCAATATGTTGTTAAGTTCTGTAATTTGATTAAATAGTGAATACCTGGTTAAGGTAGTTAGGGCTTGGTGTTTTTTCATTACCACTTACAAGGGCTGACTCAGAATCAAAAGCATTAAATGAGCATGTAATGGGGAATTCTCCTTAAAGAGTCCATGTAAAAAAATATGCCTGAGGGATGAGGGATGAAGTCTGTTTTCTGTCATCCAGAAATTGAGAAGAACTCTTCTGAAGTGAATAGAAGTAGCTCATATTAAAATCACCTTGATGATAGAAGAGAAAAAAAAAATCAGCTAATGCCATCAGAAACTGTCTATTTTTTTTTCTTCCTGACACATAAATACTTTTCTGCTTACTTCAGCTTAACCATTTCCAAAATACAAACTTAATTGTAAGAAATGAGTCCAGAAAAGTGCCTCTGGGGCCGTGCTTAAGTAAAGACTGCTCATAGCTTTTAAGGAACTATAACATCAGAAAGGAAAATGGCCAACTTAGAAAAGAAAGACCAGAAAAAAAAAAATCTAAAAGATACTGATGGAAGTTTGTTCTGATATGGATTTTTTACTATATAACTGATTCAGTGTTTCACAAAATGATGGCATGGTTAAGAATTGAAGGATTCTGGAAGTCATCTTGTCCAATGAGATCATTGGACAAGCAGAACTGCCTGGACCTGGTTGCCCAAGACCATGTCCAGGACTATCCCTAAGACAGAGACTCCGCCATCTCTCTGGCTAGCCTGTGACACTGTTTATCACCCTCAAATGAAATAATTCCAAGCACAGAAATAAGAAATTTCATCCATATCTCGAAGTGACCATTACAGTATTCCACGAACCCAAAAATTAGGCTGAAAGATTTAATGTGATTATTGGCTGCCTGGAAAGGAGCACAGCCACAAGAAAGGGGAACACAGTATTGCCCTGAGATTTTACCTGGGTGTGCTCCCCTGGTCTGGAGTTGATATTGCACACAAGTATGTAGAAGTGCTCCTGAGCCAGCAAAAAACACTGGATAGTAGGGTTAATGATGCCTGCTACATACTGTGTCTGGCCTTTGGTTAAACTGATCACAAAATGTGATCTCTTTTTACTGTGGGGAAAAAAAAAAAGATTAGGAAACAATTTAAAGTGATGGGAGCAGGTGTTGCAGAAGTTCACAGATGCTCAGAGAGTTTTGAGAAGCTTTTAATGGTGAAATATTTGGGTGCTGCAAGACAACTCCTGAAGTTGCTACGTGGAGATATCCTGCTGGCACCTACCTGAATATCATGCTGCTCCTTTTCTGGGCAGGAAGGAGAGGCTGTCTGGGTTGTTCAAAGGGTCTGTGCTTTCTGGCAGATCTGGGAGTGAGAAGGGGACTATGCAGCTGCCCAAGGATGCGCTAAGTTACTCTCGGGTTCAGTCTCTGTAAAACATTTGTAGTGCTGGATCAAAAGCTTTACAGGGAAGGAAGAAATAAGTTCTGCTTTTTGTTCAGAACCACATTACCAGAATGGTGACTAAGCTACCTGACAAATCTTAGGAAATATTAAATTAATTCATATGCAGTTGTGGTCTTGTGAAGTTGCATTTTCAGGGCACAGATGTTTTGCTTCCACTCATATGGTCAAACAATAAAAATTTGAATGATCAAAAGGTTATATTAGATAAAACCAAAATAGAAAAAACACACCAGACTTTGCATCTTTTTAACCCGTGTGCTTTCCCCCTTCTTTTGTGTTGGTTTCTTAGCCTTTAAGATATATAACTGGGTAGCACTTTTTGGTCTTCTCAGTAGAGTCCTCAAATTACAAAAATCCTATTGATTTAAAAGGTATTTCCTCCTTAAACTTTTTCTGGTATAGTAGGCTTTGAGATTCTCAAGTGATGGACTAATTCCATGGAGGGTAAATGAAATACTGAATGGGCTAAATTAATTCCTGTCTTACAGGTAGACAGCATTGCTTGTACGCAAATATTTGCATATCTTTTATCTTGCACAAGGCTCCTACCAAGTAGACTGGTATACTGTTATCTATGGTCAACCTGCCAGTATAGTACAGGTATTGTAGGTTTTTTTGTATTTGATTTCTAATTTTTTGGAAGATCCTTGAATAGTGAATAGTATTTGAGTTAGTGATAATGCCTTCAGAAGTTCTCAGTGTTTCTTCAAAAAGCCTGTGCAAGTCCCAGTTTGAAAATCACACAGATTTTTTTTTTTTTAGGGTTTGAAGACATAATTTAGGTATCCAGTGTGGTAATAGTGAAGAAGTTTCTGATTTTTTTAATGGATTTGTAATAATAATAATAATAATTGTAAACCTTGCTTTGGCATCAGTAAGAACTTAATTCCTGCCATACTAAAAATAATCTTGATAAATTCACTCCCTTACATGTATGAACACAATCTGATATATTTTGTTGACTACTAGTTAGTATCAGCCTAAAAAGCTCTGAGTAAATGTGATTGTTAATAATTTAGGACTCTCATGAGATTCATTCACTGCATCTACTGTATTATTTTAATTATATACAATATATTGATGCTACACTATATCTTACACAAAATTTTGCATTCTTTTCTTAGTTTTTAAGCAGTTGATTCACTTGCAAATTCATAAACTAATGTAACAGATTTCCCCAGAATAACCACAATGTCTCTGGTTCCTTACAGCAAATGCATTATACTGTTATAGGGAACTTTAAAACTGGGGATGTGATGTTTACATTGGCTTCTGTCAGTGGAACAGACCCAAACCTTTTCAGGGTCAACCTGTTCTCTACCCAAGTGATTCAGAACATTTGGTTTCACTTACTGGTTTTAAACATTGTTTTCCATCTGTATCCTACTAATAACTTATTTTTGCAATAGGTGTTAAAAAAGAAAATGCAGTAGACAGTATTAAAGCAAAAAACGCAAGCACGTGTGAATATCTTTTTTTAAGTTGTTAGTGTATGTCTGTTTCTACTGATGAGTTCAGTGTTTGAGGGAGGCCTGCAGGTTGGTGTGGCTGAAGATGCTTGTTGGTGTGGTATCCTAAAGCTCACGTGAGTGTCTTCTCTCAGGCTTTGGATCCCTATGAACTGAGCAGGTCATGCTTGTTGTGACCTTGCTGATAACAGTGCTCCAGAGCTGTAGAGATAGCTGAGAGGGGGGATGGACCTTCTCGTGATGTTGAAGGTACCCTGGTGCTCCAGAGGGCTCTACACATTTGCAGAGTCTCTCTGGCCATGCAAATTCCTTTTTACAGCTGGAGATTGATCACCTCCTGGGCTTGTAGATTAATTTTATTAACAGGCACATACTGAATCATTAATTTGGACTTGTGGTTTAATCTTATACTTTTTCCTTTTCTCTTATGAAAAATAGAAACGTTTTATAAATAGTAAATGAAGTGAAAATGGGATTTAATATTAAAGTAAAGCTGTGAAGTATGAAAATCATGTTATTGTTTAAGTAAGTTAGTAATTGGAGGAGACATTTTTTCAAAATTTTTTCAAGCTTTTTTTCTCTCTAATGACTTTTTTCCCTGAATTTAAAAATCTGTTTTTCTTTGCATATGGTTTATTAGATGCTCAGTAGATAGTTTACAGCTCTAAATTTTACACTGATGGTACCACTGCAGAAATTTTGTTTGTGCTTTAGGATGTAAGACCAGAAAATAACAATTCTCAGATAGTCCTGTTAAGAACAATATTTGAATGAATGAATCTTCCTTTCTGGCTGCACAGGCATAGTGAAGGGAGAGCAACCCACCTAGAAATCCATTAAGGGGGCTTCGTAGCCTTTCTGTTTATGAGGAAACAGAATGAATGACCCATTTGATTATGAAACTACTATGCAGAGAGCCATGGGCCTCAAGGCTTTTCCTAAAGAAGGCTAGTTGGGCATCCAGAGAATCTAGTGAATTGGGCCCTATAGCTATGGGTGGTGGTCAGAGATTTCTTGAATAGTGAAAATCTGTGGAAACTGGGATAGTGTGTTTTGTTGCTTTGTCACAAAAATGCGAATTGTGAGCAAAAGTGGAAATGCTCAAAATTCATACAGAAAGAGAGGCAGGATAGCTGGTGTGCCTTACTATTGAATTTCTTAAGTTTTATTACAAATGCTTCCTATATATCTGACAATGAATTTTTATGGACTGTAGTTATGGCGTGTATATGTGCTGTCTTTTGATTTGAAATCCCTAACGCTGTAACAACAAAATGGTTGCTGATTTGTGCATCTGGTTTGATTTTCTGTAGTGAAATAAGATGAATCTAAGAGTGTTTTTTTAAAGTTTGTAGAGCAGTCTTATTTGCAAAAGCACTAACTTTTTTTGAATTCTGTCTTTTGGTTTCTTCACCATTGCTTCCATAGATGTCAGTGGAAGCTTTGTGTCTTGTTTGTGTAGGTATCTAGGCATGGGCATCTCCTAGCACCACTGCTGTTGGCAGCTCTTTCAGCACTGAGCAGAAGGCTTGTGTTCCCTGACAAATCTCACAGTGTATTGTTGATTTTAAAACCCAGTTTGTGCAGTAATGGCTCTTCAGTTGAGTGATAACAGCATATGACTGTGAGCTCAGTTCTGGAGGCCGATGGTCACCCTGTTAATGTGGCTGGTCTTAAGACACTGCAGGTTTAAACGCTGCAGGCTTTAAACATTACACTGAGAGTGGTGCTGGCTGGAGCCTTATTTATTGGCAACTATGAGACATTGGCAATGGCAAACTTGGCCACAAAAGTTGCTTTTTAAAGTTCTCTTTTTGCACAAGATGAGGTGATATAAGATACTGCTTTTTGCACAAGGTGAGAACATGGAATGGCATCATAACACCTTATAAACCTGAAAATGTTGTGTCAAAACTCTGGGGTTTGGCATTTAAAATAAATGTACTAGTTTAAATCAGTGAACTAATTGATGCTCTGATTGTTCTGGAGTTTTTTTCCCACTTAGTAGTGATGAGATTAAATTTTGTTTAAGCAAAACATCATCAGCCCCTTCCTTTTCCAGTTTTGCTTACTAGGAATGAGGAAACTCCTGAGTGTCTGGTTTTGGTTTTGTGTTTTTCAAGATTTCCACCACTTTTTCCTTGTTTTTCAAGATAGATAGGCTTAACTAAGCATCAGTGTTGCTGGTGATCCCAGTTACTGAAGGAAGCAAATTAACATACAGTATGGTAATTTGTTTTCCCTGTCCTTCAGTCACAGCGAGGAGAGTCTAAATATTTCAGTGACTGAGACTTTGGATTCCCATTCCTTGCTACACAACAACAACAAAGGTTATTTATAGCAATAACAGCAGCGATAGAGCAGCCTCAGACAGCTATAGGCAGCGTCTCACAAATGTTAACTGCTTTTGCACTGAATGCCTCTGTGAAAACAAAGAGCACTGAGAAATAAAGATCAAAGCAAAACCAAAAGAAAGATTTTTTTATTGCTATGTTTTACTTTGCTGGCAGACCAGAGCAAAGGTTTTCTGAACATTTAAAAGATGAAAAAGGTGAAGAATCCCAGAAGCGATTTATCTTGAAGCGAGATAACTCTAGTATTGATAAAGAAGACAATCAGGTTGGTTCTCGGTTCGAGAGTTGCTGAAATTTGTTCTGTTCTTGAAGGTGGGCTGACTGATGTTATTGTTGTTCTTTTGTTGTTGCGCTCCTCCTCCCCTGCCCTCCTGCCCCTCCCCGCCTCCGTTGGCCCACGTACCACTGTGGGTGGCACCAAGCCCCAGCGTGGCCGCTTCAGCCGTGGCAGTGTGTGGGTCTGCATGGGTGGTTTGCTTGGCGCAGGACTTGCTGCATGCCCACGGGAGGGGGAATGCCAGTGGCTCCGGGCTGCGTGGAAGGCTGTGTCAGTCGCATTCCTCAATGTCTTGCCTAACTGTGGCAGTTGTTACACTCCTTGTAGCTTCCTTCTTCTGTTGTACCCATTCAGAGTGGGATTTCAGTATGGACCAGTGGTGAGCTGATGTAGCCCAAAAAGGAGAGAGGGGGAGAAAAAAAAAAAAGGCCCCAAAGACATGAGGGTGAGGCCAGGTTGATTTTTTTTTTTTTTAACCATCCTAAATTACGTTTTGACCAAAAGTTGATGAGGTTCATCTTTTACTTCCCTTCCTCCTCCTGTGCCCTCACTACCTTTTACTGTCTGTGTAACTTACTTGCTTGTGCATGTACTGTGGCAGACGTTCCCCCCTGTGTTGCCTGTGCCATAACACTACCTTAACTTAGGTGAGCTTGATGAGTAGGCGAGCGCCAGGGAGATGTGTGTGTTTGTGCTGCCTTTAAAAGCGGGTGTTGTGCTGTTTCAATCCAGTGCAAGCTGTGTATGTGGAATAGATTAACAAAAAAATCAAAACTCTGAAACAGTAATGAAGTGATTTGCTTTTATGACAAAATTCTCACAGGTAAGAGGACAGCATATGCTTTCTTTGCTAGGGTTATATTTGTGGAGGAACGAACCAGTGAGTCACTTGTTGCAATTCTCTTCATGTTTTCAATAAAGGACTGATTTTTTCTTTCCTTTTTTCACCCTTTTTTCCTTGACTTTCAGTTGTACGTGGCAGCCTTGCCAGCTGTGCTGCATCCAAGTTGGCTTTGAAAACAGACCCCAAGCAGTTTCAGGGTGTGGTGACTGTGGGGATCAATCAAAGGAAAGCAGCATGACCTATCCCACCCAGTGCTGGGGTGCAGGGGAGAAGGACCAGCCCTTGAAATCCACTTGTCAAAGAAGCATTTCCTGATGGGGCTCATCTCTTCTCCTCCTTCCTATGGCACAGCCATTTACCACACTGTGGTTTACCAAGAGGCAAAAATGACCCTTCTTTTCCCAGCAAAACTTCAGTAGAGGGTTCCATACAGTGTGAAAATGGTTAAAACTTTGTGCTGAACATCTGGGACTTCTCCTTGCACACATAGACTTTGTGGGTTTCTTCTAGGGTTTACAGTTTAGCTCTTGCAGCCTAGTTGTCCTCTTTCTTCCTTGATTTCTTAGGTAGCCCACCACTGCTTGCCCTCCTGCTTCTCACAGCTGGTAGGACAACTAAAGAAATGTTGTCAGTTGAGAACAATGACACTTAGACCTGGGGTGAGAACACCCAATTTTAGGATGGTGGGTCCACAAAAGCTGTGCAGAAAGCCTCCTTTTAGCCACCTGCTCTATGAACCCATGTGCAATATCTAACTGGAAATCCTTGAGCACCCAGTCTTTCAGGGTCCTTTGTGCAGGAGCGACAGCTATCATTTTTGTGCTTCATTTGTTTAAGTGAACATTTATTATTCTCAGCTGACAGTTACTTAATGGCAGTTTTTAACAGCTCAACTTATATAACCCTCCTGGTTTTCTTTCTGCTCAGCAAAACAGAATTCTTCCATTTAGAGATGACAGACGAAGTAAATCAATTGAAGAGAGAGAAGAGGAGTATCAGAGAGTGAGGGAGAGAATATTTGCACAAGATGTGAGTAGTTATTTTAATTGCCTCTTTAGTGCCATACCTTCGCCGGTAGTCAGACAGTTTTGCCCCCCTCCTACAACAACACTGCAGCTGGGCTTGCCTTGTGGAGCTGGAGGTGACAGGGAAGGCAGACTGGCGCAGAGGATCTCAGAGGAGCTTCAGAGGTGTGGAGGTTGGCTTCTGCAGAGTGAGGTGATGACAGTTGCAAGGAGAAGGGTAGAGGAGAGATCAGGCCCAGCATGTCGTCTGGGGAGTGCCTGTTTTTCTGAATGTTCATGTTCACATGGCCTAGGTTTACTTCTTTTTTCCTTCTCTTTTGCTAGCCGAAGAGCAGTGATTTAAATGGACACACTCAATAAATTCAAATAGCTGTGTTATTTTATATTTCTTTCAAGGTGGATCAAATCTTTATAATTGTCCTTCTACAGAGACACCTCAAGGGTTTTACTTTTTTTTTGGGCCAGTGCTGTAGCATCAAGACACTGAGAGCAAAGAAAGGGCAGAGGTTTAACATGGAATTGCATCATTTTTTTGAAACGAATGATTAAAAGACTATACTTCTACCATCAGAAAGAGTCACTCATACTGTTGATTATCTTCTGAAAGAAATAAAGTGAAGCAGACATAAAAATTCTTACCCTTACCAAAAAAATTTGAACTTGCACGACAGGGCATATTGCTAAGGAAAAGACTTAAATGTGAAACATCGATGAGCAATACCTGATGTTTCAGAAAAAAAAAAAAAAGAAGAAAATCACAATTTGCTATAATACTGTAATGATGAGGTAATAAAAGGGAAAAACAAATTCAGCATTTTAATGTTTTATCTCATATCTCATTTAGAGTTCTGCCATTTAGGAGGAATAGGGGAATAAGTCAAATTAAAATTATATTTGAAAATCATATTGGGCTGTGTCCTTTTAAATTAAAACTGTTCATATGTTCCAGGGCTAATAATACTACTATGTTTTAGGAATTGCACACATCCAAGTTGGATTTTTTGGGGCAGAACGCACTATATAGTTTTAAGGTGTGTGTTGTTTCACTTGCTTCTTAGTAAGTAGAATACATTTCTATTTAGTGACATCTAAATATTTTTAGCCTCCCTTCTTTCTTGGCTGAGATGATTCCAGTAAAAGCAGAGTACCTTCAGTTTCTCTCTTGCTTTCAACATGTTGGTCTGATGTAAATACTGTCATAGGCTATGCCGGGTGGAATTCCCAAGTTGTTCAAGAGCTGCAAAAGCCTCTTTGCAACAAGTGTCTTATACAAGAGGTTTTGGCACATTACAAAAGAGCTTGTGCAAAACAACAACAAAAAAATCTTTGGCTTTTGAAGAATTCAGATTAAGCAAAATGCTAAAAATCACCAAATGGAAAGTTATTACTAAAATAGTCCAGTTTTTATCTCAAGTTGCAGCTAGAAATGCCAGGCTAGGAAACAGAGGTGTCTGAGAAAAAGTGCTGAAAGTGGCTCCGTAGTGTATTGCTGCTGTTATCTTTAGATATTTGAGTTTTGAAAACAGGCAAGTGGTGAGCATTTGAATTGCCCACAGCAGGAGGCTCTTGTGGTTCATTGGTTTAGCATTTTCGAGTGGCAGGACCTCAGTAAAAGTGTGCTTTGTGGCAAACATTTTAAATGGAATTGGGAGGGAGCATTTTTAACAATCAGCAAGGTTAGATATCTCTCCCTCTCTCTCTCATATCCACTCCTTTGCTCTCTCTCTCTGCTATTGCAGGTGTTAGTGAGCATCACAGTGCAGTGAATTTCAGCAAACTGTGTGTTTAATGTTAACAGCAATCTGTGTTTTAGCTGAGCTTTTTGAGTGGAGACCCCTTGCCAGATACAAGGTGTTTTTAGCATGATGTCAGTGGTTGTGGTGGTGGACAATGTATTTTTTCAATTTTAGGAAAGAGAGAAATGGCTTCCTGTTATAGATAGTCACTGCATGTAAGACTGTGAAGTTTTAAGGCCCTCTGCAGTCATTAATTAATCCAATTCTCCCCAGGTTTGTGTGAGGTAGGTACCTAAGCCTTGTTACTCTGCAAATTACAGCTATAGAAAGAGAGTCAAAGATGGATTAATCATGTGGTATTTTTATTACCTCTGTGCTGTTTACACTGCTGTAGTCACACCTTTATCAGTGCCTTGGTTATGAATCTTAGCAAATGGATCACAGATACATCACTTCTAATTAGAATATGCATGAAGAGAGAGCTTGCATGGGAGGTCTTCAAAGGGTAGCCATGAAGGTCAAGAGTACAGCTGTAACTTGTTGCATCCAGCAGCACCACCCCTCTAAATATGTTTGAGGTACCCAAAACCCTTTAGATAACAGCCCAAGAGTCAGAGCTTTAAACAAAATTTATGAGGAAAAGACAGTCCGATTGCAGGGGCAAAAAATTCCATGCATGTTTCAAGTGCTGTGAAAAGTATCTTAACCTGTACTCCACATAGCAATAATATAAAGCTTACCTGTCCTTCCTTTGATCTTGCAGTACTCAAGTGCACCAGTTCTCTTCATTTCCGAGTGGGAAGGTTTTAACAAATTCAGTATGTTCATGAGTAACGCCATGATTATGGTATTCCTTATGATGATTAGTCTGGTATTAGTCAGTTTAAATTATACTTTTTGCCAATATTTCCATCGATTGTGTTGGCTATCACAAATTTTTACAAGGAGAGCTGGAAGTTTTAATGATTCTTGTCTCAACAAGTGGCAGGGATTGAGAAGCATGTCAATTTGATATTTTAATAAAAGGATTGGTTAAAAAAGATAGTTAATAAACATGATTATTCCCGCTCACTCAAGTAAGAACTGCAAAATCTCAATTTTTTCAGGCTACGAAAAGCCCTACAAAAAAAGGGCAGACTGAGCGCTGTTATGCTCAAAACTATTTTCAAGGGGTTTATTTTAGCTGCAAAACTTAAAACCTACCTTTCAAAAACTTTTTTTTTTTATTGTAAACATGTTTTAAAACAATTAGTGACTTTTACAGCCAAGTACGCTGGAGCAGAGGACCTGCACTGTCTGGCTCTTGCACAGAAGTCCCTTGTCTGAACTGCTTTAGTTGCTTTTGGGAAGTTGAAAAGTTTTTTGTCCAAGAAAGACAAAGAACAACATACAAAAAAGTTATTTCCCTATATGTAGATTCAACAGAGAATCACAAATGCATGCATAAATGATATGTGATGTTTGGTTTTTAAGCATGCAGGAAGTTGATTGTAAAGACTAGCAATCAAATTACATTGGGGGAAATTTCATTCTTCAAGGTTAGTGTAATGTATAACCTCATGAGCCAGAGTCATGCTAGGACCATTCAGTGTTCAAAAATGCATTCTCTGGGAATCATTCACTGAAAAATGTAGATGTTTTCTTACTTACACAAATACTAGAATTGCCTGTGGTACACATGGAACTTGTTAAAGAAAATACACCATGCTTTTTATTTTCTTTTGTCATCTGTAGTGGTTATTTTTTACCAAGGAGTGACTTTGGGCTGTTCTATCCCCTCTGGTGTAAAAAGATTAGGAAGGAGAGGGCTTAAAATTAATAAAACCAAATCAAAGGCACACACACTTTATGCCCACCATAAACCTGTAGATACTAAAACCCCTGTACTGGTGTACAGAGACTTCCTTTGTGGCTGCAGATGAAATGACAAGCATTAGTTAGAAGCCTGAGATCTATCACATCTTGTTAACTGACATAAAAATTATTACCTGATGGTATCCACTGCAGGATATTGCTGTATGTTAATAGTTATCTGTGTTTGCTAATGTAATTAAAAACAAGAGCAGAAACTCTCAGTATATCTAGTGCACTGGCAGAACTGATGCATATTTTCCAGTTGAGACTTTAAAAGGTTCTTGGAAATTGGAAAAGTAAATACTCATTTCATAAATACAATTAGCTATACAGAGCACACTAATGGAAATCTTGCATGCAGAGATCTCCAAGGATACTAACTTTCAGGTAAT
>VWZN01022086.1:258363-269112 GCA_013396955.1 Regulus satrapa | reverse complement strand
TTAGGTTATTTTTTTTTTTTTTTTTTTTTTTTTTTTTTTTTTTTAATGGTAGCTTTGCTGCCAGTATGTTTAAAGGGTAAACAAGAGTCAAATGTTTTAAGGATTTTAATTTTTTTTTAAACAGCTGTGCTGGTGTTTCAGCTTTCCTGGTGCTTTAAATTAAAAACTGTTGATGCTATACATCAGGAAAGGGAGTCCTGACCTTGTCGTAGCTAAATTTCTATCCAGAGCTGCTTAGCCATTTGATTTTTTACAGTGAGAATAAAATAATAAAAAGTGCCTGTCTTCTCTGCCTCTCAGCTTTATACCTGTACTGAAGAATAATTTTTAGGGATTGTGTGGCACTGTGCCAGCATCATCAACCAAGAAGACAAATTGAACTATTATAGACTCAGTTTAAAGTCTATAATACACCTGATAGTGGTTTCCATTGAGACACTGAGAAGGAAGCAGACTTTTCTGCTTGCTTGATAAAATATAAATCCCAGATATTTATTCTGCTTTGTACCCCAGCCTCTTTAAAATTTTAATAAAATAAAATTAATATAGACAGGTGCAGTACAGGCCCCTTTGCTTTTGTAACTTTGTGGGTGCACAGTCCAGTACTCTGATCTAAGCAGAGGTTTTTCTGTAAGAGTAACTGTAATCCTGTGCTGGAGTGTGACGTCAGAGAAGTCAGTGCACAGATGTTCATCATGAAGATTCAGCTCCACAGCTGAGGTTGTACATGCCCATGAGGTGATTTCAGTCTGCTCTTCTGGGGATTTTTGCTTCAGCATCGTTAGACTATGCTAAAGTCTGCACATTTGTTAATGAAATCTGGTACCTGAGTAAAGTACATAAAATGAGAGAAGACACAGTGTTGCAGTTGTACAAAGGATCTCAGTGATTTTTAGATGAAACTGTATATTCTCTCAGCCTGGGATGAAACCCTAGGTCTACTGTAGGTGGTGGGAATTTGGTTCCAGTCAATGGAGAACTTGCTCCTGATGTCCTGAAGCTTTGCTCTAAGGATAAATTTACTTGCCCCTGATGCAGCCCAGAGCCTTGTAAATTTAGCAGGAGTGCAGGGTGCGAGCTCACCTGGGAAGTCCACAGAGCTATCAAATGTTCCCTAATTTGGATTCTGAGTGGGTGAATTACACTCTAATGAGAAATCATATTGCCATCTCAGGAATAAGTTTCTTCCTTTTGCAGATTGATGGGGTAGCACTAGCTGTGTTGCCAAGGGAAAACTTTGTCCAGGAGCATTAAGAATGAGCAGGGAATTGCTTCTGGTGTTGGCCAGCCTTCTTTTAAGTGGCTCATTAGCTCACCCTTTTCAAAACAGAAAAATTCAAAATCTGTGCCTATCTCATACTGTTAAAATTTTACACAATTAATGATGGCATTTTATTATTCTTTGGGCTGAGTCCTATTGTTACAGAAGTAATGGGCATGATCTCTGGTGCCCTCCTTCCTTTTCTTGCCTTTTGTTTAAATTCAGTGCAAATGCTGACTGTTCTTGCTTCTGTACCTCATTGATATGTAATCCAGTGACAGTTATGAGGCGTTTTGTGTAGTGAACATGAAATAGGAGGGAAATGAAAAAATAAAAGACAAAGAATTATTCATGGGATGTTGAACACAGCTTCATTTCTCTGCATAAAAAATTGAGTAATTTAGAAAGAATTATATACTTGCTCATGGGATTTATTTCTTTTGAGCCCTTCACCTTTTTTGGGATCTAAGTCCTCCAGCAGAGAGCCTTCTTGCTATGATTGTTGTAAATATTACTATTAAGAAGGTTATTATAATTTTATATTTCAATGTTCCCTCTCCAACCATAAAATGTGAAGTCACATACTATTTCTAAGCACAGCAGTATCTTCTCTCCCTTTGAGGAACTTTGTCAATTCTGCATGCTTTCCTTCTGTTTGTCCTTCCTACCTACAGCTCTGTGCTATCCTGCAGTTTTATTTTGAGGTGGTAGGCCAGACCAGTGGAACTTTATATTATGCAGGAAAAACAATTTCCCCTTTCAAATTGCCAGTATTTTGCACATAGTGCCTTCTTCAGATCTCTTGACTGAGAAGTTTCAGTTTGTTCCCAAACTGAGGCACCTCATTGGCAATGTGTTGTAATGCATGGGATTTATTTTACTGGCTTGACCTTATTCTTGACCTTCTTTCCCCTCTTGTCTTCTGCAAATGCAAATGATGCATGAATTGAAATCCCCTTAAGCCTGAGCAGGGGAGGTAATTCTAAAATCAAGGAAGAAATTGGAACAGCAGAGCATATCTAGAGCGTCTGATACAATGCCTTTTTTATTTTTCAGTCAGTTTGCTCCCAGGAAAACCTTTTTGTGGAAAACAGGTAAAAAATAGCTTTATTTTGTGTGTGTTTGTTAAACTTAGTTGTTCCTCTTACTTTTTTGTCTATCTATAGTTCTATAGTCATTTATACTAATTTGAAGACTGTTGAGCAAATGTGCAAGTCCATATTATCTGCAGTGGATTTGTGCTTTAAGAGGGGGTGGTAGAGCTTGCCTTGCAGTATGGTATCTGGGCAGATAAAGTACTACTGCTGCTTTCCTGAGGCTTTTGCATTTCAGTTTAAAAAGCAGATTGTGGGAGAGAGGGAGAGCTACCTAAGCTTTCAATTCAAGTGAACCATTCTGTCTCTGGAGTGCCTCTAGAATTTAACTTATTGATCTTTAAAAAGCACTCTAGCAGTGGCTGGATGATGGTATTTATGAAATACCAGACTTGGTGTCTGTTGTTTAACCTGCTCTCCTGTGGGACTGAGCAGCAGCATTGACATGACTTGTTGCTTGTGAGGGCTCACAAGTTCCACACAAGTTCCTGCTTTATTGCTGCAATGTAGTAATGAGATAGTGATATTTGAGCTCCCTGTTACTTTGCATTACTGCATGATGGTTCTTGTGAATGTTGTTTTTATTATGTTAAATCCACTCAAAGCAAAAGGGAAGAGGAGACTGTGTTTGAGATCTAAAAAATAAAAAAGCAACTTAAATTAGTTTAACTGTGTTGAAAACCTTTAAAATTGTGCGCATTTATGGCAGAAAAGGATTTTAACAAAAAGTGAGAATTTAATTTGTGAGTGTTTGAGCAGTGCTGACCCAAGTCTGTCCTGCACAGGTTTAAAAACTGTTTATCACCCCCTTGAATAAGGAGAGGCTCTCTCTCGCAGTATTTTGTTCTCTGTCCACCCTTACATCTGTCAGATTCATTTATGGGTGAAGCAGTTCCCATAGAAAATGACTCCACAATAATGGTACAAACCAACTTTTCTGATGGACACTTCTGTAAGTGGAATGTACGAGAAGATCGTGGAGATCGTGACCACTGTCATCTAATCACCTCATATTCTGATAGACAAGGATATTTCCTCAGCTGCTGCTTCTGTGTTGTGATTATGGAGATATATTTTATCAAAACAAGTCAAAATTCCAACAGAAGAACCCATAAAGCAAAAAGCAGATGCTCCTATAAACCTGCTTTTCCCTCTCAGGGAGAGACTCCCTCTCAGGGGAGACTGGGGCAGCAAAGGTGACACAGTAATTCACATTTCCAAGTCAGCATGGCAAGCACTCAGAGGCTGCATTGCCAAGGGTATGGTGGGTACCATGAGCTCCAATAGCCAGGCCTCCTCTGATCTGTGTGTTCAATCCCACACCTGAGTGCAGGAGAATGTGGTCAGTGCTGGTATTTTGCACATGGTTTGCTGTCCTTAAACCTAAGACCTGACTGACCAGCTCAGTGTGAAGATGCATACCCAAGTGGAAACCAGTAAAAGGCCAGGTTGGAAGTTGTACTGCCTGCACTGTTGCTGTCCTGAGGGAGACTTTGGCTGCATTCTGCAGAAAACTGCTTTTTCTCGCTGCATGCCCTACAGCCTTTAATCAGGTGAAGCACTTAAACTTGTACTTAGCTCTGTGCACATGAGCAATCCTGTTAATTGGCTGTGTCAAAGTTAGATGTGTTTGAGTGCTTTGCCTTTCTTTTTTGTCAGAGGATCTGAGAATTTCTCTGAGCTGCAAAGACTTCCTAGCAATTTAGCAAGTACTTTAAATTACATATGCTGTATTTTGCTGGCTTGCCTTTTTTATGTTGTTATTAGGTGATATTTTTATGAATTTCCCTTTGGATGTAGATGTATGGTTTCTTAGCTTCTTAGAATTACCTTGCTCGGTAACAGGAAATGCTAAATGGCCTTCAGCCTCCCTGGCTGATGTTTCTTATGTTCAGTTGACTGTGTACAGCTATAGGAGAGGGAGGAGGGGGAAATTTTAGCCTTGGTTCTTTGAACTGAATCCAGCACAAATTGAAAAATATATCTAGAAATTAAATAAAACTTTAAAGATCAAATAAATTTTAATTGCCCTGTTTTTTAGCATAATCTTTCTTTTCATTTTGCAGTAGGCTGTTGGAAGACAGTAGCATATGCAATGATATGCATAAGAAAAGACAACTGTTTAGGTTTGTATAAATTTTATTTAATATTTATTTCCCAGTGCACCCCATTTTTGATTCTATCTGTGTCCTTGCCAAGGCACACCTTGACATGTGTGGGTACGTCAATTTGCTGGTTGGAAAGGAGCCTGGAGAACGGAGTTCTACCCCACTCTTCCCATGTTCTCTGAATGCAGAGGTAACAATACGACCTTTTTCTTTGGGTCACTGCCTCAGGAACCACATGAGATTTTCAGCTGCCTGGCTGCTCAGACTGTGACTATGTGGGAGAGACTGGTGGTACCTCATTTTTCCTGGAGCATATATGACAGGCACGTTTCACAGACTAGTGCCCAGACTGACCTTTTTCCCTTTTGTTGGTTTGTTAAAAGCTGAAGTAAAAGTACATTGAAGCAAAACTGATTGAAATCTCCTTATCTGAAGTATCTGTGTTTTGAAACTTTTTTCTGTTCACTTTATCTTCCCGACTCCCAATTCCTTCTGCACAGAGAACATTCAGATGCATCCCATATCCCAAAGAGCATCCCAAGCCAACAGGAAATCAGTAAGAGTCAGTCCCTATTTTCATGGGGAGCAGTTCTACCAATTGTCACACCAGATCAATGGAAGACTGAATCTGGTGGTGACAGTGTTCTTCTGAGAGTTTTAGAATGGTTGTCTTCCCCCACCACGAGCTCACACATTCAGTTCAGATCAACCAGGCTACTTTAAATGTCAGTCAGCTGCTACAAGTCTTAAGCAGAGGAGGCAGAAGGAATAGATGCTTTCAGAAGTGTGCCCTTCATGTGGGCAGCAAAAAAGATATTCGCTAGATGTCTGTGTGCATTGGGGTTGTATATGTCACTTCAAACCTATATATTATATAATTTTTCACTATGAGGAGAAGTGGATGTGTGAGGAAAAAAAATGGTGTGTGGTTGCTGAGTTTGCATGTCATCACAGCACAGAGAAGGTGGAGAGATTTCACCAGATAAGGAACAGTGCTGGAGCATCTGCTTCTGCACCCCATGACCACAAGCAGAAGGCAAAAAAACCTCCTTCTTGCTTTGGGTTAGCCTCAATCTGAGAGTCTTGGATTGGGCATGCAGGATTTAGGAGTTGCCTACACACACACACTTTTAGTAGCTAATGTCTGTTTGAATTTGGGGAACTAAAATAAATTTTTTGTAACCTCAAGCCACAGAAAAGGGGGATACAGTAGCATTCTGTTTCTCTCCTTCTTTTTCCCTAGAATATAAATAGAAGAGAATTGTTAATTTCTAAGCAGAAGAATACCAGAGTCTCTAAATAATATACTTTAGTCTATCCAATTAAACCTTAAAGGATAATATAGTTTTAAAACACTTTTTCTTTTTTTGTGTTGTTCTTCTGTGCTGTTTCTATTCATGATTTCCCACTGTGTGGGTCTGGTGAAGGTCAACAGGTTTATACTGCTGATCACATCTGAGAGAGGCTCTGTTACAGGCAAGGAATGCAACTCCCTGATCCCATCTTTGCCACACTGCCTCCTTCATGTCCCAAGTGACACAGCTCAGCAGGTTCTCCAAATAAAAATCAGGAGCACCACAAGGAAAAAGTGGAACAAAAAAAAATTAAATACATACAGTCCCATCTTTTTGATTTGTAGAAAGAGCTTTGAGCCTGCAAGCTATTATACTGTAATATATGACAGAAGAATGGAAAATGTAGTTTAAAATCCTTCCAGATACAGTGTTATGAGCATGACTTGGGGTAACAGTCGTGGTGCACTAAGCTGTGGTAGGCGTTTTGGTTATGTCATTTTAACAGTACAGTGTAAGTAGTTTACCATAAATAATCCAAATTCTGCTTCAAAGTCTGAGGACAGAATTTACTGTGTTACTACACACAGTACACTAGGTGCCCTGCAACTCCTCAGGGACAGAGACAGCCTCTACCCATAGAGTTTCATGATTATTCTATGCAGAGGGGAAAGAAAATAAAGTGACGCAGGGGTCTCTAAGTGAAGCATTATCAGTGAAGAGATTGGGGTCACACTGAAAGGACATGTGTTTAGGCAAGCCTTTGGATGAGCTCACAAGGCTGATATTGACTGGGAGCAAGCTACTATAGAAATAAAGATATGAAGACAAAGGTAGAGTGCAGGTGAAGTTGGTACGAAACATCATAGGGAATGGACAGCAAAGCGAGAAGTGGTGAGGGGCTTGCTGAGGGAAGAGAATACTCAATGGGCAACAGAAATGCTGCATCAGTGCTGCATAATACTGCTGTGTCAACCCCATCTGGTAAAGTGCTCTGATGAGATATCCAAAAGGGAAGGGTGGTAAGTGCTGTGCATGTAAAAAGGGTATAGCAGTATTTACATGCTGAAGTCCAGGGGTCTAATCAATTTCAGACCTGCTTTTGTAAAGGCAGAATATTTAATTTTTCTTTATTAGGATCGCTTAAGGACACCTAAAGATATACCTAAAGATAGACTCTGCCTTGACATGGTTTTATTTGTGTATAAATCTTTGTTTCATGATATCCGTAGGGGTAACAGAGACAGCATTGGGAAGACATCTGGCAGTCGACAGAGCAGTACAGAGAACGAAATGAAGTGGGCAGACCACCAGAGGCCATGGAGCAGCACAGACTCGGACAGCTCAAATCGAAATTTGAAGCCAGCCATAACAAAGACAGCCAGTTTTGGTGGGATAACCGTCCTGACAAGAGGAGATAGCTCATCAAGTACCAGAAGTACCGGCAAACTGTCTAAAACAGGTAGCTAGTACTGTATTGGGTTCACAGTGCTTCTTGTGGTGTGTTGATAAATGGCTGCGCTGGTGCTTGTCTGAGTATGGTTTGTCACAGAATGGTTTGGGTTGGAAGGGACCTTCAGAGACCAGGTAGTCTGACCCTCATGGTTGGACTAGATGGCAAAATACATTAACAGTTGTGTTTCCTGCACAGAAAAGATGTATATGTCCTTCTGTGGATGCTCTGGGTGTACCTGCTCCTGAGTTTTTAAGAATCAAGAAGAAATGTGGTGCATGAGGTTTGCAAATCATAGGAGAGGTAGGTTTTTCCTAGAGTGCACATCCTCTTTGAACACCATCTGCACTTCTAGCCTGAAAAGGTGGTACTCCTTTCAGAGAAAGGACAGATTTTACCTTTTTATTAATTTAAATATTTTTGAGTTGTGAATAATTAAATGTCAGATATATGAGAAGAAATCCAAGAACATTTTGTTCTCATTGCTAAAGAGCACGCCATCTGTATTTTGGAGTACAGCCTCTGCCTTTGTGGTGGCAGTTGAGGCTATGGTGGAACCAGGCAGACATGGTAGATTCGCAAGTTCCACAATCTCTCCAGTTTTCTTGTTTAGTTCCCATTAAACAAAAGCATCCATTAAGGAGACTATGAATCTGGTGAGAATTCTGCATTTATTTGCGTTAACTTTACAAGTGCATTAACAGATGAGTGAATCACAGGGTCTGGATCTAAGTAATTTCAAGCTATGCTATTAAGCTATTCTATTATCCTTTAGGTTGAAACTGCATAATAAATAATGAGACCATCAGATTGGTTCATTTGATACCTGTAGTACAGGACAAATGGTAATCAATATGTAGCACTTAGTGCTCCTTCAGCTTGAAAGTGTTTTATGGATAGTACTTAATTTACACCCAGTAAATTAATCTGAGTTGGTCAGATTTCACTCCTGTTCCTCAAATTTTAGAGTAGCTTTTGTGTGGTTCAGGATGCTGGGGACCAGATTTTTCAGAATAAATACATAAAACAAATAAATATTTAAAATATTAATTGGCATAGTAATTACATTTTAGATCTCTGGATGTTGAACATAGTTTAAAATTTTAGACAATCATAAAGTCACTTGAGTTGAAAAAACCTTTAAGGTCATCAAGTCTAACTGCTAACATAACATGATCAAGTACACCCCTAAACCATGCTCCCAAGGTCACATTTACATGTGTTTTAAATACCTCCAGGGATGGTGACTCAGCCACTTCCCTAGAAAGTCATGACAATTTTTTCAGTGAAGAATTTTTTTCCTGGTATTCAGCCTAAATCTCCCCTCATGAAACTTGAGGTCATTATCTCTCATCCTGTCACTTGTTCCCTGGAAGAGGAGAATGACCCCTACCTTGCTACAAACTCCTTTAAGGTAGTTTTTAAGAGAGCAAAAAGAACTCTGAACCTCTGAGCCAGTTCTCTCAGCCATTCCTCATCAGCCTTGTGTTACAGACTCATCACCAGCTCCATTGCCCTTCTTTGGACATGTTCCAAGCACCTCAGTGTCCTTCTTATATTAAGAGATCCAGAATTGGACAGAGGATCCAAGGTGTGGCCTCACCAGTGCTGAGTACAGAGGGACAATCACTGCCCTCGTCCTTCTGGTCACACTGTCACTGATACAGGCCAGGATCCATTGACCATGTTGGCCACTGTGCTGGCTCATGTCCAGCTGGCTGATGATCAACACCCTCAGGTCTATTTCTACTGGCTATTCTTTCCCAAGCCTGTAGCACTACATGGGGTTGTTGTGACCCAAGGGCAGGGTCTGGCACTTTGTTTCATTGAATGACAAAAATAGCCTCAACCCATTGCTCCAGCTTCTCCAGATCCCTCTTTAAAGCCTTTTACCCCCCAGCAGATCAACACTCCCTCCTAGCTTGGTATCATCTGCAAAGTTCCTGAGGATGCATTTGATTCCCTTGACCCAATCATGGATAAAGACATCAAACAGNACTTGTTCCCTGGAAGAGGAGAATGACCCCTACCTTGCTACAAACTCCTTTAAGGTAGTTTTTAAGAGAGCAAAAAGAACTCTGAACCTCTGAGCCAGTTCTCTCAGCCATTCCTCATCAGCCTTGTGTTACAGACTCATCACCAGCTCCATTGCCCTTCTTTGGACATGTTCCAAGCACCTCAGTGTCCTTCTTATATTAAGAGATCCAGAATTGGACAGAGGATCCAAGGTGTGGCCTCACCAGTGCTGAGTACAGAGGGACAATCACTGCCCTCGTCCTTCTGGTCACACTGTCACTGATACAGGCCAGGATCCATTGACCATGTTGGCCACTGTGCTGGCTCATGTCCAGCTGGCTGATGATCAACACCCTCAGGTCTATTTCTACTGGCTATTCTTTCCCAAGCCTGTAGCACTACATGGGGTTGTTGTGACCCAAGGGCAGGGTCTGGCACTTTGTTTCATTGAATGACAAAAATAGCCTCAACCCATTGCTCCAGCTTCTCCAGATCCCTCTTTAAAGCCTTTTACCCCCCAGCAGATCAACACTCCCTCCTAGCTTGGTATCATCTGCAAAGTTCCTGAGGATGCATTTGATTCCCTTGACCCAATCATGGATAAAGACATCAAACAGGACTGGCCCTAGGGAACACCACTTGTGATCAGCTTCTGACTCTGTGTAACTCCATTCACCCCAATTCTAGACCTGGCCATCAGCCAGGGTGAACTGTACACCCTATCCAGTTGATGAGCTGCTAGATTTTCCGGGAGAGGGCTGTGAAAACAGTGTTGAAAAATGGTTTTTCTGAAGTCCAGGTAGACTACATCTATAGCCTTTCTCTCATCCACTGCATGGGTGACCTTGTCATAGGAGATTGGATTGGTTAAGTGGGGCCTTCCTTTCATAACTAATGTTGGCTGTGCCCTTTTGCCTTGTTGTTCTGTACATGCCACGTAATTGCACTGAAGATGATCTGCTCCGTAAGTTTTCTCACACCAAAGTCAGACTGAAGGGCCTTTAGTTCCCCAGATCCTCCTTCCAGCTTTTCTTGTGGGTGGGCATCACATTTGCTAGCTTCCACTCCACTGGGACATCCCATTGGGACTGTTGATAGATGATGAAAAGTGGCTCAGTCAGCCCTTCCACCCTCTCTGTCAGAACCCTTGGGTGGATTCCATCTGACCTCATAGACTTGTGTGTGTCTAAATGGTATAGCACATCACTAATTTTGTCCTTGGATTATGGGGACCTTGTTCTGCTCCCTATCTCTCTCTTCTGGCTCTAGGGACTGGATATCCAGAGAACAGGTCTGCATATCAAAGACTGAGACAAAGAAGGCATTAAGTACCTCAACCTTTGCGACTGTGTTTCCCTCTCCAGCTGATAAAGGATGGAGGTCATATTTAGCCTTCCTTTTGTTGCTAATGTGTTTATAAAAAAATTTTTGTTGTCTTTTACAGCAGTAGCCGGATTAAGTTCTCTCTGAGCTTTGGCCTTTCTAATTTTCATTCTGCATAACCATTTTTTCCGTTTTTTTTTTT
>VWZN01022086.1:208976-258341 GCA_013396955.1 Regulus satrapa | reverse complement strand
GTGATCACTGTGCCAAATAAAACCTCCAACCATCACATAGCCCACAAGTCCTTCTCTATTCACAAAAAACAGGCCCAGTGGGGCACTTTCCCTAGCTGGGTCCCTCACCAGCTGTGCCTGGATGTTATCTTCCACACACTCCAGGAACATTTTAGACTCCTCACTGCTGTGTCGTGTTTCCAGCAGTTATCTGGTAAGGCAAAGTCATGTACAAGAATAAGGGCCAGTGATTGTGAGATGTCTCCCATCTGCTTATAGAATATTGCATCTGCTTCTTTATTTTGCTTGAGTGGTCTTCAGCAAGCTCCCACCATGATATCTGCTTTGTTGGTATTTTCTCTGATTTCTACCCATAAACACACAACCCTTTCATCACCATTGTCAAGCTTTAGACAATCAAAACACTCTCTGATATGCAAGGCATATCCTACCTTCTGTCCTTCCTTGTGTATGCCTTTAGAGGCATTTTCAGCCATCCACTGCAGCATTCCACTTGTGCTGGTCATCCCACTATGTTTCCACTGTATGATAGTAACTGTGTCACAGCTATCCTGTGGTGCAGTTACTTCCAGATCCTCCTGTTTTGTTACCCATGTTGTGTGCATTGGCATAGATGCTCTTATATTGAATTATTGATCCTGCCCCCTTTTTGTGGGAAGAAGCTGTGATTCCTACTGATCATTCTCAAGCACTGTGTCATTTCTAACACATCAGTAACCTTTATGGCTTCACTGCCTTGTGCATCTCCATCCTCTGCCTCCACGGAGATGTCAGACCAAAGAACCTCATTAGCACATCATTCCTTAAACACTGGCATGCTGCATTACATCCTTTTTGCTTCTCAAATCTAGTTTAAAGACCTGGTAGCTCCTCTGCAAAGAAACCTTTCCTCCTTTGAGACAAGTATACCTTCTCTGTCTCCAGCAGGCTTGCTATTCTATAAACCACCCCATGGTTAAAACCCCCAAAATTCTGTCAATGACACCAGGCTCAAAGTCAGTCCTTAATCTGCTGGCTCTTCCTTCATCAGTCCCTGCAACTAGAAAGGCAGAGGAAAACACTACTTTTTCTCCTGATTCCTTATCCAATCATTCTAAAGCCTTGAAGTGTCTTAACTGCCCATGGACTTCCTGTTGGGACTTCATTCCTGTCTGCCTGAAAAGTCAGTAATGGATAATGATCTGAGAGCTGTGTCAGGGTAAAAAGTTCTCACATATTTAACTTGGACACTAAGAAGGCTGCAGGCAGATCCAAGAAGTGAGTCTAATCAGCATATTGGGCCTTCTGTTCCCTTCAGACATAGTTTCCCATGACCATGATCCATCCTTTCTTCTCTGTGGACACAATTTTTGATACAGGGAGCAGGCTGGATTAACCTCCAAACAAGTGAACCGCTGTCCTTTCTGTTGTTTGGTTCCACTTGCAGAGCCTCACATCTGTTTTCCTAGGGCACCCTAGACACTGAGATAATCACAAAGGAGACTTGCCTGCTGTGCTGGGCAGGATCTTGTTGCCATTGCCCTTTGTCCCTTAGTCCCTGTGTTCAGTCCAGTGGAGAGATGAAAGAATCCTCCCGATTGTGCGCTCTGTCTGCCTATGGAATCTGCCCCATGGAAGTCAAGGTGCTGTTTCACTGTGTATGTAATTTTGAAACCACATTCTCCTGTATTTTTTATTTGAATATAGACTATACAGTGGGGCTTGAAGTATGGAATAGACCATGGTTTCACTTCCAGATTTCTTTGCTTCCCATGAATATTTCCATAGCATCAGAACTGAATTTGATGTGCAAGAATTAAGGACAAGGCACAGTCTCCTGCTATATTTTTTTTTTTTAATCATTCTACCTTAAGTAGAATGTAGGTAAAGGTATTTCTCTGCAGCATTGTGTTGCATTTAAAATGGCACCAGGGAAAGCCAATTTGGAGGAGACATCTAATTGCAAGGGCAGTATTTTTGAGAAGCCATTTTAATGTTAAAATCAAGCGTAGTAAAAAGGATGCACTCAGGAAATGTATTAAAGAAGAGACTTGTGAAGCATGCCAATACTTGTAAATGCATCTGCACCCTGTAGGCGCCAAACCCCAAACGGCTGTCAAATGAAAGCTCTTATAATACATTTTTTTTAAATCTGTGATATTAAAATTCCATGGTCTTTTTAAAATGCTTTCACTTTTTCAAGGAACACGTTTAAACTGGAAAGCTAGCCAAAGCACAGAAAGAGTAAAAGAGAAACAAAATCAAAGGAAGAAGTGGACAAGAAGAGAAAGACTGGATGTCAAAACAAATAGACACCAGGACACAAAGTCAGCCTGAAAAAGGTCATAATAACTACTATCCTAATCACTATTTCTGTCCTTCTCTCTAAAATGCTATTAAATGGCACTAAAGCACAAAAGAGTAAAAATTCAAAAAACAATGGGAAAATATGTCTTGATGAAGTGTTTTCCCTTCAGCAAAAAATGCTAGGTGCATTCATATAGTAGTCAAAGCTTCCATGTGCTATTTGCATTTTCTAAGTTGTGTTAGGTACCAAATGTTACTTGATTGTGCGTGTTTTGTATACTGTCTTTATTAACTTTCTGCTCTTGCCATAGGCAGCCCTAGTGTTCCTTTTTTTTTAGCAGACATTTAAAGGTTGATAATATTTTTATTTTGGGTGATTCTGATTTTTTTTTTTTCTTGTCTTCAGTAAGATAGTTTAAGTGGAATTACAAGAGGTGTTGCTACCCAGGTTAGGCATGCTGCCCTGGTTGCATGGCAGAATCTGTTAGGTGCCCAGTTCTGTCCCAGTTCTCCTACAGAAGGACTTTTATCTGAATAACTTTATGGTTCACAGTTATAAATTTAAAATATTTTTGTCTTGCATATAATTTGCATGAAATCAGTGTGAAATCAGTTGGTCAGAATGTTCTTCATTGGCTAAATTATGGAAAATATTTATGGTCTCTTTAAATGTGAAAATTATTCTCTTTATATATGGCAGTCATCCAGAAGCATTGTTAAACACTATTACTGAGATAGGAGTATTAGAATTTTTGGATTTTTACAGAAGGCTCACAGCTGCCTTCAACTGGGTATACAGTAATGCAATATTAATGTTGTAACCTTTCTGGATCACTTTTCGCATCGTCACCAAAATTAAATGTTCTTCCCCTAACCTGTGATAAATCTGTAATTAATGGTACATAGCAAACAAGCAGGAATTGAAGCACAGAAAGATGTTAGATTCCCCTTAGGCTCACAGAGATATCACAGAACATGCTGTTCTCTGCAATAGAGTCCAGTAGTGTCAATTAGTCTTAGACTTTATTATGTTCAGCTGCACAGGAATTGGAGCCTAGCAAAGGAATTATGTTACTTCATTTTTGCAAACTTCATGAAAGTGGCCGTTTGAAACCCATTACATGGTTATTTTATTGGTTCTGATGGTTGTTTTCATGCACCTGTTGATCATTTAGAAGACCCTGTTCTACTGAAAAGCACAGATTGTACACTGCAAATAAAATTTCCTTATCTGTTATTCTGTAGTTCAGTAGGTATAAAGAAATGTTCTAAGCTATAATTCAATATCAAATGGCCCAGTGAGCACTTCCACCCTCTCTTCTTCCCTCAGTTAATAATTTACCAAATTTTAATCAGATTGCAATCCTACTACTTAGGACATCATACAAAATACTGGTTTTGTTTAGCTTTCTAGTAATACAGCAAACTTTCTAGGGTTGACTAAGAGAGGTAAGTAAAATAGCTGTTCCTGTAGGGCCACAAAGATGTACATGTTCAGTCTGTAGCACCCAAAACAAGAAAATCTAGCGTAACAACTACTGTGTTGTTGTCACTAGCATGTTGCATCAGGTTTTAATCTCATGAGGGAAGATCTATTTCAAGGCCATGTTCTATATGTATCTACATATGTAGTTAAATAATTGTTGAGAGGCTTAAAAGTTGTAACTGTTGCATCTTTAGCTTCTCTTAATGCACATTCCATTCAGTGGAATGCACATCTGTCAGAGTGTATTTCTTTCCCCCTTAGCTGCAAAAATCTGGTTGCATTGGAATATTAGCTGTGTCGATACAGATCTATAGGGATCATTAGTTTCCTTGGCAGGGCTCCAAGTAATCGGAGAAGTAATCTCTCCTGTTAGGTGCTCGTTGCTACTCTTGTTGGGAAAGGCATTTCAATATATTATGGCAGGCGTTTTAATGCATTAACCTTCCTTTGCTGTTTTGTTTGTTCGTTTGTTGTTTAGGTTTTGGGGTTTTTTTAAATAAAGTATATTTTTCTCTGAGTTTTTTGGAGCTGGATTTCTCCTTCTTTATCGTTTACTTGAATGAGGCATTAGTCTGATGAATCTTATATGTCCAGCAAAAACTGTCAGAATATTGATGTACGGGCAGCAGGTCACAAGCCAACTGCTTCCAGTCATAATCTTCCCACTGACTGTGCTGAAACATCAGTTTTATTTATAGAAGTGCAGCTTAGAGAGAAATAATCATATTCACATGAGCACGTGCCATTTTCATTAAAAAATCACTAAGTATGTTGTTGCATAGAGAAAGGCAAGTGACTCACAAAAGTAGCAAATAAATATTTCTAATCCAAGAGCCTGTATGCAAGACAAAAAATACTTCCAGCATTCTTTCCTGAAAATGATGGTGGTCTAGAGTAAGCAGTGGTAGTGGATAGATATTGAGAGTGTAATTGATAAGAAAGGAAAAATTTGCCTTGGACTTGAAAGGTGAGATGAACAGATGTTCAAAGTCATCAGATACTGAATGCTGATTCAAGGAAAATAGAGCAGGACATGTTGCATCACTCACTAGTGCTTAGAATATTGGAAAATTAATGGTACTTCCATGCTCTCCCTCTACAAACCCTCTAAGCTATTAAGCATTTTTGGTGATTTTTCTCTTTCTTTTTCTCTCAAAGCTCATTTTCTTTACAGCTCTTTGAACTTCTGAGTATCTCAGAATACTTAAAAAATATATTAATGGAAAGTGATGAGAATGTGAAGGTTATTATCTCAACTGTGAAGAAGCAAGAAAATTACAGAATAATCTAGAAGTATCCATCATTACATACTGAAAAAAAGAGGTTAGGTTGTGTAATGGGGGCAAAAATCTCATTTAGTCCAAGTTCCTTTCAGAAGTATTTAGCAAGACATATTTTAATATGAATCTGAATAAAGTCAGTTAGTTTATTTTTTCCCCTTTTTTACACTGCTGAATTCATTATAAAGTGATTTCCCATTTCAAATTTAGATAGCGTGCAAACAGCTAATCAGAGCTACAAAGACAAGATTAATTTGTGTTAATTTCCAAACATTAGTGTTGGAATTTACTTGGCTTAATAGGTCTAGACTTAAAAGGAATAAGTCTAGACTTATAGGAAATAAGTTCCAATAATGGAACTAAATAAACTAGATCATTTTTATATAGTATAAATGGGGGCAAAATTGGTACAGCAGTAATTTCTAATTTTTTTTTCTTTTTTTTTTAAATTAAGAAAATTGTTAATATGGTTTTGGGATTTATTTGTGTTTTTTCAAAATCACAAATTTGATCTACTGATGTCGGAGAGCAAATCTTGGATCTTTTAAGGGAGACATTTCAAAGCTATCAGCTTGACCAATAGTGTGGTGATAGTCTCAAAATATTTTTTGTACTCTTTCCATGTGATGAGTAGACCTGAATTCATTGCAGTCTTCTGTCTTTTATCATTCCAAAGCTGGTGTAGATCAATACATAATTCTGCCATAAAAACAGCGAGAAGGAAGGAAAGAAAAACCAAAACAACTGAATGTCAGAACTGAAATCTTTTGTGCCAATAGTGTTTCATTGGAATAGCACAAAAAATGGAGAGAGTTTGAACTCAGGCTTGATACTCCTCACAAACTTAGAAATAATGGGAAGCTAAAGAAATCTCATCACCACCACCATCTCCAGGTAGCTTTTGACCCGTTGAATTCAAAAGGTGAAGGTAAAGAGGAGAAAGTAAAGTGAGAACTCAAAGAAACAATATGAAGTTCATGTAGAAAGGCCAGGGAAATACAGCAAAGACCCTTGCAAATGATGTGGAAGGAAAGTGGAACTCCAGCAGTTGCATTTGCAGTTGCAAGAAGATGCTAAATACTACTTGCAGCTTGATGATGATGATGACCTCCAGGAATAACTCTGCAATTTTCAGAAACACAGGAATCTGAAATGATCTAATAAATAAAACTATTTCAGGAATAATATTTCTAAATTACTTACCTCAGTCTGCAAAGAGAGGAAAAACATAGCAAGTAATACAACTTTGAAATGTATTTAATGAAACTAAAAAAATTCTTTAGAAATCTCTGTTACTTTCTTGATTAGATACTGGAGAAGCAGATGTAGGGTCCTACTGATGGCAAATAGTGCACAGCTCTATAGAGCTCATAGAGAGGATTGTATCTGCAGTAATTGCTGTATGAATGCACAGTTTGAAGATGGATAAAAAATGTGGGTTACACAGCAACCTGCAGTAATCTGTGGAAAAATCTTTTGTTAAGTAACAGGATGCTGGTTAGAAGAAACCTCATCTGCTGTAATTTCTCTAAATATGAGAAAAATTAATTAATTTCAAATGCATTTGACTGAAAATTAATCTGAGGCTCTAAGAAGTCTACCACAGCATCCACCTACAGTATCCCATATCTGAAAGGATATAATTTTCTTCAAGGAGGTTTGCTAAACTGGAGTCTGAATTCTATCCTTGCTTTTAGTCTATACCTTCAGATAAACACTGTGGAGGTTAGATGCACAGACAGTGCACTCAAGTAAAATGAAGGAAGTTGCAATTAAAACGTACTTTGTTCTGTGGAACAAGCATCCCTACCATCCTGCTTTAAGGAAGCCCATCACCTGAACCTTATGCTCTCAGAGATTCTCATCTTTTTTTCTGTGAAGTAAATTAAAATCCAATCAAGTATCTCAGAAGTTTGAAAATTATATTTGGGGTTTAAAATAATGTGTCTTCCAGGCACAAATGTACATTATTGTCTTGATTGATCAATTTTAATAGGTTTTGTGCTGAAAAACCAAAGTGGCAAAAGTCTTATGTAGCATCTTAGATAGCTTTAAGTTAATATGGATATTGCACAGCTACCTTGTGAGTAGACTGATTGCTCATTTGCTGTTGCTTTTTACTTGCAGAGAATATTTAGTGAATTTTTTTTTTTGTATTACATTTTTATTAGTTTTGGGTTTTTTTTTTAATTTATGAATACTATGTTTAGTTTTTATACCTTATGAACTGATACCTTGGCATTAAAAATACATGCTTAGGATGTATTTTGTGTTCCTCTTTGGTAGATATGTTTACTGGCTGGGGGGAAGCCAGTGTTACGCGAGGAAAGTGGGTTTTTGGATTGTAATAATTGCCACTGGATTCTGGGTTCAGTAGGGAGTGAAAATCCTGCCCCTACTAGCTGGGCATGGAGTGATGCCTGCCTTTGCAGTCTGTGAAGGCTGTCCTTGTGTGTGTGTGCCCTATCTGATGGGGGCTGGCGTCCCTTGTAACCCCCCTTCTTGCTGTGGTTGTGTCTCCCTGTTAGGCTCAGAGTCTTCCAGCAGTGCTGGCTCCTCAGGATCACTGTCACGAATACATCAGCCTCTCCAAAGTGCATCTCTCATCCCTGGGGTAACAGCCAATTCTTCAGGCAGTGTGTCCTACCCTGAGAATGGGATGAGTGGCCAGGTGACCCCCAGCAACACCAGCTATATCATTCTTCCACTTGAAGCTGCAGGGATACCGCCTGGCAGTATCCTTCTCAACCCACACACAGGTCAGTACAGTTCCCTCCTGCCTGATTCTGCCCTTGGTGTTTCTGATTTCAGCTGGTGAATTGGCAAATTTCTTGTTTCTAGATGTATTTTTCTGGAGGCACTTAATGTGCAAATATACATTGAAATTATGTTTGGCATATTGTTGTTTACAAATGTGAAGGCAAACCTGGATCTGATTTCTGAGGCTGTTGTGGCATAGCTAGTGGGAAGTGATACAAAACACTCTTGGCTCCATCCCTAGCAGGATATTCATCATTCAGCAGTCCTGGTGCTTCCTGGTTCTCAGTGAATCCTCTAAGATCCCATTAGAATCAATAAGGACAGATGCTCTTCTATATCAGGCATGCTGAACTATGGTGCTACCAAAATACAACGTCACATTCTTAGAGGTTGTGCTTAACAGCAGAACTTCAAAAGGCTTAAAGGCTGCATTTGAATTTGCACTTCAGAGTTAATTTTATGTGAGCTATATGATTTGCAATTGTATTTAAATTGGGAAGTTTGTGATAAGAGAAAGATGTAACTCTTAAATTCCTGATAGTTTTCATCACTGCAGCTCACAAACAAGGCAATTGCAAGCACCCAAGTGCTGTGGGCACTTCAGAAACTCTTCAGTTTGAACTTGAGTGCTTGATGAAAGCTTAAGGCAATTTGTTACCTCCTTGGTCTGGATGAAGCCTGGATCATGTTGTGCTGTTACTCCCCACTGTATTATACTATCAGTGTTAAGAAGGTTCAGGGAGTTTGAAACTGTGGTGTTCTTTGGTAATTTGGGCTATCCTGGTGACAATGACTAGCTGTGCTTTCAACCTTAGCTGAGTTAAGGTGGGTTCAAAACAAGAAAGCTTATAGTGAAATGTGTCTTCCATTACACAGAGAGCTCAGGGTTAAACTTCAAAATATTTTTTTTCTAAATCCTTGAAAGAACATTCAGGAGCTTTTTCTTTGGGGATTCTTGTTTATAACTTGTATTTTATGTGTATTACGTCCCTGTTTTCCACTATTTCAGTGGAAATCCTTGAAGCTAATTTGTGTGTCCATTACAAAAAGTAATTTTTTTTGATCATAGTTCAGTCAAGAAAGTTTCAGAATTTAAGAAAAATACAGCCTTGGTAAATTCTTGGTATCTTATCCATGGTAAGCCAGTATTACCATGGATATTTATAGATGGTAGTATCTGACACTGATAAATATGTATCAGCATATTTAAAATCAAGGAGGAGTTCTTCTTTGTTTAGATTCAAATGTGATGAGTTTGATAAGTTCTGTCCAAGAGAGGTGACTCTAGTAACTTGCACAAACCTTTACTCTTCTAAAGCCTCTTTAAGTGTACTTTTTTCCAAGCTATTGCATTATTGACAAGAGAGACTAATACTGTCAGCAAGGAAAAGATCCATCATTATATTCATCTGCCCATTTCTGTTCCAGTAGTTGACAGTTCTGTCTGCAACACTGAAATTTCTTGGTTAATACAGAAGACAACATTTTTGTGTTCCACCATATGGTCCATTTCCATGCAAAACTCATCAGGCCTAGACAGGAGTCAACCATAAATCAGGTGACAGGACTGAGAAACAAATGAAAGAAATTGCTGTTGCTTGGAGCCCACAGACAGCTGACAGATACTGCTCGTTCCTGGCAAGGACAGAGGCTGGAGCTCAACATACTTGAAAGCCAGAAGAGCCTTTTAAGAGGAACATCTACATCTATCTGTCTTGTCAATTTAGCAAATTGCAGCAGCTAGTTCAGATTTTTGCCTGGTATGTAGGGAGTCCTTTTTTTCTACTGTAGGTATAATGCCTTTCAATACTTTCAGTGCTTCCAATAGACCAGATAACCTTCCTTCCCTCCCTGTGTGCCTCTCTCTGCAGATGAATCACTGGGAAACCCATGCATGTTTGTATGTTTAACATTCAGGGAGCAAGTATTTTTATGTATATATTATTTTGTGTTTCTTTCAAACCCTGTGTTTTGTCTCTGTGGCTCCCATATAAATATATACATAATAAAGTAGTGGAGGGAGCAGATTCTTTTAAAACCCAAAATTCTTGTCTCATACTCCCAGCTTCATGCTGCTACCTTGTGCTGTACAAGTCAGACTGTACTTTGGCATCTGCTGTGTTTTTCACATGCAGCAAAATACATGCTGCAAAATTGTCATTCTTTAGGCTCAGAATCTTTGCATCTTATTAGGGGAACATTACAAAAGAAGCTCCTTGGGGAGGAGATTTAGATTGCTAGATGCTGTGATCGACTATCAAAGTGATGGATGCTGTCAGAAACAGAGATGAAGAGAAGACAGTTTAAAAAAAAAAGGAAAAAGGATCTTTGTTTCCTGTAATGAATAGATTTTCTCTCCCTATGTAATACCATTTTTTAGCTTTTTTTTTTTTTCTCCTCTTGCAGAGTGGTTACTTCCAGTCTTTTTCTCTCTTTTGATCATAACACCATGTCCTTAAAGATCTTTCCTTCCTTTCATTTCACATAGTCACTGACTGTGCAAGCCTTTAATGGCATCCAGAGATGCTGTCAATTTCTTCCTGCTCTGATTATAACTCTGCTCCTTCACAGGTGTTGGGAATCCACACTTTCTTTTTCATATCTGTGGTTTCCTTTATTTTCTCTCCTCTGCTTTACCCTTCTCCTTCCCCAGGTAGTCAAGTTTCTTACTTGCTTTGGCAAAGAACCATTTATGTGGCTATGCTCTCCATTTCACTTACTTCACCAGCTTGCTTTACCTTTTAAAGGACTTTACTTGACACGTTCTTCCTTAACCCCTCTGACAATTTAAGAGCATTTACTTTTCATTTTTACTCCTTGAAATGACATTGCAATCTTCTTGCCTCTATCGGGGCCACAGTTCATAACTTACAAATGTCTTCCCTGTTACCTTCTGATCTCTCTTTTTTATTTCTGAGTTCAAGATTTCTTCATAGGAAGTTTTTTTTTTTTTTTTAATCTTTAAAAGTGTTGCTGGGATTTTAAACTTTCAGTTCTGTCATCTTTTATTAAGCCACAGGAAATGCTCTTTATTAGTTTCCCTTGAGCCCTGGCACAGGCTATGGGAGCATGTTATCCTGCTCACTCAGTCTTCTAAAGTACTTCTGGGGCTTGAGATTCTCAAAGCTTGGGAGTCCATGCCATAGCCACCCAGAGAGTTCACAGCAAGAATCATCAAATCAGTAGCCAGAACTGCCCCATGCTTCTTTTCCACTCACTCATGACCTTTCTCGGCATGAATGTGGTGTTGTTTATCCAGAAACTTGATGCTTTAGAGAGAGAGAAAACTTAATGCATTTCTGACCATGATTCATTCGAGGGAGAAACTAAAAGGCTGAGGAGTAGATAGAACAGGTAGAGGTGCTTTGTAAGGTTCATTATTTCACTGTTGTTCTAAGTCATTGAACTCCTCCAGATCTCCCTTTTTATCTCAGATACTCATACTTTAGTTACCTACTTTAAAGGTTATCACATCACTGCTAAAGTTACTTTTTTTTATTCTCATGGAAGCATTTATAATTCCTTTGATTTACAGATTTATAATGGAATTGAAAAGAGGATGGAGATCATGGAAAATATTTTTCCTACTGAGAAATACTTTTTTTGTATTCAAGACAATGTCTTGGGTTTTATTTTTATTTTGAACATTGTTTTTGCAAGATTATTCTCCCAGCTTAATTATCTGAAGCAGAATTAGTGCAATAACTTAGTAGAACTCAGAACAGAACTTGTCTATGTGATTTTTAAATACACCTTAAATGTTGCTTCATTGAAAACTGGAGTGCTAGCTCCTCTAAGTACATAGAGCACAGCTCTCGAAAGTACAGCACTGTGTTATTAAAATGTGTAAGTAAATTAGTAACAAGTGTGGGTTTGATTTTTTTCCCCTTTCCTACAAACTGTATTGTTTCAGAAGTAGATGTGTACATTTGACTGCTGTTGTGTGAGAGAAAAATGTAAGGGAACATTCTCTACCTTCAGTGTTTGCTCCAAAGTTCAAATTTAATGTTAATTGATTCATCATTGAATGATTTCAAGTAACCATAGCATCTGAATCATCTTATAGCCATGGTAACTTAACACCCATTCCTTGGAAAATCGTACTGCTGAAACAAATATCTGCTGTCTTGCCTGAAAAAAAAAAAGCTGTCTGATACTGTAATTACTGTAATGAGATACTGAGAGTGATGAACACTTTATTCTTGTAGCAGGTCAGCTAGAGAGCGATCAGTTAAAGCAAAATTGTTTGCTTTCACACAGAAAACAGTATGTTTTTAGAAGGTCCAGCAAGAGCTGGGTGTTTTGTTTCAGGCCAACCATTTGTAAATCCGGATGGGACACCGGCAATATACAATCCTCCCAGTGGCCAGCAGACGATGAGGAGCCAGGTGGTGGGACAGTCTCAACAGCAGCCTTCACCCCAGCAGCCTCAGCAGGTTCAACAGCCACAGCAGCAAATGGCAAGTCATCTTGTCACACAGGTAGGTGTGGTGATATTGGAAAAAAGAAGGAGGTCTTGGGGATATGAAGAATGACCTCGAGGAAAGAAGGAAGGAGTACAAGACCAAATACCAGGATGTTCTTTCCAACATGGATAAAACAGATGGAGAAGGAAAATTACATCTTCAGTTTTATCTAAAGGATGATTTAATTTTCAGAAGTACTGTTAAGCACGTTGGTGCATGTCTACATAAAATTAGTTTTCAAAATTCAGCGATTAGTGGAAGCTGAAGAATTCATTCTCAAACCAGTGCGCTGAAACATTAATTCTCAAACCAGTGCAGTCTGTAATTCTCTCCAAAGAAGCAGAGACATTTCTCTTTTGCCAACAGTGGGTTTGAGTCAAAGAATAAAGTACAACAAGAGGTCTACAAACCCTTTCATGTCCAGTTGTATTGAGCCCAGTCTATGGGTGCTCTCCAAGCATCTTTGCTACAGATTGGTGTTTTTCTGCCTGTGCCAATATTCTGGCCATGATCCTGCTCTGAGATAGAAGTTCTAGAACTACAACAGGAAGAGCAATTTTGTTTGAGCACAATGTAATGGTATGTTGGCTCTCAGGTCCCTGTGCTGGCCATGGCAGGTGGCCAGACGTGGCTGAGCATGGGCAGCAGCTTTTGGGTCTGGTTCAAACTTAGTTTTGTGGATTGCATACCTGTTCTCCCAGGGCAGAGCAGGCAGAGAGAACTACTCAAGAAGTCACAGAGCAGCCAAGATCTATTGTGCTTCTTGTGTAGCTTTACAGTTTGTCACAGCTTCATCCCAGGTTAGGCAGAAATACTGTGTTTGAATTCAGTGAGGTTGCTTTGATTTTACTGCGTTTGGACTTCTCTGGTTATGGCTCTTATTTCTTGATCTGGTCTTTGCTGTTTTAGAAGACAGAGATAGTACCAAACCTGTAAGAAGTTATATGAGAGGTTAAAATGAAAGGAATGCTAAAGCTATTCTGAGGTACTAGTGCTGTGGAAAATTGGTTTTTTTCAGTTAGATAAACATCTGCTCCAAGCTGATGCCCTGTCTACTGATAATTCTCAGTGTGTTCTTTGTCATTTTCTTCAACTTTTGTGTTCTCCCAAAGCAGCTTTACAATCATTATTCCTTTGCCTATGACACACTTGGAGTTAAATTAGTCACTAACAGTGAAATTCAAATGTACACTTATGCTATGCTGCTTCCCATTTTTATCTCTGCAAATTAAATGTGGAATCATAATTTGGCTTTGCCTCGCGTTACGAATATGAAGGTATAGTTGTGTCTATATTTAATCTAACAGCCATCAAATCCATGAGAAGAGGCAGAAATATCAGTAATAAATAATTGGTATAAGGCTAAAATGAAGATTAAAATCACAATACTTGACCTCTTGTACTCAGGCTGGAATGATGAGTAACCTTTATTTTCAGAGCTGTGTTTCAGATCTTTTTCTCAATAACAAAGGTGGTGGTGGTAATGGTGGTGCTTGTTATTTTTCTCTGGTGGAATTTATTGTCTTTCCCTTTGCTTGTTTTGCAGCCTGTTCAGACAATGCAGCCATCTTCGCAGTCGGTCCAATATCCAGCAGTTTCTTATCCTACCCAGCATCTCCTGCCAGTCTCTCCAACGCAGCAGTTTTCTGTGGTACTAAAAGATACCTTATTTCTTTTTCTTTCCTTGAAGTTGGATGTGCGAGTATGTGTGTCCAAGAGCCTCTGGGGACCACTGCAACAGGTGTCCCACATGAGAACCCTGTCTAAATACCTATTCACCTTTATGCTTTGGTACTGACAGGCATTTTGTACAAGCATTCCCACTGATTCTCGTTACCTAACCTTAAGGTTGATGTTGGAGCAGGGCCCTCTACCTGCTTAGCGGACCCTCCAGAAAAATATTTTGTTGTGCCTGCTGGTAGGAGCTTATGTCTCATCACTTAATGCCAAGTGACGTTAAATTGCTAACTTGAATACTTGAGATTTGGGTTATCCTTATTTTGTGTCCACAAAGACAGGGGAACAGACATCTAGAAATCAATATTTTTTATTTTATGGTGTTTTTTTTTTTAATCTATATACTAAATCCACTGTCTGGATTTATTCAGGTGATAATCAGAGGAATTGTGAAGGAGAGTAGCAGTGAACCAGCTGCAGAAGGTGTGGTGTGCTGTACATCATGGCAATGCACCAATGGATGTGTATAATGAAAATAGAGTGTTCTTCTGGAGTCTGATTCTGGCTTGGTGCTTGCCAGGCTAAGATTATACTGTTTTAAAATTAAGCTGAAGCACTACGAGATTTTTTTCTGTTGTTTTTCTCTCTTGCTCTAGTAATCTTGTTTATGACAGATTTTTTTTTCCCAATATCACATAGTTATAGTAAGATATGGAAACAAATCTGAATGGATCCTTGAGGATAAAATAATTTTATTAATGACTAGTAGATGAGTGATACCATTTAAAGGAAAAGAAATATTCCCTGCTGAACAAAAGTTGCATATCTCAGTGCTAATTCTCTTGAAAATGCTGCAGGAATATAAGGTTGCCTTAGTGACAGTCACAAGAAAGCTAATATCTTTATTGGTTAATTTAATAGTGAAACTTCATCTGAATTAGTATCTTGAATATACATTATATTATACAAACACTATATAGACTTTATGTGTTTGAAGATGGTTTTTGTGAAAATCTAGAGGCATTGCTGGCTCAGTGAGGTGTGATCACTGAGTGATTCTTGTAGAATCTGTTTGCAGTCATTTGCCATTCTGGTAATGAATATCCTAGCTTTTTAAAGGAACGACTTCACAGAGACAACTCATGTGTCTGATTATGACTGTAAGATGATGGTAAAGTTAACAGCATTACTTCCACATACTACCTGATGATCTGTCAGTAATGTGTAAAACACTGATCCATTACATCTGCTCTCAGTTGTGAGGGTGAGTCCCAGCTGGGCTTTCCACAAGCAAAATTAGTGTTTTGTGTGTTAACACATTTTGAAGTTTCCGGGTATTGAATGCATTGTGCAGGACGGTTTTGGAGAATGAAGTTCTTACAGTGTAATGGCCCCCCCTTCCAGCCACAGTGCTGCTAAAAATATTAAGAGTCTTTAAAAAAAAAACAAATTATGGATGTTCTGATCAAAAAGCATTTTATGGTGCTTATTTCCTATATGTAATTGTCATATTAGCATTCAATGGAATTTGATGTTAAGTATTTAAAGGCCTTATGATATGGACACAAATGAAGATGCCTAGAACCACACCTACACTTGTAAATCTTTGACCTTCACAGAATAAACCTGAGAGCACTGAATAATATGAATCTTAGCAAGAATGAACAGATACAGTTCAGAATGCCTGTATTATTACTAGCATGTAATAAAACTTAGGTCCATTGACTTCATATGGAATGTTTATCCTACCACAGATTTATTTTTCCCCCCCTTCAAATATAGAACTTGCTTCTATCCAACATGGACTAAAAAGCCTTGAAATAGCAACATTAAGCTTAGGTTTTTGGGTGTTTTTTTTGTTTGTTTGGGGTTTTTTGGGTGTTTTTTTTTTGGTTTTTTGGTTTTTTGGGTTTTTTTAACTTTCTTTATGTTTACAACTTTGGATTTTCAAAGCAATCCAAAAAGGTAAAGATCTGCAGCTGAATTCCTACTGAATTCCTCTTGGGTTCAATTTGAAACACAGGTGAAATAACCAGCATGTGTTTGGCTGACAAGTTTTGTCTATCCTCTGTTTGAGGTTAGAGGTATCCATAATATTATTTTCATGCCCTTTACATTTAAAATACCGTCTTTTGAACACTGTAAAGTTCACTTGTCATTTTGGAATTAAAGGTGAGAGTGGCAGGGGAAGAGCCAAAATAATTGGCTTTTTTGCCAAATGATGCTATTCACCTTGCAGTCTGGAAGTCTTTGTCAAAGCATTTATAGTGATTTTCATTTTAATTGCCTCCATTTTTGTAGATATTCTTGCAAAGTTTGGCATGGGTTGGAGCTGAGTGATTCCTTTTCCCCCCTCATGCTCCGAACCTATTTTGTTTTGCTTACTCGTGTGCCTGCTGCAGGCATAATGTCTGTACCTTCTTCTCCTGCCTTCTGCCCTGCAGCGAGATGACATGACAGCGCAGTTTAACCAGATGAGCTTAAGTCGTCAGTCATCAGGAGACAACCCCGAGTCACCTTCTGGCCCCGTGTACCCCTCACCGATCCTCCAGCAGCCTGCCCAGCAGACAGGTTACATCATGGCCTCCCCGAGCCAGCAGCTTCCCCCAGGAGGCTTCACAGGTTCAGGACCACCAGTGTCCCAGCAGGTGCTGCAGCCGCCACCACCGCCCCAGGGCTTCGTGCAACAGCCACCGCCACCTGCTCAGGTAGGCAAAACCTTCTTGGCTGCCACTCTGGCACGGTGCCCTTTACAACACCAGGAAGGGAGTATAAATTCCAGATGTATTTTATTTTTTCCCCTGGTAAAGGTTTAGCAGACCTTTAGGCAGCATGCTACTTGCAAAGCCTCTGTTGTTTTCCTGGGTTTCGTAATTTCCTTCCCCCTCCTCAAAACATTTTCTGAACATATGTTCGTACTCCATGACACATCTTCACATGAATAGGAAGGAGGAGGGTGAATAAATGCCCACACTCCTTTTTCCCTGTGCATGTACCAAAAGAGCAAAATGCATATCAGCCCAGGTAGTTGTTAATCATATTTAATTGACTTGAACATGTGAGGTGTCACAGATCAGTAATTTTAACTGTCTTCCTGAAGACTGATTATGTTTTACTGTTCACTACCAAACATCTCTGCTTGTCTCCTGGGTACCTTTACAGAATATTGAAAGTGATTACTGTCAAGAAGTAAAATGCACAGATGACTTTCTGGCCAATTTTCAAGGCATACACATTAAAAAGACAAATTTCTTTACCAATTATAAGTAACTTCATTTAAATTCTACTTTAAATGGTATTAATAGCTTTTTTCTTGTTTTCATTTTATCCTTTGGAAGAAAAAATGTAAAAATAAAGCAAAAACTTAACCATTTCTCTCAATGTAACTTTATTGTAAACTCTATTGGAAGGGATTATTTGGTTGGTTGGTTTTTGCTTGCTGCTTCTCACTGAAAATCTCCACTTGTGTTTATTAGTAGAATTAGGTATTGACATAAGAATGAAGAATTTTTACTGTTACAATATTTTAAGTTGGCTAAGGATTTTATTGTTAATTAGATCACTAATTAACAATAAAAGAAATCTGAGAACTACTGGATGCTGACATCCCATAGAGGATTCTGCAATCAATAATTTCTGTGGTTAAAAAATGTGCAGCTATTTTTTCTGAAAGAAGGCTTGCCAAAAAAAAGTTTGGAGGAGCTGAATTTTAATATAATGTGATTTCTTTTATTAAAAAAAAAAAATATTGCTTGGAAAATATTTCCCTGTTTGCCAAAGGTAGTAGGCTTGGTGTTTTTAAAAATTTGTGAGAAAAAAATGACCTAAAGAGCAAAATTTCCTGATGAATCCATCTTTCCATCTAGACTGTGTCTCCTAAGTAGAGGCTGTCCAGGCTTTAGTCCTCATGTACAACCTCCAGGTGCCCTCAGTGTTTTCCAGCCTCGTTTAATCCAACCTCTCAGCACTTCTAGTGAGCCAGGTAAATGTGAGCACCTCCATTTTACAGGCTGTCACCACAGCAGGCACTGATGTTTCCAAGCTCTGCCAGCCAGGGTTTGCTCTGGGAGTTGAGTGGGCTGCAGGATGGTACTGCCTGTCCTGACAGGGACCCCACACCACCTCCTCACCCCCCCGGGGTGACCAGATGTTCAGCTTGCCCTGACGTTGCATGCCACTGCTTCTGCCCCTGACTGAACCTTGCTGTGGGAGCCTTGGATTTCACCCCTGTGTGCACAACAGTGCACGGGGTTTTCACTCAGCACAGTGTAGTGTTACTTGGTGAAGCTTTTTCCCAAGTTAATCCTTGTACTGGTGCTACTGAGAGGCATATTAACTTCTTCACAAGCCAAGTGATGAGGAGGTGCCCCTTCACATGCAGACTGCTGTAGGACCAGTACAGTACTGGTGTGTCTAATGGTCACTTTGGTCTCTGTCCATACCCCAACTGCTTTCCTCCTATATTTTAACAAATTGGAAAGTTACTGACAGCAGAAAAAGATCTTTTATCTTTGCAACAACTTCAGATCTTTTACTGGGGAATGGTTTGTCCTTGGATGGGGGAGGTGTAGAAAGGTGAGAAATTCAGTGCTGTCAGCTCCCTCTAATTCAGCAGATAACATCCATCTCCAGCTTGTTACTGTTCCGAAAAATCCTTGTCAGATATCTGTGGAAGTGGGGTTTAGTGTCTGCTGCCCATGCCCCTATCCCTTGAAAACCTAGTGGTCTTGGTCTGCCAGAAGGGAGAGAGGGCAGTCACTCTCTGCATCTGTGTGCACAGATGGGAGCTTTTGATTCACATTTAAAGTTTTAATTCATTCCAGTCCTGGAAACTGGTTTGGCTACAACATGCAACACATGCACAGCAAATAGGGGATCCCTCTTATTAAAAACAAGAGTGACTCCTTGGTAAATAGTAGTTATTGTGCCCTGAAAGCTTAGTTTTCTGTATACAGCATGTATATCTCAAATCTTTGTCCTGCCTGTGGCACAGCTTTCTTTGTGTGGCAGTGGCCACTGTCAGTCTCAGTCTGCTGTTGTTACTCTTTGGGGCTTAGATGCAATAGTAAGGCTGCTCTCAAAAACCATAGCAGGTGGTCTGAGGCAGGCTCTGGGAAAAAAAGAGCAGTAAGGTGGTAATGGAAGCAAAACATTATGTGATGCATTAATCAATGCAATGCAATCAATGTAAAAGCACTTTTATATCTTAAATGTTGCTGTTGAATTTATACCAGTATAAAAGAGGCATGACTTTAATGACTAATTAGTTCCTGTAAATGCACTGCTGATAAGGTTGGCTGTGATACCCTGTATGCTGTTGGAAAATAGCAGTGAAAACTTGGGTGGAGATCCTGTGACTGTGATAATTTCCTTTGGGAGCTCAAAGGAGAAGAAAGAAATGCTTCAAACCTACACACCCAATGGTACTGCATTTAAATTAGTAGCTTTTTTATTAAAGTTCAGTGGCTCTACAGCTGTTCTCAAAGATTCTTTCTCCCAGTCTGTATTAAAGCAGAAGCAGACTGGTTTTAAATGACATGCAGGTATTTCCCAGCTTGACAACAAAGTCATAATTTAAGAAACTGAATAAAAGGATTTCTCTTTGTTCAGCCAACTAGGAAAAAAAAAAGCCAAAAGAACCAACCTATATACCAAATTTTACCTGGGATTTTATGAAAGGTATTTTTATCCGCAAATGCCTGTTTGCTTTCTGTCATGAATATTGAACAAATATATATTTTATTTATTTTCAATTTTCTTCTTTCTGACTGTTTTTTTGTAGCACTTATGAACCAAACACTTTAATAGGAATCCACATTTTGCTTTGTAGTACTTTATCAATGGTGCTCGTCTTTGCCTCTGCAAATGAAGAAGTGGAAAAAATGTAAATATTATGTCAATGGGAAAGGATATCCTCCCTTAAAAGTTATTTTCGCCTCTGACTCATTCTTTCTGGATAGTATACTGGCAAAATTATATACAAAGATGAGATGGCATGAATTTTGGAGAGGTCCAGAGATGTAATTAACATGTTGAGGGATTTTTCACCTGAATTAATTTTGTGTCATCATTAAGTTTGTGTCATCTTTAATCATCTGTCTCTTTGCAGAAGCCTGCTCCTTGAGAGTCTGTAATGAGCCTAAGACAAAATCTTTATTCATAGCATATCTCCTCTACAAAACTTGTTATGAAGAAGGTTGGGGAGTCATTGCAAATGAGCAGGGCGTTCCTTGATGATCTTTGAAAATTATATTGGAGGACGTCTTACGAGGCATTATTTCTTGTTATCTGCTGCTGTAATTATTATGGGAGAGGCAGGGAGGAACACAAAAGACCTTGAAAAATGATTGATTCCTGTCAGTTAAATTTTGGGAAGAAATGGCACCTCCATGTGTCTATGCATCACTGGGGTTTCTCTTGTCTCCTTCACTCCCATTTATGTGACTATATCAGTTGCATGGGTGTCAGCATCTGGATGAAGGTGCTAATCCAAACTTTTCTGGATATCAGCAGTGTTAAAAGGTAGAGTACCAGTCCAATGGCTGAATCAAGCTGTAATCTAGTAGGGAGGCAGTTTATGAAAGTAAAATCATCCTGAAGTGTGTGTGGACTCCTGATCCTGCTACGAGGGAATACACAATGCACCAGTGAATTTCATGGGTGCTGCTGGAGAGCAGCCAGAGAGACACTCAGCATCATAATGGGTTCCAGACTGTATGTGGACAGAGCAAAGCAGAAAGCCAATGCTGCAATGAGTCTCTGTATGTCATCTAGGGACAAGGCACAATAGAAAGAGGAAAAAGCAGTGTCATTTCATGAAGGTCTCTGAAGTGACATGCCCAGTCCTGTTACAATTTAAGTTAGAGTCTTGTATAGGAGAGAAAAAGTAGAATGCAGTGGAATGGTTGGCCTACAAACAAATTATTAAAAATCATACTAAAAAATTATTTTTCAGTGTCAAGGATTAAGATTGAAAAACTATGCTTTTAGACTAAAGAAGGGGGTATTTATTTAGGTTATGGTCTTAGAAGCCCTTTTTTTATAAATCATGTCATGTGTGCATGACTACTGTCTAATTCTTCCATTAATCTTTATAAGTGAAATAATTTTTTTACCCTTCTACTGTTAACATTTTTTTCAGGCTGATAGATTGCACTCTCATAAACTCTTAAGTGGGCATAACAAATGTACTCCAATGAATTGAGAAAATGAGAACAAAGGAGACAACTCTTTGACTAACACTGAGGTTTTATGTGTGTGGTAAAAATAAATAAGTGTATACTTCAGTTTATATATTTGTTCTCAGCATGTTCAACTATAAACCTGACTTCAAAACGTAGATTCTTCAGATTATGTTTAAGGTTAATGGCTACAGAATCATTTCCCAAAAGATAATTCTCATTGTTGTCAAATGCTTATGTATTTTTAAATATCATGGGGCTTGTCTACACTTGAAAATGAAGAAGTTGAGGGAGGGTAGATCAAATAAATCCTGTAAGAGAGATTAAGCTGCTAGCAGGATAAGTGAGAATATTTCCACAGGGGTTTAATATTCTTTACTTTGCAGAATATTTTAATTAAGAATATTTGAAAGAATGTCAGTTCTTTTTCCCTGGTCCAAGGCTGGATCAACCGCATTGACTTGATTTAGAGTGGGTCTCCTCATTTCATTCAAACCTCCTGTAGTAGAGTGTTGCTGAGAACAATCAGCTGTCCATGTGATGAGTTTATCACACTAAACTTTCCTGATCCATGTTTTTTACTGCTTAAAGAATGATTTTGTGCCTTAAATGTGTGGGTTCACTTTCCTATTCCATGTGGCTTTTCTTTGCAGAGAAACAAATTCTTAATGGCGGTGTCCATTCTACAAATGCATTTTGGTTTTGCTACATTAGTCGCTGAAAAACAAATGGCTGAGGGCAGCCACTAGCCATTAGGTGTCACTTGGTATTGTCTGGAGGGAGGGTAGTTTACAACATTTTCCGGTTGAAAAACCTTGTTTTTCTCATACTTGTGTGAATCAGGTTGATATAAACAGAGAGAGGGGAGAAAAATCACTTGATTGAAAAGAAAATAATAAACCTTGAAGAATGAATGAGTGTTCAGCCTCTTGATTGACAGATGCTGTTGACTGTCAGTTGGTATGCAGGGTTAACTTCACCAACGAGACCCAGTTCAGCTTTGTTAATCCTAATCCTTCTCCCATCAGATACTCATTCAGTAAGCTTCTACTTGCCCGAGTAGCAATCCATAACCTATTCTTGTGTGGTCTTTTGTCTATGCCACTTTTTTTGTCATTTGAAATTGGAAATTTTCCAAGGAAAATTTCTGATCTCTCTTATGATGTCCTAGCAGTAGTTAATTTTGCTCTCCTAACTTTATGGATTATCATTTTGAATGATCTGCATCAGGGATATTTCTTCCATGTCAATAAAAGTGATAAAAATATTTCTTGTGTTTGCATGAAAAAAATTAAAGCATTTGGTCTGGCTCTGTGCATATGTCTACATAAGATAAATGTTATATACAAAGTGAAAAAAAGAAGTTGTATGATTTATTAAGAAATGCTGACAGCTGTGGCAGAAGTTGTGAAAGAAGCAATGTTCTCCCAATCCTGTTCCTTTGTAGTCTGTTCATGCCATATGTTGCCAAATCTATCAAATGCCTACAGTATCCCTGACAGCTGAAAATGAAAGATTTTGAGTGATACGAACTTGTGAAGGGTCAGTTGAAAACCGTTTAGTTCAAATGTCTCAGCAACAGTGGTGTGGCATGTATAGGAAAAATCTTTTGCTCCAGTCACTCTCAAACTTTCACATTCACCTGTGTGATAAGGAGATGTAGTACACATTTCTCTGTAATAACAATAATAAAAGAATAAAAAAGAAGCCTGTCTAGCAGAACTTGCTGACTTAATGCCTGCCTTCAGCTCCTGCAAGAAAACAAGCTATGCTTGTTTTTTGAACTTTAATTTTTTTCACACCAAGAGCAAGAAAGGCTTTAGAGGGAAATGTTCATGTACAGAGGGATGTACCTGTTGAACAGAAGCATCAATCTGATAATTTCCTTACAAGTGTTAAGGGTGCACACATTCCATCTTGCTTTACGTTGTTTCTACGTATTTGTACTCCATACTATTCCTTGCTTTGACTGGACCACTTTCTGCAGAGTTCCTTTAATGGTTCAACATGCTGTCTGTATGTGTTACGTTACTTTGGAAATTGTTATTTGCATCCATTCTTCTGCAGCTCTTGATATTTTACTGTGATAAAATGTTATTGTGGTATTTTTCTTTTTTTATATACATGTAGCTTTTTATGAATAATTCATGGTTTTTTCCCTTCAATTAATTTTTTTTTCCTGTTTCTGAAAGTACCTGAAAATAAATGTGGGCACTAATAGCCCTTTCCCAAGCACAGCTGAAAGCAAGCAGCAATTCTTAAAGAGACAGGAGGCAGACCTTTTCTCTTGATTGCCATTACCACTAATATGCTTGACTTTAACTCTTGCTCTCCCTGTCTGTTTTATTCTATTTTAGGAATCGTTGATCTCCAGAGTTTACTGTTCTCTTTCTTTGCAGATGCCAGTGTATTATTACCCATCTAGTCAGTACCCTACCTCAACAACTCAGCAGTACAGACCCATTGCCTCAGTTCAGTACAACGCACAGCGGAGTCAACAGATCCCCCAGGCTGCCCAGCAAGCAGGTATGTACATCTGGTACTCATTTCTTCAGCTTCTTGCAGTGCCTTTGCAGGTGAAACCTGTTGGTTGTGCTCTAATTGAACAGCAGAGGAGAAAGCTGTTTGCTGTTCTGTTTGAAAATACAGTGAAAACTACAAATTGAGACACCTTTTGCTTGGACATCCCAAGCAATGGAAGAGCAGGGGTTGCATCCTCCATCCCTGCTGTCCCGCATGCAGTGCTGCTGTGCCCTCAGTGTCCATGCTCCAAGTGGCTGGCACAGAGAGAGCTGAGAGGGGGCTGGTGTGAGCAGTCCCACTGCACGTTCAAGCCAACCATTGTGGTTGTCCTCCGTCGTGGAAACTCCTCAAGTGTTTGTGTCACCCTCTGTGACGGACAGGTCTGCCATGATGCAGGAGGGGCTGGTGGTGGTCCACCAACTGGTGCTGTCACTGGGCCGGAGGAGCAGCAAGGCTGTGTGTGGTCAGTGGCTGTCGGGCCCAGCTCCCCACAGTGCCGTGCGGCTGGAAGGGGGGCCGTTACACTGTAAGAGAGTGAGTAGCAGGTCTCACAGTGAACCGGTCTCTTTTCCTGCTGTGTCATGCCCCTCTGGATGACTCCACAGTAAGAGGGACAGAGGGAAGGCTGGGCTGGTGTGTGATGGGAGAGAGCAGGAATTGCGGCTGTCAAGGAGTCATTGCATTTCCAGAGAATAAACAATTCTGGTGTTTGATAATTTATTTATTTACTGTCTGTTTCTTTAGTGCCTTCCCTCATAGGGTGTCTCAAACAGTAACTCCAGGCATAGGGAGAGGACGTAGAGGGATGGGTTTTGTTTTTCTAGACAGGCCAGGTAGAAAAAAGGATTCATTGTTCAATCTCAGTTTGGCAGAAACCCTTTAGAATGGCAAAGCAGATTCCCTGCAAAAGCTTTGGTATGAAATTCATTTGAGATGCAAGTCAAGAGCCCAGACATGAGATGTGAACGAGACTTATGGGGTCATCCAGCTTGTCAACCATTCTCCGTAATGTGACTGCTGGCAATTTTGTTCCACCCTCTCAGGCACTCAGGGAGACAAAGACACAGCAAACACAGCTATAACTAAGCAATTCATTACTTTTCTTTTATGCTGTTCTGTGTTCTAATAAAATTGGTGACATTTTGGTCGGTGTCAGTGGTGACTGACTGTGTCTGCTTTCATACCTTCATATCATACATTCCTGAGAGAGAAGAGGGTGAAGTATTGCACAAAGGTCATCTGTCTCTTCTAACTTCTCCTGCCTGACAGTCTGGTACTGTATTTATTATCTCTATATAGTGGATCCTTGAAACAAAGTGCAAATCAACTTAGATGACATTATCTGGATCTACTGTGTTGTTATAAAACCATATTTATCAGTTTAATGCTACATTTATAGCCTAGTGGAAATTATGGTAAGTGATATGCACAAGAGATGGTCTGAAGTATGAGTGATGTTTTGGAGATCCAGCTGTGTGAAAATTCTAGTTTTAAAGATGTCTTTATTTGTAAAGATGTAACACAGGAGCTGTTATGTGTGAGTGCAGACAATGCAGAGATGCAAATGCTATTTTTGTTTCAGTGTTTACTGCATCATTTTCCTTACATGTTTGGAAAACACAAGTCAAGGAGTTTGTGTAAAAATCTCTTGTGCATCAGTCTTTCCCTGCAATTCGCTCTTTCAGCAGCCTGCTCAGTTGGAAGCTTTTTTTTAATTTTTTTTTTTTTTTAATCTCTTGTTTAAAAATGAAATCATGGTGTCTACAGTTAGACTCCCTGCTGTGGCGATGATTTTAAGTGTTTAGCTTTTCTTGGATCTTGAGACATGTCTGAGAACAATTTTGCAAGCTGGTTCATCCCTTTGGCCTCTGGTACATCCTTTCTCCTAGTCATGGTCCCAGCATGTGGTGTGACAGGAAGCAGATTGCAGTTCCCTACAGATCTTGTCTTGGAGGTGGTGTAAGAATTGTTCAGATTTACGTTCCACTGCATCTCTTGGTATTTGGGGAACAAAATAGCTGTGTATGACCAGAAAATAGCAATGCACAAGCAAATTTTTCAGACTTCCATTTTCCTTCCCACACAGGCTTAGCTTCAGATCAGCATATGAGGACCCAGGGATAACAAGGGATCTGGAACAAGAAGATACGACAGAAAATAGTGTTGGTGAAACAGAGTGTAGTACAGGAATAATCAGGATGGGAAAGGTGAACAGATGGGAAGGAGGCAGATGAAAAGATGATTTCTGAAATGGCTTCCCCAAAGGCCTCGCGTCACTTGCTGGTGGTTCGGAGAGAGGACGGCTGTAGCGCAGGCCAGCCCATGGGACCCCAGCTGGCGGCCTGGGCCTGCAGCTGGCTGCTACAGCAGCGTGAGCCGGGGAGAGCCCCAGCCTGGCAGTTCAGGAAATGCTTTACTAAAATTAAAAGTTTGCCTGCCTGGAGGGGCTTTTGGAAGTTTTAAAAGCTGCATCAAGTAGTTCACATCTTACTTCCCCTACTTTGGGATGCAGAGATCAAAGTTTGATCTAATATTAGCAATTTGTTTTCATTTTTGTTAGAAAAGGTCTCTTCAGGATGAAGTAATATTGATGACTTACAGCAAAAGCTAAAGTAAAATGTCTGCACAGCATCTGTGGTGGACGAGGAGCCTGTACTCTCTCGTGACTCTGGAAGGAGAGCAATATTGAGTTAAAATGGCTCCAGGGCAGAAAAAAGGATGAGCTCACCTAAAATTGGATTAGAGCACTGGCAGCAATAAATCATTTGGAGAGAAGGCTGAAAACATCTTGTGTGTTTATTTACCTTTTGTATTTGCCTAAGTGCTGGCTTATGTGAGAACCTAAGTGACCCATTTCTGGCAGAAGCCTAGTACTGTGTCCTCTATGAAGGTATTTGTATAAACATCTGTCATTTGAATTATGTTGATTTCTGGTCAAGCCAAAATGTGGTATCACTGTAAACAGAAATACTTTTGTTTCACTCATGCCATTGTTGCTCTTCTTCATTATGCTTTTTGTGCGCCGTTTTCGTGTTCGGAGCTGCTCAGTGCAAAGTTTTTCCAAATTGTTGCCATGGGGGGGGAGGAAGGGGGGCGGGGTTGAGCTGGTTGTCTTGCACCATGGCATACATAGGATGTCATAGCTGGATTCTTAAGGCATGTTCAGGCAGGTATTCTCAAAAACAGTACACTCATTTTTCAAACCATTTGGGTATGTTGCTGTTATCCATTTCTGTGCACTGTAACAGGTGATACTGTGAAGTGCCCAGTTCTGTAAGCACGTGGAAGAAAATATAATTTCTGTATTTGCATCTGGCAGTACTCTGTAAATTTCATGTCTGGCATCATCAGTATTTCATTCTTCAGTAATTATCTCTATTTTGATAGACTGATTCTACTTACAGTCTGAGTAGAAAAATAGAGACATATTGATGATAAATCAGTAATTATTTCTATTTTCTCATGATAGAAGAAGTCAGCAATGTGTTATTTTATATCTGTGTCTCTATTTTCTTCCATTTTAGCAAATTCTGAGCACTTTGAGGATTTTTCATCTCTGAAGTGCTTCATAAGTATGAGCTGGATAAATACACAAGTATTATCTTTGGATATGCGACTGTTCTTAGTCCTGTTCAGAAATGAACAAGCTGCAAAAAATTACATTTTTTTTCCTTCTCTAGTTCATTGTTGTACTTTTGTCTCATGTTCCAGATAATTTCAGAGTGCAACAGAAATTTTATTCATAAAATAATATTTATCTTCTTGCTTGGGCCTAGTTCTAAGAGGCTGTTAGCTTGATTTAATGTGCAGTTGTAAGGTAAAAGTCTGTGGAGTGTGTTTTGCATCAGCAATGAAATAATCTTTTGAGGAAATTAAAACTAAGATCTATAATACTTCGATAGTAAGTTTTCCTGCCAAAACTCTACACTATAATATTTCCAGACAAAGTAAGATGCTATTTGAATAATTTGTTCTGTAATTCTGGCAGTTAATGTAATGATTTTAGGGTTTTTCATACCTTCAAAATCAACAAATAATGCCATTATAACCTTTTTCAGGTCCCAGATATCATGAGAAGACTCAGAGAGAAAGGGAAATCTCTCTTCTTTTTTTTTCCTAAAAGCAATATATTTGGTTGTGTACAGTAGGCAAATAAAGTCCTCATGTGAGAAAAGTATATATCTGAACACTATCTGGATGTGTACAATCCTTTTTTAATCAGTATTTATGGATCTTCTGTAAATGGCAAGTGTTTGTCTTGAAGAAAAGTTTCCTGATGGAGAAAGTATTATAAGCCTTTACATTTTCCTGCAAAGTAGAAGAGGTAATTGTCTCTTTAATGCATCTCTGAAACAAATTTTAAGCGAAGACAAATTGTGCCTTAAGAGAGTCCATAAATTTGTTGAGGTAGGAATCAGAGTCAAATAGACAATGAAATACAGAACTTTTGCCTAATTTAATCATTTCCGTGTCAGCATAATTGAAGAGTATTAACTTCAAGTCTCTTTCATCCTCTTTGTCTTCTGAAAGCATTTGTCACTATGAACTGATACTTAATGGAAAAAAAAAAATGGGGGAAGGGAAATGTGCAGCACTAAAAAAAAAAAAATTGGTTTGTTATCATGGTCATTAGAGAACCTTATAAAGAAAGATTGCTGCTTTCTACCTTCATTAGCAACCTGACAGGAGCTCATGGTCCATGATGGATTTGTTTGCATAATTCTGTCTATAATTTCACTGCTTTTATAAACATAAACAACTTCAATTTTTAAGTATCTAATTATCTGAAGAAACTATTTCTCTAACAGTAATTGCTTACTGCGCTGTTGAAACAGATTTGTATGGAAGGTGGCCATCTGTGTTCAAGGCTATTTTTTTCAGCAGATATTGCTGCTCCTAAAAAGCATTGCAAGGAGGGTGCATCTCATTTTCACAGAGGCTTGACAGGAATAGGAGGGACAGAGCCCTACTGTTTTAGATACTTAAGTGTACTGCTATGCTCATTAAAATTGATGGAAAGCTTTTAAATTTAAAAGAATTTTGTTAAATAGTAGGACCAGATCAAGGAATTTGCAGCAATTTCAGTTGGACTAAGTTCAAAATTGTGATCTTGAAGTGATCCACACTGATATTATTAGTTTCTGTTCAGATAGTTTATATTTAAATTGTCCAGAAGCTTAGGGCTTTACCTATAAGTGCACTTCCATTAAGACAGGATGTCTCAGCTCATGCTACCGGAAGTTTTGTGCTCTGGATTTCATTCTTCCTATTGTCTGAGGAGAATGCTGTGACCGAATAGTTCAAGACTTTTTGAGAAGCTTCTTAAAAGATACAGGACTGGGGCTTAATTTTATTTTCAATTTCTAGTGTTAAAAACACTAAATCCTTTTGTCTTTTTCACATTATGCAGTAGTGCTGCACCAGTACTGAACCAGCATTCAACTTTACAGAATATATGTAATTTAAATTAATAGCAGAATTAATACTATCACACTTCCTACAGCATACCTGACTCTGAAAATTAAAAGGGGAAATCACTTTCATCAAAAAGCTTTGTTCTTCCTCAAATTACTTGTTTAATTATCCAGCATTCACACCAGGAGAAAGCAAATATTGAGGGAAGAGAACACTGGAAGATTCAGAAGCTAGAATAGTCTTAAGACAGGCACTTCTTTCTGGTTTTCTTTCAAGGCTTCACAAGTTGTATTCAACTTTTCTAATACTAATTAGAATTTAAGCAATTTCTGACAGCATTTCTAGTTTCAAAGTAAAATACAAATTTTAAAATTTGAATTTTGTTCTAGGGGATGTGTTAGTCTCATGTCAGGGAATGTAGAGGAATAACAGAGAGAAGATCTCTAACAGCATTACCCAGTAGACAGAACTTCAAAATAGCCACTGTAAAAGTTACAGAGGCCACATGAAAATGAAGGTAACATACTAAGGTATTCAACAATGTCTACAAAGAGTCTTTGTATTTCTTTCTTTTCTGCTCCAAAAGAAGTCATCCATCATCTCTATTGCTAATTCTGTGTTGGATCAATGTGCAGCACTCCTGCTTCTTGCAGTGGAATTTTCCAGCACTGAATAATTGAGAGGTTTATATTGTAGTCCTTGAGAGCAAAAGCAGATTTCATCTCTTTTTTTTTTTTTTTTTTCTCTTTTGTGATACCATCCTTCCATTGGTAGAACTAGCAGTGCCCCAACATTGACAGAAATGCTAGAAAGCCTCTCTGGAGGGGCAGAGGCCATCTCCAGCTCTGCTTCAGGCAGGCTGCTCACAGTAGGACTTTGGGGTTCAGTTCTCTGCAACTGTTCTTCAGATGAAAGCATGCAGCAGGTTGCAGAAGGGGAGGGCTTTTGAGTCTCATCTAATGATGGAAAAAAATTTTCTGAGTGTACACCAGAGATCTGCACTGCAGGGAAAAGGAGCAGGGAGAGCTTTTGCCTCACAGTTACTATTGATTGAGGATTCAAGAATCGAAGCCCACTTTGCAGTTGTAAAACTACACAGAACAGGGCACATATTTATATTGGGATGCAGTAGAAGAGTCATGTATGAGTATGCTGGAGGAAGGGCCCACAGAGTGTGTTTAGAGTTAGGGCAGAGGAGCTGAGGAATGATGCCACAGTAACTGAAGCAGTGCTCTGCTAACCAGTCCTGATATATATTATAAAGGCCCAGTGTATTTACCTGAATTTTGTCCAGCCTTTGTCAAAGGCTCTTATTGTTTACCTAACTGCCCACAAGAACAGCATCCGTCTGCAAGTGCAAGGATGGTAATTGCAACAATGGTAATTAAAAAGAATATATGAAGTTGTATCGCAAGTGAGCAGTTGTTGAAAGTTCTCCTTTCTTTGTTTGAAAGTGAAATAATGCTGATAGTATGGGTGTGTGAAGGAGGCAGCCCCTGAGTCTTCCCAAGGAGAGCAGCTGGTTTCCTTAGCAACTGGCAAGGATATGTGATACCCCTCCAAAAAGTTCTTCACCTCTTCCCTAGGTCCTGCTCTCTGCTGCAGCTCATTCATTATGTACCAAAGCAGAAAGCATTCCTGCAGCATGAGCTAATTGTAATGCATGATGCCTGGTAGCTGTCATTGGTATTGAACAGAAATTTTAAAAAAAAAAAAAAATTGAATTTGCTGTCTGAGTGTCTGGTTCTAACAACAGCTTGATTATTTCTGCTATTACTAGTGATATATAGCCCCTGCTGAGGTTTCACTTCCAGTGGGTATCTCTGGCATTTGTCATTATGAATGATAAGGATAAACACAGGTTTTCTTGCTGCAGACTATGGTGAGGGTTCTGTCATGACTGATAGGATGTAGATTGAGGAAGGAAAGAGGTGTTCTTTATTTGGCCTTGGTTGCCAGTCTTAAGACTTAGCTGTAAATGAGAGTAATTTGATGTTAATTCACTCCAGAATGAACAAATAGAGCTGCTATTTCTACTTCTGTTTATGTGTTAGTGGCAAGACATGTCTATGAACTAATCAGAAATGTTATTTTCAGGATGGCAAGACAAAGAAGCAACACTACTCAATATGTTGAACTGCAATTCCTTGTTCCACATTGCCTTTTTTAGAATTTTGGATCCCTAGTGCAACGAGTAATGGGAAGTTAGATAAGCTTTTACCCCAATTTCTCTGGGAAGAGCCGAGATTAGAAGTACTTCAACACAGATTTCCATTCTGAATTTTCACATATTTAATTTAGCCTTTATTTTCAATGCAGTTCCCACGATCCTAGTGCCTTGGCTATGAATGTGGTCTTTTGATTACAAATAATCTTTTGATTACTTTCATGTAAATGCTTAAGGACAAGGGAAGGAAAAGAAGCCAACCTGTTCAATAATGATTTTTGTGCTGTAGTCATACCAATGAGCTACATCTAGTCTTAAGACATCTCTTTGATAACCACTAGGTATATAAAACTAGGTATATAAAGAAATGTTCTTTTTCACTCCTGGGACCAGGCAGAGAGCTTGCAACCAGGGCTAAAAGAATGTTAAAGCAGCTACCATGGCAGCCATCCAGTTCAGGGCTGGTTTCCGCCTTTAAAAAAAAATTCCTTACCTTAGGTAAATCAGAAAAGGAAAGAAAAAGCTTTTAATGTGGCAGCTGTTTATTCATTCACACCTGTAAAAAGTTGGGCATCCAAAGCTCCCACCGAGTGCTGGAAACTAGAATCAAATCTTTGATATTGTACATGTAGTATAAAATAAGTGTGTTTTCCTAAATGTTAGGGTTTGGAATGATTTGTGGATTGGCAACTGTTTAAATTTCTCATTGTCTTTATTCTCAGTGTTGCTTAGATTTACTTATACAATGTAAGTATAAGTAAACCCACAACCATCATGACACAAGTAGTGGACTTTTCCTGTGAATAACTGTCATCTTGCTGCAAATAATCTCTTTCTGAAGGACCTTAGCCCTATGGCATTGCTTAAGGAAAAGAAAAATGAAGGGGAAAACAAAAACAAGAAGCCATTTCTAAGCAAGCACATACTTAGGCTGTGTGTGTGTGTGTATATATATATATATATATATATATATATATAGGTATCCTTGCCCTTTCTGTCAGTCTGTGTTATCAAAACAATTTGTTATGTGCCTCAGTACTGTCCTCAGGGCTTCCAAGTAGCATGCTGGTAAAACAGAACATCTTCAATAGCATCTGCTCAACAGTGCTGCGTTTGCAGCTTTCTCTTTGTTGAGAGCTACCTTTCATCAGGCACTGAGTCTGCAGGAGTGCAAAAGACTGGATTTTATAGGTCCTACAAAGGAACCTCCACAAATTGAATTTTTAAGGTTCCAAAGTGCTACTTTATAGAATAAGAAAAAGAGCGGAAACATATTAAATTTTAAGAAGCAATGTGCTACTTCAAAATGATTGCTGGATTAATAGTTTGTATCAAATGGCAATTTTAATTCTCTCCCAATTGGAGAAATAGAAAGCAATTAATCTTCTCTAGCACATTGTGAAAAATAAGGGCTTATAAAGAATCTCAGTGAAGCTGTTCCTTCACTTAACCTTGAGCTGGGCAATAAATAATTACAAATGCAGCTACATCACAAGGCAAAAGTAATTTGGTGAAATAGAATTATCATCTAATGCAGGAATAAGAAATTTGAATTAGGTTTCCTGATGTTCTTTGTTCCAGAAAAGTATGAATTTGATTGTGATTTGTGCATAAAAGAGTGGAGCTGGGTTTTACAAAGCAGATTTTGTACCCGAACTATCACTAGATGATTTATATTGCTATGTTGACATAGGTAAATGCTCTTGGGCTCTCTCAGCTATAACTCACATAGGGCCTCTGATAAGAGGACTTGTTTTACAGAGGGAGAAGGTGATGTCTGGGGTGCATGGGTGCATTACCATCTGTGATAATTTCCTGCTCTTCACTAAGATAATACTGTCAGTACTGCCTTCCACAAAATGTTCACTGTGTCCATTTCTGTTCCACTGTGGTCTGCTGCTGAGGAGACTAAGGATACAACTGAGAGCTGCTTAATCCTGAGTTTCTCTCCTGCCCAGAGGGCTTCACATGACTTCAGCCTTTCCCCTTAGTGCCACACTGCCATTCCTTGCAGCTCCCATGCATACCTTGCAGATCCCAAAGCAGTGGTGTTAACCTCACTTCACCTTGGGACTTTTCAGCCAGCTCAGTGGAAACTGGTCAGTGAGAGGATCAGTGAAGCATGTATGAATGGGTCATCAGTTCATATCATGGAGCAGTGCACAGGATACTCTGATAAGGGGAGGCAGGGGATGTGAGGAAAAAAATAATGCCGGAGTGAAAAGAGCTGGTTTTTTTTTAGTGCAGAACCATGCCTCAGCATACTGCTCTACTAGAGCAATAGGCAGGAGCTGTTCCAGTCCAGGCTACCTCTATAAAAATAGGAAGCCATGAGTTTGTTATGCCAGTTTTTGTTCAGGAAGAAAGCATTACTAAATATAATCAAACCAATATTATTCTTCTTTTCTTTAAATTGCTCACCTGTTTCCCAGAAATCTGTCTTTGCAATGTAAGTGACAAGAATTTTTTCCCTAGGAAATACAGCTGGCAATGGCAGTGGGTTTGCAGGACATTGTTCAGTCTGCACACTAATTTAATGGAGGTAATATATGTCTGCAGTGAGTCATATTTGTACTTCCATGGTGGGTACTTCACAATGATAAAGACTCAGCTACTTTTACCCATTTTGTCTAGATGTTGACAGTGTGCTGTGGAGTGTTTAAAAACTAAACAAAATATTTGTTTCTTTTATAAAATTTAAATAAACGTAATTTGCAGTTGCCCATACATTCTTTGTTTCTTCTATAGAAACTTGAGACAAATGGCTACAAAGGCTGACGTGGTATGTCAGAAGTTATGGAACTAAAGAAGATATGGAATAGAAGTTACGGAACTAACTAACCTTCCCCACCGCCCTCTCCCCCATTTTTCTTTCCTTTGATGTATTTATTTGCTCCGTTATAAAGAGGAATGTAAAAGGGCAATAATCTTTTTTTATTAAGATTTTTACTCAGGCTATGTGTGGTCTTAAATCAGTTTGCTGACCAATGTGAAACTTGGAGGAGTGGGACAGTTCAGTTTCTGTCAATCTCAGATCTGTCTGTGCTCAATCTACTTGGTCCTGATTACTACATGGCATAAGTTTGGAGTGGTGTTTGGAATGTGTTAGACTTCCATTTTTGCTATAATGTGGCCTATTGTGTATTTAGAAAGGTATGATTTATTGGAGAAACAGGTGTGGGCACATGGAAAAACAATTTGTCTTAGAGAGTTACTTCTAGATGACTAGTAAAATGTTGATTTCAAGTAGGCCATAATTAATCAACAAGAACTCTTTCCCAAGTTTCCTCATGTAGGTAAACACTCACGACATATATCAAATCAAAACTGAGAGAATGAAGGGGGAGCAGCCTGAGTCTCCAGTTAGCAAAGTAGTTGTATTTATTTGAAGCAATCCCAGCAGGGTGCTTTGCTGGGTAATTGCAGCATTGGCTTTGAAAACAAAGCCTGAATTTCTTATTTCTCATAGGTTTCCTAAAGTTTTAATACATAATAATAACACTTCTGGTGGCTGCTGCATGCCAAGAAGGTGAGAAATGGCACAGAAAATGGGCTGCTGAACCAAAATCTTTCTATGATTTCGCCTGAAGTGGCCTCACACCTTTTCTTTCATCTTTTTATTACGTTGTTGTGTGCAAGTATATCAGTAGTTACTCAGTGAACTCTAATCATGCTGAGCTCACTAAGCACAAAAGTAAATGTCAAAAACTTCAGTTGGGTATTGAACAGAAATTTTATTTGTCAAAGTGCTTTCAAAAGCTTTAGGTCTGGGGATGTTGTATCTGGAGATGAAACAAGTGGTAGCCTGGTTTTTATGCTATACTGTAGTAATCTGAAAAATCTCAGTAATTTTTGTTAACTGTAAATGTGATTTCACTTGATTTATGTCTGTTTTGTGTTGTGAAAGATCTGTGATGCCGAGAGGTAGGACTTTACACTGCACATTGTTCTGGCCATGGTGGATATTGGTGGATCTGCCATGCAGGTGATTGATTTCTGATTTTGCTTTAGTAGATGCAAGAATATGTCATTGTCAAAGAAGTCCCAGCTGCCCTTTGTTTAGCATAAGATCCATACAGCTTAGGGATTAGAGAATCTGCAGGGAAAGTGGAAGCTTTCTGGATGTGGAAAAGGGGGGATATTTTTAGTGTCCGTGACAGGTGTAAGTCCTCAGAAAACCACCTGCTTAATTTGCAAGAGTTGACTTATTTTCAAAACTCCAAATAACTGGCTTGCTGGAATGAATCACAAAAGTCCAACAGTTAGGTGAGACCATGCATGTAGTTTCATAATTGGGTTGTGCTCTAAATGAGGAAAAGCCATAATCAAAATTGTTGTTCAATTCCTTAGGCAAAGGTCATGTGCCATATCTTTCCAGTGGTATGGAAACTAGTTATAACTTTAGATTAATTTTCCAGAAATTGCTATGAATTGCTTAAGAAATTCCCTTAGTCTTGATGCAAAGTGAAGATAATAAAAGCATTGTTTCAGAATTCAGTATATTAGCTGAATGTTTACCTTTGCTCAAGAATTGGCTATCCAAGCATTTTCTATTGCTTTCTAGTATCTAAAAAAAGGACAGAATTAAAATGCTTAATCTGCCTCTTTAAAACTGCATTTATCTGAACACATGCAATTTCTACAACTCACTGTATCTGTTCTACTAGAAACACTGCCTTTGGACTGCTGTTGGCCTTGGGAAGAATTGTGTTGGGTCCAAGAGTTTGTTCACGCTTTTTTGTGTGAATATTGGGGTTTTCCTAGGCAGAACTGGGTGATTTTCTTCCTTAGGAACAGTGTATTCTTCCTGGATCCCAACTGGCCAGCAGCTGATTTTTTTAACACGTTTAGTATGGTTGCTTTGTGATGAGCCCAAGACAAGTTTGTGTGGAGGTTTTCTTCCAATTTCTTTTTTCTTCAGTTTGATTTGTGTGCATCTGTTTCTTTCCAAAGATGAACCTCTTCGTATGTTTCATAAAAGCTTTACATGTGTGTCTTCTGAGTATGAGGAGAATGGGCTTAGGTATGTCTGCTCTCTTCCATGTAATTAAACAAGAAGGAAAGAAAACTTGTGGCTTCCAGCATCAGTTCTCCCCAGGACAGTAGGTTAGCATTTGACAAGATGACTGCCCTTTTGAAGAGTCCTAGCAAAAGCAGATGCAGATTTCATCGATGCTTGATCTTTTGAAATTCACTTTGCCTACTCAGCCTACTTCTCACAGGATTTTTCCCACAGCTCACAAAGGATCCATCTGGATAAAATTGCTTAGCAATGTTTACTAATCCATCTGTGCTCTTGAACGTCTAGACCTGTGTAAGGGCTGAGGTAAAATCTTTATAAGCTATCATGCTGAAAACCATTATGAAGTCCTCCTGTGGTTTGCAGCAGAGAAAGTATAAAGATTAGTGAGGAATTTTTCACATTCATTCCAATTCTTCAGCAACTTATAGGGCAAAATCTGTTGTATGTTTGATTATTAGGTAATTAAATACCGCATCCCATTTACGTGTGCCTATGCCATTGGAATTAAGGTTATCGGGACTACTTTTGCATTGACTGTTTTCTGATTTCTGAATATTTAACCTTGCTCCCTGGTGCCCTCAGAGGCCATTCAGACACAAATGCATCAACCTGAATTCCCATTTTTGACAGCTGGAAATATGACCTCTAAAGAGAATGCAGCCGTAGCCAAGCAATGACAAATTTCTTCCACTTTTCAGTGCTTGATTTTTATTTCAGGCATCTGTTTGTTCTGTACCATCGTCAACGTGTGCGGTTTGCTGCAGATTTATTTATCAGGCTTTTTCTTACAGTTCATGCATCCCTAGCTTTAGGAATAATGCGGTTTTCTGCTGAAGTGTCCTTCAGTAGTGAAACTGCTGTGATCACACTGTGGAAGAGCGGGGCTGGTGTGAAGAGAATCTTGGGGAGTATAATATTTCTCTTTACTTTGGACTTAACTTCTGCTGGTGTGAACTGACACTTGGGTAGGTGCATCTACACAGACCACAGCACACCATGAGAATTCTTATTTACTTGCAGGGTTGGGAAAGAATGGTGCTGCATACTAAAATATGTGCAAGATTTTCATCCTGGCTACTTCAGACTTTGGTCTTGAAAAGGAGATTATTATCTATTGACTTACAATTGTATTTATATTTTGGCAGTATGTTAAAACAGAGCCTTAGCAAAGAGACACCAGTTGCCCTTGCCCAAGAAGTAATATTGATTGCAAGAAGATGAAAAAGCTTTTGTCTTCTTGTTGCAAAAGATTGTAATATTGACATAACAGAAACTGAAAAATTGAGCATAACATAGTGGGGAATTTTCCTTTAATTTTAAGGAAAACACTGCAAACAGATGCTTTATAGTTAATGGGCTGTAAAAATACGTGGCAAAATACTCTCAGCTTTATACTGTATTTACTTTTTATTACAACTTTCCAGAACCACTGTCTTGGGCCTGGGAATCCTGCAACTATTGTCCTTGGAAACATAGAAACCTGACATGTATGGAGCATTTCTAGTTTTTGTGTTGTTTGTGTTGCTGAGCCCACGAGTAAAGCCATGGCTGGGATATTATTGAATACCTAGTAAGAGTGAAGGGAGTGGTGGGGACAGTGTATCTCAGCAAGTTTCAAAAACCACTTCTCACCTATCCTTTTGATGGTGCTTTCTGTGGAATCTTCTTTTGCAAAGAGAATAATGAAATCACAAGTCCATCACACTTAAAAGAAGCTGGTGGTTTTTGTTCTTTAATGAGCTCTCAGAGGCCCAGGACACCATTCCTGCTCTCCTTTTGGAAGAAAAATGACCTGCAGCTGCAGCAGGTTGGCTGGCTGCTGTGGCCAGAGAGGCTGGGAAGCTCTCAGAGGACTTGGAGATGGAGCAATAGGTTTCCAGTAAATTTGCCTCTTTAGACAAAATAACATCTGTTCCCATACAGAGAAGTTATCCTTCCAGGGAGGTGTCCTGAAAGACATTTCAAAGACTGCAACATAGAAATGGTTTGGTGTTTTGGTTTTTTGTGGGGTTTTTGTTTGTTTGTTTGTTTGTTTGTTTTTGGGTTTTTTTTGGGTGGGGGGAAGAAGGTAGATTTGCAACATATTTAAGAGTGAAATCTTTAGGGAACAGGGAATAAAGTGAATGTTTTCTGGGTTAGAGTATGTGGGAGGAATATAAATAAACATGTTCTGGTCACATTTACTGTGACTTCTGGAATGCTGTGAGGGTTATTTCATTGTTTCAGAACAAGAAGTCACAAGCAGGTGATGGGACAAGGAGGGTTATTATTGTTTCTTCTAAATAAAGACAACAGGCTATAGCAATGACTGCTGCCTCCTACCCAATTTGCAGTAGAGGGGGAGAATCTCTCCTGTGCTCAGAGGTAAAGTTTAGTAGAATATTTATGGTCTTTTGGTAAAGTAGAATTTGAGAAATGCTGTGAACATTCCTTTATTTAAAATGAAAAGCATTAATCTGAAAGGTACAGACAAGAAAAAGGAAGGGGGGAGTGTATTCCTTGTTACATTTTCTATATCCAAGTTGTTGTTGGAGAAGCAAAAATGCTTTCATTCCTCTCCCTTGCTTGAATTAATCTATTTATGCCTTGTATTTCTATGAAGTGCTGTAGAAAAAAAATCATAATTACACTGTATGAAACTAATTCTTCTATGCTGCATTAAGTTTAAAATAATGTTGAATCCATATTTCCATTAGCAAGCAATGAAAAAGCTATTAAGACTAAGACTTAGCACACAATCATTTCAATTCCTGTGACTTTCTACAGAAGCATGGTGCTGCAGAGCTGTAAATAAATGGAAATGATAGCCTGAAATGTGCTGTAGTATCTGTACTACATAAAATTTCAATTCAAGAAAAAATGTTTTTTTCTCCTATTTGATTAGAACTACAGAGGAGGAATGTTCAGAAAGATATCATGCTCTTCGTTCCTATGTTTTAAAAAAATTGGGAAAATTAGTTTATTACTTTTGCATTTTCTCCAACCTCCCATCTGTAGAGAAAGCATTTAGCTCCCTACTTTTAAAGTAGCAATCCATGTATAGGTGTTTTATACCATTTCAGTTATGGTGTCACTGGGCTATTTTTCAGTCAGAGCCTGAAAATACAGAAACACAATTCTCAGACATTTACTGGCATGAACTCCAGAAATGGCCAACTTACACTAAAAAGTTATTCAAAGATTCATTCTATGAGGATGCCATGTGCCTGAGGTCCTCAGGTTATACAGTAATGGATATCATAGAAATAGATATTCATTATCACTTCCCAAGAGAGTGTTTTGGAACATTTCCACCAGACCGAAAGTCTTGCTTAAATGTGCTTTCTTTTTTTCAGATGAGCTCATTACAGTATAACTGCTGATAAACTTCTTTTGATCCATGGCAAACTGTAACTGCTTTGGCCTAGTCATTAATTCAGGACACAAAGATGTGCTTACTAGTGTGTCAGAATGGGAAGACTAATAATTGGAGGCAGATAGAATTTATTGAACTTTCTCTAGTAATATGAGAAAAGCCTGGCATATGGCTCTCTGTAGCACTGGCCAGGCATGTATACTCTTCAAAGGACACCACAGGAAATACAGGTTGACTCTGAAGTCAGTCTTCCTCTATGCTAGTACGTCAGAGAGCAGAATTTAGACCAAAGTGTCTTAAAATAATTTTTCAATGCTTTACATTAGTAAAACCCTGCTGTGGTTCAAGACTTGGTCACCCTGCTTTTTCTGTGCTCCTTCTCCAGTGCTGCTGTCAGCCATGGGAAGAGCATGGCTTTTTCTGTGAGATTGAACTGGTGTGATCAGTGAACAACTGTGCCTAGCAACTCAATTCCTTGATTCTCTCACAGATGGGGTGGTGTAGATGCTGCAATGTCCCCATCCCATTCTGGATGTTGGCAGAGTTAAACCACCGCAGCCTGTATGTCCCTTTGCCCAACATGCTGAAGCCATGCAGTAGGTGTGCTGTAGGTCCATAGCCTGCAGCTCGTTTTAGGGCCTACAACTGGAAGCAGGAGGCAGTTATTTTCCAGCTTCCACCCAAGAGATAGCATTTAAATTGTTATCTTCTGTGGCAAACTTTGTTCAGAGCCAATCTGTAAATGTTTTGTATGTCAGCTTTAGCTGGAAAGTCCCAACCACTTGCCATTCCAAACAGCCAACGAAAATACAGCTTTGATATGTTTCTTTTGGTGCCCAGATGCCATTGCATGTGAGGTATTATCATGAAAACCACATTATCACAGTAACTCGGGGCCTTTGGGCATCTGATGTTGCCAATTGCCTTCACTTCTCACTGATATGTAATTTATCACCAGCGTGGCCTACCCTGCTAATATGCGCCCTTTGTGGGCAGAGGCAAAGCTAATATACTTTCAAAGTGTATTTGAATTGCTTCCATAAATCACAGCTGTCACTGTGAACAGTTTTATCACTTGCCAGAACAATATGTTATGCTCATGCTTTATAGTCTCTGTACTATTCTGAACTTTTATTTGTGTAAATTGTAATGCATCATAACTTAATTTATCAAATTTCAGCAGCCCCAGGTTTTTTTTATTGTTGTTCTATTTTTACATGGAAACTCAGTAAAGAGCATTTTTATTGGACATGCTCTATAGTTGTAATTATTACTTTTTATTAGTAATTACCTCTAAAAACACTTGCAGTTTGCTTTCTATTCCTTACTTCTCATTCTTTTAAGAATTTAATGCAGCTGGGGTAGCTTTGTTTTTGTCGCTTATTTCCTCTCCTACTTTGCTGTGTAGTAGGAAGGGCATCTACATGGCAGCTGTGGGCCATAGAGTCGGAGGAGAAGACGAGCCTCCTTGCCTCATAGACTTTATTTGCTGTCTCTACAGAACATCCACCAAATTAATCAGTTGTGTTGATTTAAAATAAAAAGAATTTTTAAATCCAGAAAGCACTTGCAGGCAAGCCATCCTACCTGAGAACTCAAGGATACTGTAGCAGGGAGGTCATGAGGAGTTATTTATGCCTAAGGCATAATTAATGCCTTTATCTGGGAGTGCTTCCCCTGCATCCTAGAAAGCAGCTGGGAGCATGAACATCATGAGTACTCAAAGCTGTGCTGCAGTGCCCTGGCTCAGACACAGGCTGGGGAGTGGGACAGTTGTGCCACAGCATCCAGAGCCACTCACCTGGGCAAGGACCAGCTGTGCTGTCCCTGTCCCAGGTGTGTGGAGTCGGGCCATCCCCATCTGCCATCTCAGCCTCCCCACCAGGCAAGGTCCTGGTAGCAGCACTGCAAACTCTGCTCAGACACAAGCTCATCCATCATAGTTTTTTTTTCTTCTGGCATTGTTGTAGATCTGTTTATGGGTGTGACGTGTGGCTGGTTTAGGACTTCACTGCAGTAAGAGATTCTCGCCAGCTCTTCTTTCTCAGGGATGCTCTGACATTAAATGCACTATTTCCATAGCAGTCAGTAAAATATCTCCTTCTTTACAGCCATGCCCAAAATACCAGTGAAAATTTATGAACCAATTTGCCATGGCTTCTCCTGTGATGGGAAAAAAAAAAGTGTGGTTTTTTTTTTTTTTTGGTTGGTTGGTTTTTTGTTTGTTTTGTTTTGTTTTTTTAATTGATGCAATATCTCATTCCAGAATATGAGAATAAGGTCTATAAAATAGTCAGTTTCATAATTAGTAAATTATTTATTTGCAGCAGATATATTCACTAAAATGTGAAGATTGTAGTCCTCTGGTTTTTTATGTGAAAAAGATAGGCTAATTGTTTAAAATTGAGCAGTGTCTCTGTTCAAGATCAAGTTCCTTTTCATGAGGAGTAGTCTAAAGGTATGATTTAGGTTTGTCCTTTCAAAGGAGTTAGTGTTTATTCTCAAGGCTTGCACTCAGAATGAGCAGTAGTTGCTAAAGAATGTTCTGCAGATGTGTTTGCAGATCCTGTGATTTTCTCTTTTCAAAAATTTTAGCTACACAAACATTTTCAGCAGATTGGCTAGGCACATCAGCTACCACTTCAGAAATGCATGTTGTAAATTTTACATGAAGAGACATTTTTGGCAGCTGCTTTGTGGTTTGACTTTGAGCAGCTCCAGAAAGGGTATGTGAAATCAGTTACCCCATCCAGAACACGTAAGCAAGAAACAAGTATTTTAGCCTAAGGATGACTTGGAGGATGGTACTGCATTAAATTCAATAATTGCATATGAGGAATTAATATATACTTCTGCTCACATACATAGATTGCTTCATAGGATCAGAGGAACTACAGATGGAGGATATTCCTGATTTATGTGAAAAAAAACCCCAACCACTAAGAAACCTGGTTTTCCCCCAGAAAACATCTCTCCCACCTCAGCTGAGCCTGAGGAGCCAGCAAAAGCCTTTTAGCAAGTATTGTAAAGCCTCTGTAAACCCTTCCAGTTTAATTTGAAAACGTCCATTTATATTGCTTTGCTGACAAATGTCTGATTCACAGACACCTGAAGTTAAGATTTTTGCTCCGGTAGCTTACTTTTACTATGTCCTCTTTCTCACCTTCCTGCCACTACCGAAGGACTTAAAGCTCTGGAAATATGCAGAAAACTGCCAGGAAAAAAAAAAAAAAAAAAAAAAAAAAAAAAAATTCCACCACCCTTTTTTTGGTCAAAGAAGCATTATTCATATAACTGAAAATTTTGCAAAGCTCTGTGTGTAACTCTCAACTAATTTATCATGTAAAGGTCTCTTCTTATTATAGATTATATTGAAGACCAGGTGTTTTTACATTGATTTTATGAGCTGAATATATAGCACTGCTCAGTACTGCTGGATTGCAAAAGGTTTTATAAGGATGCCACCCCTCAAAATGGTTTTTTACAGATGAGAAAACTAATAAGCAGAAAGAAGTAATACACTGAGTGTACTAGGTCCCAGGCAAGCAAAAAGCTATCAAAATTTGTGATGTATGCAAGGAAAAAGTTGTGCTGCTGGGTCTCAAATCTACCTTGACAACTCATCCAGGTTGATCTTTGGTATTTGTGCTGAGTTAAAGACTCCATATGTTTATGGTCTTTATTGTGCATTTTCCATCACTGTGATTACCTGGCATCCATCAGGAATTCAGACTTTGCAAATACTTTTGGCCATGGAGATTGTAAACACAGCCTTGCTGGAGTTGCAAAATATTAACTGTGCTATGTGACAGCAAGTGTGCCATGGCAGGTCTGCCCCGGTGATTTCTGAGGGCAGACATCACCCTGGAGAGACCCACAGCAGACAAAGCACTAATATTCAGAAGATTTTCCTAAATTTAAATTTGTGCTATGCTTTGGGGTTTTTTGGTAATGAAAGTAAATTTTGCATCATTTACAGTTGCACAGTTGCAGATACCTTGAGGGAAGATAAGGGGATCAGGACTGATCCTGTGGGTTTTGCAGAACAAATCTGCATAAAATGCTTGCTCTTGGCAGATCAGCCATCTCAGGCTATTGCACTGGTTGAGTTAACCAACATTCTCTTCTGCAGCAGTAACACTGGACCAGTTATAGTGGGAGTTTTCCGGCTAACATGCTGTGCAGTGGAAGCTGGGCATGAGCAAGAGCATTGAGAGGAGATTTTCTTTCATGAAGCTGAAATGAACCGTGTTTTGGCTGGACATTTTGACATCTGTTGATCATGGGCCTGATTTCAGGCTTTCTCAAGCCTGCAGAAAGACTGTCCCTAGCATGAGTGAGGCAAGGGCTGGGGGACTGATGCTTGTCCCTTTCCCAAGTACAGCTTGTTGTCCAGCTTGGCAGAGATGGGAATCAGTGCAGAAAATAAGTGATGTCTTATAAAGTCAGCTTCATCCTCCCTCTCCTTTCCTCTTTCTTCAGCTCTGTTTGAGCCCAGATTTCCTGGCAGAGCTGTTCAGGAAAGCTTGCTTGAGTGTCATTTCTGTTAATTTCTTTTGTGAATTAAACAAAGAATTTGTGACTCCAGGTGTTAATCCTCTTGTTTTCAAAAGTGACATTAAACCCTTGTTAGAAAAGGCAAAAGTGAAATTTTGCACCCATGATTCATTCCCTGTTTCCTTTTTTCTTTTTTTTCTTTTTTTTTAACTTTTTGTCTCTTTTGTTTCTCTTTTTTTTCTGGATGTTTATATCATTATGCAAGAGTGGAAAATGCATTTGCCTGTGATGTAGAGATAGGAAGGATTTGTAAATTTAGCTGCCCAATTCATTAGAAGAGTTTGTGAAACTTTATAAACAAGTTATTTTGCACATGCCTTGGTCAATTAAAACAAAAACTCAAGTTCCTCTGAAATGAGACTCATATCCTACACATCCTCTACACCCAAGGCAAACTAAAATATAAAACAAAATTGCCTATAAATACTAAATCAAACAAACAACAAAAAAAGAGTTTTAGAAATTTGTGGTGTTCTATTTGGGGTGTCAGAAGAAAATGTTTTTTATTTTTTTAGACATTTTTTGCTTTTATTCATTCATTCTTTTCTTTGTAAGATGCACAGTTTGGCCAAAGGGGAAGCCAACTGGGCACTAGGATGACCACACCTATAGATTCCACCTTTCCTTCCATTGAATGTATTGCTTTTGTACCTATGTTGTAATTGCAATTAGTGCTTATGTTTCTGCAGTGATATGGAATGGAGTGGATGCTCAGAACAGAGACTGATACAGAGTACTTATAGGCCCTTTACAGGTATTTTGCCTTGTACTTCGAGGGTTTAAGGGAAGGGCGGGTCTCAGTGATAAAAATTGCTTTAGAAAAGGCTTAACCCCATTTCATTAGAGCACTTTTAATCAAGAAAGACAAGAAATGTAAACTAGAAGGGTTGGTAATTTGCAAGGCAAACATGAGTGGAGCTTCCTTGTTTCTCTCCACAGAAATGAAGGTAGACTCATACCTGATTGCCATTTGGTTTATTATCTCCCAGCATGTCTTGGTACATAGCCACTTCTTGGCTCTTTCATATAGGCACATAAAAGTGCAAGTGCCATGCATAAATACAGGCTCAGTCCCACCTGGCCCCATTTTTTCTCTGACAGGTTAAGGAGTGGTTGTGCAGAAGGATTTGAGAAATGAATTTGTTTCATATATTGTAGAGCTGAATTTTATTGAAACAGGACCTCTCTTTCCTTAATTTGATTGCTACCTGCCTGAGAAACAGTCAAGTTTCTCAGATGCCTTTTAAAGCAATGATAAAAATATAGTTTGGATAAATTTGCTCATATTTTTTCCACTGGAGATCCTGTTCTTCAAGGGGTTGTATGCCCTGGTACAGAAGTTTATTCAAGCCTGAAAAACATTGCTCTGAAATTTAGAAATTACATTATATGCTTAAAAGTTAAGCAAATTCTCAAGGGCTCTGCTGTATAAGGGCTGGAGTAATCACTGTGTTACAGGCGAGTGCTTCTAATATGGTACAGAGCTGGTTAAGGTCGACTGCTAACCTCAGTAGTCTTTGGATTACATTCTGCATGGGTGCACTTGGAAAAGATGAGATTTTTGCAATTGGACCCATATGGGCAGACATATGCTCTATCAAAGTTCTGTTGGCTTCAGTATTGTCCCCTGCACCTGTTTGCATTGATCTTGGGGCTATAGTCTGCAACTTGCTGTGTTCTTATGTTATAGGTAAACAAACAAACCCAAGGCTTTTTCCTCTGTGCTTTGGTACCTCTAGGTGTATGCGAAAGCCATGGCGAGGAAAAGTGCCATCAGGCAGTGGCTTCATCTTTGTTGCAGGCAGTATTTACAGTTGATGTTGTGTTTATGAAAGCTCTTCCTGAGACTGAGACACAAAACAAAGCCCAGCTTGTGAAGGTGAAAAAGCAAAGTTTGTTAGTGAGTGATATGGTGCTGGCAGTTGATTACCCCAGTCTGCCCACAGTAAAATGGAACATGGTACAGTGAACAGTATCATCAGAACGCTGCAGTCTTCGTCCAGTAGAGAGGATGTGGACAAGGCAGGGCAGGAACCTGTACCTGGAGTTGTGTGGAAAAAAAACCAGCATGGCAGAGGCAGCGAGAGCCCAGGGACCATCCATCTCCGCAACTGTGCTAGTGAGCAGCAGCCTACCTGGTTCTTAGCACTCCACGCACATATTTTTGTGTACTTTCCAGGAAAGTATTACACGGTTCTTCTTTTCTCTAGGCAAATTATTTCCCTTGGGTGCTTGTTTTTCTACCTGCAGTTGTCTTTTATCTTCAGGAATGCATCATCTTCACTGTAGGGACTTGAAGTTTGCACAGTATCTGGTATGCAGGTTCACTCTGAACTTGTGCTTGTAGATATTTCATCAGTATCAAGAGCTGATATCAAGAGCAAATTAATAGATAGATCACTACACAGGGCTTAACAATTTTTACTCAGACCTGCCATTTTTTATTAGGGGTCAATCCATAAAATCAAGCCAGAAGAAATTAATGTGCTGAAATTCAGTGAATCTGTGGATCACAGCTGCCATGGAAAATTTGATCCTGCTAGGTTTGTGTTTGTGCTTTTTTTGAATCATACTGAATTTTGTTTTGGTGATTAGCTGTCCCATCACACATTTCCTTAGGGATCTACTTACAAAATCAGTAAATATTGCATATAACAGTTATTCTTTGGCCATGAACTGTTTTATCTAACACAATGCAAACATGGACACAGGTACATATGGGGAGTATTGCAGTTGCTCTTCATCTAATGAGCATGTTATATGTCAAAGGAGTCTATCAACACTCATGGGTTCTCACATTGGTGTTTTAGTTGTAAATTAGCTATTCAAAAACCTCCTTAAGAGGAATTGCAGCAAACCTCATCAATATAACTGTCTGTGGCTACAGTAAGGGCTACTACCAGATTTGCATCTCTTTTATTCTTTAAGCAGTAAATGTCCTTTCAGAGCATTGTACATTTTCTCCAAATTTGGGGAATTTTTGCCTGCCCATGGGTCTCAGTTGGCTCTCCTTAAGATTGTTGGGATTGGTGGGCAGAACAAGCTTATTCCTGGATCCTTCTTAGCACTATTTTGGACCTCCCTGATGTCGCAAGATTTGTGCACCAGCTTGCAATACATACTTCCAGTGGCTTAGCTCTCTTGGGATGAGAAGGCTTCATCCCTCTCAGAGTAGTATCCTCCCAGGTCCTGTAGTACCATCCTTGCAGGCACCTCAGCTGGCTTTTGCATCTGCAACACTCCAGTGTATACCTTGCTTATGGTACCTCATTTCTCCAAAGCTGTTGAGCCTGTTCATGTGGCTCTAAGGATTAACTTAGTCCAAAAGAATAAAAGTATTTTCCTTCTCTCTCTTTATTTCACCTGTGCCATTTGCTGTCTGGGTGAAGTTTTGTTTCTTTTTCTTTCTTTTTCTTTCTTTTTCTTTCTTTTTTTTTTCTTTTTTTAAAATTTTTCTCTCTTTCTCTCAAATAAAATGCAGAAGCCTCAGATTACAAAAACAGCTGCACATGCTTTGGGTTAATGCATTTAAGTCAGGCTCCAGGGCCTGGGCAAGTGCCAAGATCCTGGATCAGCTGCTTTACCGGAATTAGGCTGCTGTAATGGAGCCCTGCATTATTGTGTTGCAATTATTTTGGATTGCAGCTGGCTGTTCCTTTTTTTTTTTNGTTTTAGCTGGGTTTTTCTTTTTTTTTTTTTTTTTTTTTTTTAAACTGTAGTGAGATAAAAGGATTTGTCTTAAAAATAGAATTTTCTTTTCAGAATCTTACAGAAGCTTTGAGTTATATATCATGTCTGTTAGAGGTGCCCCTCTGTTTAGATTTATCTTCAAGGAGAAGAACAAGAAATATTTCATAGTTTTTGAAGAGCAGGAAGAGTGCAAAAAGGTCTCAAAACATCAAATAAATGTGTATTGGAAAGGAAATAAAATAACTGATTAAAGTGTCATACAGTTACATGGATTTAGGTTCTCAGCAAGAACAGGTTTATTTTCAGCATCAAATCCCTTACTAGTAGCAAGTTCTTCTTAAAGCCGTCCCTATAATTTGAAAATCCTTTGTATAGAGAAGTAAAGGAATGAATCCAGATTTCAAACTGAAGAAAAATATTTCTCCAGCCTCGAGTCTCCAGTATTTGTATCCATTCAAGCTCTTTTTGATGCCTATTTATATACATTTCTTGTCAAATAACAGCTCTCTCAGGTTCTCCAATTGATAGCAAAAAGTAAACTGAATGCAATCATTTATCTTTGAACTGTTCAACTGTGCCCTTCTTCATGTTCTCCTTAATAATGCCAGGTCTCCCAGGAGCTCTGTCATGAAATTTTATCACATAAGCTTTTTGTTTGACCTTACCTGCTGTTCCCCTGGAACATAAGGGGGGCATAAAAAGCCAAAATGCCAGCCTGCCTTAATTAAAATTTTAGTCTCAGAAGATGTTACAGTATGTGATTTCATTAGGTATATAATGAAAGTATTTAATCATACCTCTTACTTGTCTGGGCCTTTTTACTCAGTAGTGATGTCACCAAGTTTTAAACCAACTCTGTTCAGGTGTGGAAAAGTAACTGAGAGGTGGATATATGCATCTTTAAGTGATTCATAAATTCAATTTACCCACAATTTTTGCATGTTTTCCCTAAAGGTAGCTGCTTGGAATACAAACTAGAAGGCACTAAATAAATGTTCAGCACTCTTTGCAGAAATGTTTTTTCACCCATGGGACAGTGAGCATGCATATAAATGTTTTTTGAAAGATAATGTTATTCCTTATTTCCAGGTTGGAATCTGGAAATGTAAAAAAGGTAAAAGAATGGGTAAAAGGTAATGGATATTTCTTTGACATGTAAGAAGTGCTAAATCTTACATTGTGATATGTGGTGTTATTTCCATCATTTCTCATTGCCATAATTTTAATCACCCCAACAGGAGGCTTTCCACTTCCCAGGTGAACTCATTTGTTTTATGTAGTGACTATTCTCTAAGAAAAGTATCTGCAAAAAGCAGTCTCTCTAGCCTTTTGTAAAAATGTACCTTACTTTATGTAGGAAAAGCAGAGTTTAAAACAATATTTTTTGCGGCTATGATCCTGCAGATCTTTTGAACCAGGAGGGTTTGCTTTGATAGGGAAGTTGTGTTATTCCCCAAACTATTTCTTTTTTTTTTTTTTTTTTTTTTTTTTTTGTTAGG
>VWZN01022086.1:190289-207640 GCA_013396955.1 Regulus satrapa | reverse complement strand
AAATAATTGTATGGCCTTGTGTTTTGAGGGGAAAGGGTTGGAATTTTAGCATTCAGCTATTATGTTCTAGCTCACATGGTGTGCAGTTCACACCCATACATTTTCTGTGATGTCTTCAAGTAGAATATAAAGCCTAAATATCTTATTAGGTCAAGATATTTTTATGTGTATTGCAGAGAGAAAGCAAACACAGTAGGAAGGGGTAGATCAACTGCAGCAGATTTACTTTGCAGTGTGCTTTGGATTTTAGATCCAAACTTAAACTACAAAATTGTTTACAAAGTCTTTTGAATTCCAGATGCAAGAGATGCAGTTTAAATCTTCAGATTCACGCACAAAATAACATCAGGAGGGAGACGTTTATTAATGGGTCTCCTGCGGGAGTCTTCTGAACTGCAGATACTTTGGGGTGAGGCTAAAATCAAAAATAGCTTAAATTTATAGATTAATTTTACACTCCATGAGAGTTTTGTCCATCATTTGCTGTGAAACTTCCCAGGTAATGGTCAACTGCATAATGAAAAAAAAAAAAAAAAAAAAAAAAAAAAAAAAAAAAACAAAACAAAAACCCAAAACTTTTTTTTNNNNAAAAAAACACCAACAACAAATCCCAAACCTTTTTCTTAGGTAATTGGGCACCCAGTTCTTACACATCACTCCTGGAAATGAGAAGCCAGCAGGAACATAGTGCCTCAGAGCAGCACTCCTCCAGAGGAAGCAGTGCATAGAGATGGTGTTACAATATCCATGAAGGAGGTGAAACACTTGGTTGCAGTCCAGTACTTGAGTATCTCACGCAAACTGAGGAGGGACTGATGGACCACTGCAACAAGAAGGGCTTTGTTCTGGCTGCCTAAACCCTTGCCTTGAATTCCTGCTCTCACTTGTGCTCAGAATGGTTCTCATTATGTGGCTTCCACAACCTGGCTAACTGTTCTGTGCAAGATTCCCCAATTAGGCTGGCTTTCCTCCTGTTTTACAGATAACCTTTAGGGTTTGTTTGAGAATCAAAAGGTTCTTTGGGATGCTTAGGGGTATGGTTTAGTGGTGGATGCACTGTTAGAGCAATGGCTGGACTTGATAATTTTAGAGGTCTTTTCCACCCTAAGCAATTCTGTGATTCCATTCTGTGATTCTAAAACTGTGTTCGATCTTGCTGAACAGCTTTCTTCAGTTTTTTTTCCTCCTTATGGTTTTGTAAATACCTTGGGATGGACCAACTCAGACATTTTGGTAAAAAATAAAGTTGTCAAAGACTGCCAAATGTACTGATCTATCTAGGAGCTAACTTTTTCTTCTTTAATTATAATTTAATCATGGATATTGTAAATTTGTATTATTATAAAGTAAAAGCTACATTCATCTACTTTAATATTTTGCCCATAGCTTATTTCAAAAAGTAATGGAGAACTTAGCCTAGTAAAATTGTGGGAATAGATACCAACCATATTCTTCCGTCTACAAAGTCTACTGAGCACTACTCCAGCCAGGACAAAGTAAACAAAAATAGGCCAAAAATATCCCATAGAATATCCACTGTACACAGGTGAACTCTGCTTGCGCAATGAAGTGGGTGGCATTGCCAGCAAGTAACTAAAGGGAGGAGAGACTGGGGAGAGGATTCTGTCTCATGTGCAAAAGAATAGTCCTTTTCCTTGAGAGTCAGGAAAAGTGTTAAGAGCTAACTGGCTAACATTTTCCCAAGTATTTCAAATCTGAAATAAGTAATTTAATGGTCTGACTAATACTGGATAATGAGCACAGTCTAATATTTTTTATTACCATAATAACTTATTAAACTGATTAATATCTTCTAGCAAGATGTTCATCCTCATTTTAGATGTTTTCAGTGATGCAAGCATCCTTCCACTTTCAGTAAATTGCCTCCTTTTAAATTATAGGGCCCGTTGAAACTTTGAATTTTATTTCTAATCTGAAAACTTCTAGGTTTATCTTCCAGACATGTAATTTTATTTTCTGGTCTGTTCAAGAACTGTTGTTATGGTTTAACCCCAGCGACCTACTCAGCCCCATGCAGCTGCTTACTCAGTCTCCCCAGCTGCACAGAGAATCAGAAAATTAAAAATGAGCAAACTAATGAGTTGAAATAAAGACAGTTTAATAGGGAAGCCAAAAGCTGTGTGTGCAAGCAAAGCAATACAAAGAATCCATTCACCACTTCCCATGGGCAGACAGGTGTTCAGCCATCTCCAGGAAAACAGGGCTCCTTCACACCTAAGAGTTACTCAGGAAGGAAAATGCCCACTCTGAGCATTCCCCAGTCCCTCGTTGCCTCAGCTTTTTATGCTGAGCATGTTGTCATATGATATGGGATATTCCTTTGTTCACCTGTGTCTCCTCACAAATTCTTTGTTCACTCCCAGCCTCCTTGCTGATGGGGTGGCGTGAGAAGCAGAAAGTCTGACTTAAGAACAGCTTAACAGTAACTAAAACATCCCTGAATTATCAGCACTCTTTTCAGCACCAAAAAAAAAAAAAAAAAAAAAAATTCCTAAAATTAATCCCATGCTAGGTACTAGAAAGGAAAATAGTTCGACCCTAGCCAAAACCAGCGCAACTATCCTTTTGCAGATACTTTGTCTTTTGAATAAGTTGAGCAGAGTGAGCTCATTAAGCCTTTCAAAAAGAGACTTTCTGACTTTGAATCATGTTTTTATCTTGCTTCTCAGCTCCTGTCAGTTTTGGGGAATCTTCTGCAAATGTAAACACCTTCTTTGGGCAGAATTTGTTGTTAAAATATTTTCAAAGGTTTCACAGGGCTTCACCAAGAGCTGGTGCTTGTTCTCCTTGGCTTTTCCGTGTAAGCTCAAATTCAATTTCTTCACAGTGCTCCTGGCAGTTGCATCAGGAGCTGAGCTGGTCTATACTGAGGGAGGGAAGGAGGGGAAAAGAGAGGGAGGGTGGCATAGGGCACCAGAAGGATCCTGTACTAGTTGCAGAGCAGGCAGGAGCATGACCACATTCTGTGCAGCACCCCACTCAGCACAATTACCTCTGCTTGAGGTCCCTTTTGACTTTGTTTTGGACTTTGATTTCTTTTGGACTAAGCTACTACAGTGTGTTGCCAAGGTACCTGAATTTTAGGTGGCAATATGCTGAGTAAAGCAAAAAGGGAGCAAGTGATCTCTCAAATCCTCTTACACCAAAAACACTATCGAGTGCGAATGTGTTTGCGTTGGATGGGCATGGATGCAAGGGTTCTGTTCAAGTGGAAAGAGTGCAATAAGATTTGCAGTTCAGGGACTCTCATCTCACATGTTCCAAACATTGGTAACACGTGCTACAAATCTAAAGAGTCCCTCCCAACATGAATGTGCCATTCATGAAGGATCTATGCTGAGGCCAGGAGAGCACCAAACATGCTTTAATTGCAGCTCTTTTGAGCTGCATAGCCTCATTAGGAAATTGAAACATTTGTGGGTCTTTCATGAAGTCTTTCTCCCCTGGGATGTTTAAGTTAGATGATTTTTAGCATGGTGAGGCAGGGCTGTAAAGGTTCACAGAACTACCTTGATGATATGACAGCCTCTTCCATTTCACTGGAATCCAAGGCTCATCTTTCCTCTGAGGCATTCATTGAAATTCTGTGCACGATTTGTTCCTCTGGTTGTTTAACAATGTCTCTCATGTTTGCCCTGATTTTAAAAAACCCTGCTTTGTAGCAGAGATAACATAGAGCAGGATGATATAATTGCAGTAAAGAGGCCCTGGAGCTTGCAGTAATAGGATGGTTCATCTGATGTGTACTGCCATTAGAAAATAACCCACGTATGTATGTTCTCCAGGGATGGTAAAGAGGCTTTTAAGAATTACTCTTCATGCAGTCTGAAAGCTAATGAGCAAAAGAGCAAGTGCAAAGAAAACTATTGCTGCATAAGCACGTTGCCACCTCCTGTTCTCACTTTTNTCTCATGTGCTGGAATCAGTTTTCAAGACTTTTGAGAATACAGTATTATTTCCATGTCCCTGAATAGTAAATAGCACATCAAAAGCATGGCATAGTTTAAGACTGTGCTATGCAGATACAGACTTAGTAATTTTGGTGGAATGGTACTCTATGATAGTCTGTACCTGAGGAAAAAGGAAAAAAAAAAAAAAAAAAAAAGATGCAGTGTCAAACACTGTGCTAAAAGATTGATATGAATCTCAATTCTCCCACCTCCACTCTTTCCTGGCCAGAGTGCAGAAACATACAAAGATATCAACAGCCAGTAAACACTGGAAGACCTGTTTAAAATATTACATGAAGAATTTGGGCTGCAATGATAGGAAATTTAGAGCAGCTGGTTTCTGTTATTAACTTCTTGTCCAAATGGATTGCCACTTAGAATGCAAATTGTTCTACTTTCATTTGTGCTGAAACAGAAGCCATTTAGCAGAACAAATACTGGCTTTTTTGTTTCATCACAGCTTTTTTTTTTTTTCTTGCTTATAAAGTTTGTTGTAGATTTTTAAAAATCACTTTTTAGTATTCTGTATATCCTCTGTAATGTTGGAATATACTTGTGTACCTTGTCACATTTTATGTTCAATAGAATGGTCAGACCTGCATCTTTCTTCATGCATTTAACATAATAAAGGGTCAAGATTTCCTATCAGGTAAAATGAAATGCTTTATTGAGATGCAGAACCTTGAAGAAGATGCTGGATTTTGACTAAATGCTGTACTGGATTCTACAGCATGGTCTGATATCCATAGCTTCAACTAATTCCAATGGGTACTGATCATTCAAAAAAAAAGTCCATGAATATTAAGTAAGGAAGAGATGACAGCCAGCATCTTTGCAAAGATACACAGAGGCCAGTAAACTTCTTAAAAATCCCCATTTCTACTCACAAGTCAGGATATTAAATATTCAATAGTACCTCCTTCTGATAAAGTGACTTCTTTTCCCTGAAAGTCTGAGAGGATTCAGGATGCTGAATCTATTTGCTCCCATCCAATCAAATTGAAAGTATGTTAGAGTGCGTGTGAAGTATTTGTACTGAAGCTTTTCTGTATGGCCAGAACATTGCAAAAGGCTGACCCAAGGAGTAGGAAAAAGGTCTTATTCTCCCTTTCAGGGATGTAACTGATGTACTCTGCAGGTTGGGACAGGGGTGAGTGGTGCACATATCCTATGGTCAGAAGAAATTGCTTAAGTCCTTGAAGAGAGTTAGAATGAGATTGCTAAAATAGTAATGCATATCCCAGTGAACCTCAGCTCTTCAGCTTGTCTCCTTTTTATACCTCTGCACCTAAAACCTGGAGTGGTTATTTCATGTACTAAGCAGTGTTTGCTAGTACAAAGGAGATTTTCAGTGTGTTTGTGTGTGTGTGTGTATGTATGTGTCAGTGGAATTAGATGGTCTTTAAGGTCTCTTCCAACCAAACCCATTCTATGACTCTGTGTTTCTGTACTACCCTCAGGAGATCATGCCTATAAATTCATCAAAGGGTAGCTACTTCAGCTTTTCCATGATTTGTTGTTCCAGTTTGATTGTCGTGTCTGCACTGGGTCATAAACCTGTCATATTTGGAGAATATGGAACACAAAGCTGAGGTGAAGAGAGATCTGTGTATTGCAACACACAGCAGGGTATTAGCATTAGTCTCACAAAAGTAATGTTAATGCACTCATGTATACTAGAGATAACAGAAGGGCTGCTTCCTACTTGACCCCAGTGGTGTCTGTCTGTCTCTGCAGAGAATCAGGCTGCCACCCTGTGCCAGTGCATTACAATCCAGTTCTGTGAGCCCAAATCCAGTGTTGGATTACATTCCCAAAAGTGTCACTTGATCCATGGCTCACTATCTATCTTTGGTTCTTTACACATCTGGGACTTAGTTTTTACAACCAGAGGTGACAGGAGATGAATTTTTTGTTGCCACTTCTGCTGTCAGTTGGCCCTCTACTTAAACTTCCAGTCCTGCATATATATAAGTACTAGAAAGAATAATGCTAATTTTTTTCCTATTCTTTATCCCTTCACCCCCATAATTGGTGTACTGGAGCAGAAGCAGACTTGCAATTTTATTATTGCTGTATAAGCCTTCTGTAAACTCAGTTACAGCAGTTCTGATGCTGGTAATTTTTATGACTAAAAAATATGCTGACACAGTGTTTGGGCATAGGAAAAGAGCAAATCTGAATGTATAATAATCCAGTGAGTTTGGGAGATTTTTAATGCTATATCCCAGCCAAGTTAATCACTCATGGAATTATTTCTTTTTATTTTGCTCAGTTGACTGGAGACATTAATCTCTGGAATGGCATTTTAATGCCAAATACTTGACCAGATATCTCAACATTTCCTGGCATAAGAACAGATTTAGAAGGAAAGGTATCAATTGACAATAGACCAGGAGAAACAGAGACATTTGTTACTTTATTTCTGTTACACAATGAAGAAATATCCAGATGATGGTTTTCAGTTTATGATGTATATTGAACCAGATACTGTATTCATGAATATAAATTGAGCAGACATGACACAATTTTTTCATAAAAAGATGACACACAGTTGCTCCTTCTGGTAGTTCTTCTTTGTCTGAAATATGCTTCTTGTAAAAACATCACTACAGAGTTAATAGTGCACTGCATAACTGCATGTTAAAAATATGAGTGCTAAAGAACACAGAATGTGTTAAGGAGAAATTATTTGTAGATTTATAATACCTCTGTCTGGCCACATTTTTCAAGGGCAGGATCTTTCTGCATCTTCCTTTCCTTTCCTGCTTTTTCTGTGAAGTTCTTGATTGCTAAATTTTGGCAAAACCCAGACAGCCCAGTTCCATCTGTCTAGGCTCATTCCCAGGCAAAATCGCATTGCTGCTGAGCAAATTTTTTATTTGTGCTTGCCTTCGCATCCACACTGATGCCTTATTAACTGCTTGGCTCTCTAGATCTTGGCCCATTTCTCCATTAGTCCTAGAGGAGCCATCCCAGCAGAAAACCTGAAATATTGTGGTGACTTTGAACATAGAATTAGTCACGGGTTAAAACAGAAGCATCAGCCTCTTGTCCTTGTGTAGGCACTTGTGTGTTAGCAGTGTTCCTACCAAGCAAAAGGGAGGATACTCCCTAATTTATGATTTTCCTGCTTTGACACACATGAAAATATTATGGTGGATTATGACCCTTAATATGCTCTAATTACATAAAAAACCTTGCAAGTGAGAGCCAATGTGTATAGAGGTGTTCTTCTTGATTAAATAAAGGCTTTTCTGTTTATGTCATACTAGGGAGCTGTATTACAAGGAAGGTAAGAAATGTGACCTGAAAGAAACTGTCAGGTTAGACTGTGAAGGCCAAATGCTGCTGTCCTTTAAGTTTTTGGGAGTATTTTTCCCCTGAGGATATAGCCAAAAGACAGTAGCACCCTGCATCTCTGTGCTGCGACCCTGCGCTGCAGTCAGACATTTCTCCAGGTAATCCCTGCCACAGTGTTAAAAAGCGTAGCAAAAGTGTGCTGCCCACTCAGGTCAGCCTGCCAGGGCTGCCAGCTCATGGCACTTGTTTATTGCACTTCAATTTTCATTTCCAGTTACATTTTTGAAGGAACAAGTAACTTCTTGACTAACGTGGATATAAATGATGGGATCATTTGTAGTACCTCAGAACTGTTGTAGTTTCGCCCCAACAAAGCAATAGAGTATTTGAAATTGTCTTCCTTCTTCCAGGTTACCAGCCCGTCCTGCCGAACCAGCAGCAGGGGTTCCAGGGTCTCATGGGAATGCAGCAGCCGCCCCAAAGCCAGAACCTGATGAATAATCAACAGGGAAATCAGGTGCAAGGCATGATGGTGCAGTATCCAGCCATGTCGTCTTATCAGGTATTTAGGAGTTGTAAGGAAAGACTGTTTTTCTTGGAGAATGCTTAATTGAATTACAGTGCTCTTATAACTTCCTTTGGATAGTGTGTGGAAGGAAGCCTTCTGATGAATATACTTCTAAGTCAGATTGGTTTCTTTGCTTCCTATTTATGTGGTCATAGTACTCCCGATTTTCGTTCTGATCTTGGAATGCTTCAAATGAACTATTTATTACAGCCTGCAGTGAGGGCAATGTCACAAAGAATGAAGGAATTAGACTTCTTCCTGTGAAGAAAATAATTTTTAAAAATATAAGAACATTGTTCATTTCTTCTCTTTTTTGCCAGTGCAGTACTGTTTCCTGTAATGAAGTTGAGGGCTTTGCCTGATCCAGTTAAAAATTACTCATCTGTGGAGACTCCTGCCAAGGATCTCACCATGTCTTCTATAACAAGCTGTAGCCAGATGGATTATTGTTTATTGGGTTCTGGGGAGAGGGAAGGCAGTGGCTTGATTTTTACCAAGTCCGTAAGTTACCCAGACTTATTTCCCCACCTTTATACCTAGTTTCCGTGAGTTATGCCAAGCACATGTGAGAGGTGGCCTGTGCTTACACTTCCTACTGGTCCCTCTGGAAAGTGAAGACACTAAATTACACACCATTCATTTTAATAGATTGTACTGATTGAGAAGCCATTCCCCTTTTCCCTCAGCTTCTTTGAAAATACTTCAGTGACACAGATGGAAGTGGGGGAATTGCTCATGGGAAAAATTTTCCCCTTGCATCTTCAGAATTACTATATTGAAAATGTGTTTTAAAGGTTAATGATCAAGTTAAAGGTGTAGACCTTTTAGATGGCCCAGATACACCAGGTCTTCTGGTTGCTCTGATCCCAGTAATGCTTATTCTGCTAGGTCATGACAGAGACACTTTTTCTAGGCCTAAAAGCAGAGGGAATTCTCTTTAAAACCTTCTGTAACAAAAAGATCCTCAGAGATGAGAACAATTCTGAGCAGCAGAAAACACATTTTGGCAGAACATACAGTGCACTCAAATCCAGCTAGAAGGAATATAGGGATACTGGGAACTTACTTTAACTTGCTTAGTAATTGCTGTCTTTTTTTCCCAACATCTTTCCATATTCCTACCTAGGTGCCAATGACCCAGGGTTCTCAAGGATTGCCGCAACAATCATATCAACAACCAATCATGCTACCTAATCAATCAGGTCAAGGAACACTTACAGCCACTGGAATGCCTGTCTACTGTAATGTCATACCTCCTGCCCCACAGAACAACCTCCGGTTGATTGCCCCACACTGCCCCTCCAATAACGTTCCAGTTATTTCTGCCAGCTGCAGGACAAACTGTGCGAGCATCAACAATGCAGGGTGGCAGGTCAAGTACTGACACTGTGGCTTAGATTTATGAGGATAGAGGTGCATTATTTGACAAATAAATCATGGCCTTCAAATGAAGAGGAACACAACCGAATAATCAGTTGAGGACACGAGTACTGACTACGCTGAAGTGATTTGCTGCTGGAAAAACATGTATAAAAAAAAGTAAAATAAATTTTGAAAAAAAAAAGTTTGCTGGTTAATGGTGCATATTTTTGTCATGTCTGCTAGGTATGCCTTTATAGCTTAGCTAGTGACATGAATTCATTGAGGTAAGATTTTTTCCTACCACTGAACACCACTGTGTAGATTGTAATATCCCCAATTCGGATTAGTTTTGTACTTTGTGTTGAGTTTGTGAAGCTAAAAGTATTTAAAAATATAATAAAAACACATTGTACCAAAGCTGTAATGGAAATGGAAAAAAAAAAAAAAAGAATTACTGAATGGAAGGAATAATTTATATACACAATAGAGTTTTTTTATGGATATATACTGTATTGTAGTGCTTAATCACAATAAAGCTATTTGACCTCATGAAGGAAGGTCATGTTTCTACCACCTGCTTAGTCTCCTCTGTTTCTGAGTGAATTTCCTTTAGTTTCTTCATTGTCTTTTTTCAGGTGAAGCTAATGGGGGAATGGTGCTTAATGGGCTTAGAAGAGTTTGATGAGAAGGCAACATAGCTGTGTCTCAGCATGAGTAGCATAGTAGCTAAAACCACTTTGGAATTGTAGCATAGCCACCCAGTGAATCATGTATACAAGTTCTCCTTAAACTGAGACTGTTTAAGGAGAATCCCTAGGACTGGGAATGTCTCAAACACAATTCATCATTGCTGCAAGTCTCTAGTAAGTCGCACCTCTTCAAGAGACCATACAACAGTCACACATGAGAAGATGTAGCTGTCCCATGATATTCCATCCACTGGATGGAAGACCAGTCAATACTGATGTAGCAACCACAGTACCCAGCAATCCTGCTACATAGAGGTGCTCTACCCAGCTGTAAAGCTATTTTGACAAAAGAAGATGACCGGAGAATCAGGTCTGTCATTTTCAAGTAAGTGGGGATGAACAATATATTTGGGAAGGTGGCTTTTAAAACACAGGGGTTTTCCAGAAAGTTTTTGTACTTCTTTCAGTTCCTGTAGTGGTTTTTATTATGTCCATCTTCACTCAAATTCCCAGCTTGTTCTGATAAATTGTTCTTGATTCATAAATGCTGCATGGAGTCTCTCATTTAGCTGCAATGATGACAACATTTGAGACAAAATTCTGAGTAATTTTTCACTTAAACTTCATTTTTGATGAATTTTGAGCACCTTTATGATAGTTAAAGTTGAGCATTCCAGAATTATGCATACACATGATGAAAAAAACCAAGATTCTTCTTTGTGTAAAATATGTGGCCTTTCCTTTGGTTTCCACTTCAGCTGTGGAAACAGGAACTGGAGAGACTACAATCTCTATTTGAAGGAAAGTTTTGGGGTTTTATTCTATACAATGAACAGATATCTTTCAGAGTTCGGTCCTTTTTTTTTTAACATATGTGTCTTAAAATGTGGAATCCAGTCCTGTGGGATCAGAAGAAAGCCAAACACTGAATTTTATGTAGTGTAATCACGATTCATTTGCTGAGAGACAGTCAAGAGCATGAGCAGTTAAGTAAACACAATTCACTCTCCAATTAGAGGTGAAATGCCTTGGGAGAGCCTGCAGATTGATTTTTTTTTTCTTCTTTTTTTTTTTTTTTTTTTTTTTAAGATCAAGATACTGCATTTGAATTTTTCCTGTGACCCTGAGCTGTCATTTCAGATTCCCTATATTGTATGCTTTATTTCCTATAAGTGTTTCATATACAACAGAGGTTTCTGTCCTAGTATGACTATAATTATTTGCAATTAATGCTGGGTTTGCTGCTGTGGCATCACTGACCGCTGAATGAATCAGTGTCCTTCTCTGTCAAGAGTCCACAGTCCAGCAGGAAGGACCTACCTCCGGGTGACCTTGTGCAGGACAGGTTGTATGTGCCCAGGCTGAAGGAGAGGGGAGGGAGGGGTAATCTCTGCATCCGGTGTCTGGAATGAAGACACCCTTTGGTCATCACTGTATTTAAGTCCCATTTCTTCTCTGAAGCACTACTGTTACCTTATTAATCTTCCCTCTTGTCAGGGAACAATGAATTAATTGCCTGGTAAAAAAAATATCTACCTTCAGCATCATAGATCAATGGGAAGCTGGGCTGTGGATGCTCTCAGTAGAGATGGGGAAGGGAATCTTAAACGAAAGCCTAATAATCTTGCTTCTGCAGAGAGAATTTCCTCATGTCCTTAGACCGCTCTAGGTCCTGTTCCCTTGGCAAACAGCATATCCCATACCTGACCATAGTCATGCTTTCCCATTATTTACCTGTCTGCTAGCACAATGAACAGCTGGTAGAAAACACCTACTTAGCTGTGGGGGCACTGACTGACTCCTCTCAGCCTTGTGGCAGCAGCAGCTACCTGCACAATAGTGTGCCTTCCTGCTGATATAAGACTTCAATTTTTTATAAACAATTTACCAGTTTTGGTGGGCGGTCACAGCTACCCTCCCCAAAATAGCATCCTCTGATTTTCTCACTCTCCAAAGAGTTTGAATCTCCTTAGGCATATGAGGACTGAAACTGTTCTCCCTCAGATAAGGAGAATGCCCTAATTATTGCAAGTATCATGTTTATGGGGGAACCATCTCACATGATGGTGCACTGTATTTGTTTTATTCTGAAAGAATGTTTATTTGAAAAAGTTGTGTTTTTTTTTAATTTGAGAAGTAATTTTTCTATATCAAGTGAAGAAAATAATTTATCATTTTTAATCATACTTTATTTTCAAGTCTTTATCCTATTTTTGCTCATTAGTAAAAATATTCTGAGCTGGATTGCTAACACCTTTCTGCTATTAAGAAATAAATGTTTCAGCATTAATAGAAGGGGAGGAAATGAGGAAAAAAGAAATTATGTAAATACATATAACAAAAATGCATAGATGGAGCTCAGTGCTTTTTCCTCAGTCCTTAGAAATACTTGAAAGTAATCTCTGTAAGAGGAATGCTGTTGGATTCACTTAGCAACTCAGGAACTGGTCACCATGAGTTCAAAGTCCAGCTTACAGCACAGAAATTGTTTGCAGTCCATGTGCCTCTCCTGTGAGGTTGTTCTGTCTCCCTGGGCTTGTTTTTCTCTAGTCTTCCCTTGGAATTTGGGAGATTCAGGCAGCTGCTTTGTGGCAACCCTGTTGTGGTACTAGAGACTGTTACTTGCATTTTCCCTTTGCCTACTGCATACTTGCCTTGTTAATTGAATACTGCTTTCTCCTTTTTTTTTTTTTTTTTAAATATTCTATAGCTGATGGAAGGTTCTGCCAAGAACCTTCATATTTAATTTGCCACTTTTTTTTTCTAATTTTTATTGCATTGAGAAAGCAAAGAGGCATATCCTGAAATAAACTGACTCCATCAGATGACACTGATCAGCCTTTTGGATGGCTCTAATTAATTTGGGCTGTAATTTGCAGAGGCTGTACATCCTAACAGAAGCCACATGCTATTTTCTATTGTTTTGCCCTTTGTGCTGCCCAAGTTTTCCTTCTAAAACTGTATTCCCTTATGTTTCTGTTTAACTCTGTGTGGAAAGCTTCCTATACTGAAGGAAGACTGCACAAATTATCCCAGCAGCCAGGAATGGGAATTGCAGGGGGGGATGTAGAATAGGCAAAGACTGTCTTGTTCTCTGCACTCTTAGCTGCTCCGTAGCATGAGGCCCTGCCCTGACATGGCCATTTAATGCTTCAAAACAATTTTTCACTTGGTATCCCTGAATGGTGCACAGGTCAGTGTCCTTTCAGCCCCTCTGTTCACTAGTCTGTTGAATTGTGTCCCGTGTCGTGCCTTTGAGCCAACTGCAGAGAACCAGTTTCCTCCCTTAATGGTCAGTGGAGAGGGGGTCTGGTGGAGGGTGATGCCCAGTCTGGGCTTGAGGCTTTGTCATGTTGTCCCTCAGAGTTCCTCTTGGCAGGTAAGGGAGAGGGAGAGCAGTCCTTAGTCTTAAAAAGTGTCCCACTCGTGCTTAGCCGTGCTTCATAAATGCTCACAGCTTCAACACCTTCTTAGCCCATGTTGTCTACAGCCCCATTTTGGGTGTAGGGCGTCACATTCATTTTGAGCAGTGGCCAGCTTAGGGCAAACATTAAGGGAAGCTCAGACTGGTGCTTCAACAGCAATCCTACTAGATTCAAGGAGGTTGTAGTGAGGTGAGGGGGTGATCTCTTTTCCAAGATAACAATCAAAAGGAAATGGGCTCAAGTTGCACCAAAGTTTAGACTGGATATTAGGACAAAATTCTTCACTGAAAGGGTAGTCAGATATTAAAACTGGCTGCCCAGGGAACTGGGGGAAACACTATCCCTGAAAGTATTTAAAAGGCGTATGGATATGGCACTTAGGAATAGGATTTAGTAGTGAATACAGTGTTGCTAGATTAATGGTTGGACTCAATGATCTTAAAGGTCTTTTCCAACCCTGATGATGCTATGATTCATATCTCTGTAGCAGGATAAAGAAATGCCTTGAGTGTTTTGGAGGAGAAGAAGTCTCACTGAATGCACATTGCCTGCACCTAATACAGTATTGGGTGACGCAGCAGTTTGGGGTTTGCCTGCTCCCAAATCAGGGCAGAAGAAGACAATTTCCAGCTGGATTTCTGGCCCTGGTTTGCTTTAGGAATTGACTGTCTTCCCTGCTGGTTCCTTTTATTTTTAAGAAAAGTGCTTATAAAAAGCCTTTGGGGCAGCGGATTAAATATTTAATGCCAGAGAGTGTTTCTGAGGACAGTTGGCCCTGCATTCAGTGAGGGATGTGAACTATTGCTGTACTCCTGTACACTTTGCAGACCCTGGCCTACACACTCCTGAAAAAACAGCTTTCCAGTGCACATCAGAAGGGGGACTTGACCCTCAGGCTTCTGGCTCCTTTTTACAATATCTCACCAGCTGTGGAAGGGGATGACTGCTCATTATCTCTCCTGGTATAAGGACAAGGGGACATAAGAAAAATTTTGCCTATTAAACCAGCACTCACCAAACAAATGAAATGAGAAGATATTTTCTTTTCCCCCAAAGAGTATTTAGGCAACCTGTGGCATTCCTTGCAGCAGGATACTAAGTACCATTTCAGAGGTGGGTGCATATGGTCAGAAGAGAATCTTGTTCTGAAAGCTGCTAAATAGAGCAGTGTTTAGTCCACAGAGTCAGAAAATGACCTGGAGAAATGTCACCATATCATTGCCCCACCTATAAATCCTTTCTTCAGACACTGTCAAGAGATGAGTATTGAACTGGGAAGGAAGCTTTAACCTGATGGAATGTGCAGTTCCATAAAGCAGTATTTTTATATAATAATAATAATAATAATAATAATAATAATAATAATAATAATAATAATAGTTGGTATCACCTGATAGAGTCCATCCTGTAGCAAAACCAAGGAACAGAAGGAGGTGGTAAGGATAATCTTGGTTTTTCTTCAGTTTGTTTAGTGTCATATTGCCCTGACTTCATGAGTGACTATGACTGGCCTTACACAGTTTCTTGTTCTGCTATTCAGAACAAGATGTATTACTACACTGAGAATGAAATAAAGCTTACGGGGAAGCACTTCATTATCTTTTCCTCATGTTTCATTTCTTCTTTGTAGCATATACTTGTTAATTATTGTTGTAGAAGTTAATTATTCAAAAGCAATGCTTTTCTGCTAAGAGTGGTTTGCTTCACTTGATAATAATTGAAATTTTTTTAGGTGTCTTTTGGTATATAGTCTCATATTTCATATCAAAAGTCCTGACTTTCCTAAGCATCAGATTTAATTGCTACTGAGTTTGACAGTATTTTTTCATTGACTTAAGAGGGCCTAATTGATGGAGGAATTACAGGAAAAAAACTGGAAGAGAAGAACTGTGATTAGCTTTCAAGCTGAAGAATAACAGGTGTTTAGGGTAGATTTACGGCCAGCTTATTGAAAAGTTATATTAATTCTTCCCTGGTTTTCATTTGAAGAGCTGCAAAACTGCACTTAATGAAGGACCTCATATTCCAGTTTATCCTTGTGTTGTTAAGAAATAGTTTTGGAGAACAGGTCAAAACATTTTTGCCTTTTATGCTATGGGAAAAATTTTACAAAAGGCATTTATGAAATGGAAATGTAAAACCCTGTATGGCATTGTATACCCATTGAACTCTATTAAATATATCTCTAAAGAAATGATTGAAAAAGATCCCCTCAAAGAGTACTGTGTGCTTTCAGATAAAAAGCAGGTTTCACAGATCCCAAGGCTACATGGTTTTTTAATCCTAAGAATAAATCATATGTGCATGTTTGTGAATCAAAACACTTTCCATAGCCAGGCTTTGCTTGCAAATCTGTGCCAGATCATCTCTGCCACCAGGAAAAGCTGCTTTTATCTACATGGAAAACAGCTGTTCATGAACTCCTTTGGCTTTTGGGTTTTTTCACTCTTAAGCAGTGTCTTTTTAGTGTGATTGGAAGAACAAGTGAATTGATAGTAGACAAGACTGGAAATTTTCTACTTAGTTCCCATTAGCTTTGATCTCACCAGATTCCTGTGCCAGGTGGAGCCTGTAGGGCAAAAGGGTTTCTGTGCACGTATGTGCATGTGAGTAACAATTTTTATTATTAAGAAAAACTAATTGTTTGGATTTTTCTAAAGACTTTCAATTGGAACAAGATTTTTTTTAAAAATTCTCATGAACTGTACTCCTGTCTTCCAAGCTAAGTGTTATTGATTCTTTGAGGACATGATTTAGATGTGGGACACAATGTCAGGAGGTGAGTGATTACAGTATATAGTCTTTTGATATGTGACATTTCTTGCAGATGCTGGCAGGAAAGAATGGTCTTATCTAGGAATCAAGGAGGAAAAAAATTGACATTGAGATCAAACCTTAATTGGAAAATCTGGACAAATTCTGCCTTTGAGATAAAAACTTCCAAAATGAATTAGAGAATATCTCCACAGGGAAAAAAAAAAAAAAATACTTTCAACATCTCAATGTCTATTGTAGAGGACAGGAGGTCAGACCTTAAAGCAAAGTGCTGGATATTTCTAAGCTTCCTATAAATAAGTTTAAAGCAATTTGCACATAAATTCTCAGCTAATCTCAATAGGAAGTAAAATGGAGGCCAGCAAGCATCCAGAATCTCCCTGGCGCAAATATTCAGTGAGGGTCAAGTCTTGGCTACACTTAAACTTGAGGCAAGGTTTCTTTCATGGGAATCTCAAAGAGTTGCACTTGCATGAAGCTCACACGTGGCACTTGAACCAAACTCCTGTGTGTTAATGGCCACCCTTTCATTTTGTTTCATCTCTGCAGATGAAACACTGAGACAGACAGCCTGTGTAATTCAGAACTGCTTCAGGCATCCACACTCCTGCTTCCTACTGGGTCCGTGAGCCTGTTGGGCAACATATTCCCATGACTATGGGCTATGCACAGCTTGATGCTTCTTTTATTGGCATGGATATCAGAAAACCACATCGTGGAGCTTGCTGTTATCTTCCACAAGGTTGAAATTACCAGAGTGTGTTTCAGAGACTACAAAGGGGTCCAAATTATATGAAAAACACTTGGGTAAATCTGGATGCATGGATAAATCTGGATCCTTCCTGCTGTCCCAGAGATAGAGAGGAGGATAAGAGACTGTTTTAAATATTTTTTTAACATATTATATTTTCTCAGTCCACTAGGATTTGAAGATTATATGTAGTTGGCATGGGGTGGAAGGAGTTACTGCTGATCTGTGAATAAAGATGTTGCAGACATCAGAGCTGTCACACAGCAGTGGAATGAGCTCTGGACATAAAGCAGTCAAACAGCACAGAAAAAAAAATCGATCTAAGAGTTGTTCTTTTATTTATTCATGTGCTTCTAAGCTCCCCTAGACTGGGGCTGCATTTTTTAGAAAGCAGTCTTGCACTACAGCAGAGGTTCTATGGTTCAGGGCTAGAAGTATTGCCCTTCTTTGCTTAAGGAAAAACCTGGTGCTTGGCTCAAATTTTTTTTAGGTTCTTTTTTTTTTTGG
>VWZN01022086.1:159250-190224 GCA_013396955.1 Regulus satrapa | reverse complement strand
AGGGGCTTGTTTGTTTGTTTTGGGGGTTGTTTTTGGTTTTTTAGTGAGAAGGGGAATTTTCTGAATAGATGTAAGTATCTCTTTAGTAAAAAAAAGTCTGTTAGTCTGTAAAAGTAGCATTGTGCAAGTACAAGCATGGAAAGGGAAGCTGCAGTTTTTTAAAATCACTCATCTAATACAGGACCCTGCTGGTATAGCATCCTTCTCATCTATAAAGCATGCAGTTTTTATAAAAGAGGGGGTGGTGTTTAACTACAGAGGTACCACTGGTTTTTAAATGTATTTTTGTGCAAATAAACAAGTCTTTTTGGTTTTTTGGTTCTTTTTTTTTTTTTTTTAGAACTGATAATTTCTTCTGTGTTAAAAAGCATCAGAAATAGCTGACAGAAAGCAGCAGTAGCAGGACCATTTTACTTAGTTTTGTGTGATGAGCTCTACAGAATTTTTACTGCATTTTTTTCTCCTTTTTCTTTTTTTTTTCTTTTTTTTTTCTGCCCAATTTTATTCCTAGTAAATACACTCATACCGCTGGGAGCAGGGTGTAGTCTCTGAAACATCTTACAAAGGAAACAAATGGCTTGCAGATTTGGTGAGAGGGGCATGATGGCAGCTGTTTTTTTAGGAGCACAGGAGGAGGTTCAGAGCAGATAAAATGCTGCTGTGTGCTTCAGGAATATGAGGTGATGTGCTGGAGCTTGGAATAGAGAAGTCTCTGAAGCTACTGGCCAAAATGAGGAGCCTGCACTTGTGATGGTTTGTGAGGATGCACCAGCACCAGTGTGAGAGACATGTGTGACCTGATGCCAATGTGGCTTGCAAATGAAGTCATACCATGGCTGCCTGTTCCCTGTGCATATTATGAACAGTGTGATAGGCGTCTTTGAACAGCAGAAGCATGAAAAAACAGCTGTGGCTATACACAAGGTGCCAGGGAAGGCATTTCTAACATCAGCAATATGTATAATAACAGTCAAAAAAGGATGTCTAATGCTCTGGCACCCTTGAGATCCAGAGGGGAGATTAAACAGATGCTAATAACCACACTACAGGACTGGTTCTGTGAGAGAGAACTGGTCTTTTGCGTTCACAGAGAAACACAGGCAGAAAAGGCACCATTTGAGATTCTCAGCCTGTTCTAGCAACAAAGAATATTCCTTCTGCTGATGCTGATTTCATTTAAAAGAAGAGCTATTCAGTTTTTCAGGATAAAAACATCATTTACAGAGATCTGTGAGGATGCAATATTCTAGGGTGGCATGAATTGCTTTGTGCAAGCTCCCATTCCTCTGTCTAGAGGAGCCAAGGTAATTAGTGCAGCTTGACATCTAACTTCTAGACAGCAAGATGTGGGAAAAATTATACCCAGGGCACAGAAATCATTGCAGGTACACCATTAGCAACTACTGGATTGCCAATGCCCTGTGATGACTGTAGTTAGAACACACACTTCCACCACCAACTGGAGCACAGCCTTTCTAAAATGAATCAGGGAAATTTGTGTCAAGGGTAATAGCTGAAGAAAAGGCCTGAAGGTATGGGATACTCATTCACATAAATAGTTATTTCTTCAGAAATAGTAACATCTTGAGCTGAGGGAAGACCAAGGGGAAGTGCTGGGGTATGATCTTTGCTGCTGACAAATAATGGAGCAAGGGCTTTCCATTTTGTGATGTGTGTCTGTAAGTCCCATAAAACCAAGGGTCACAACTGCTCTGTCTCTCAGCCTATTACCCACTCTATTTCTTCATAACAGTAATTCATCTGTGCATGGCTTTTCAGCTGGTGTGAGATTTGAGATTGAAATGGTGGCTGTCAGCTTGTAAGAGAAACTGGGTCCTGCAGGAGTTAAAACCCTGACAGCAGAGACCCACATTGTTGGTGGCTTTCAGATAACAACAAATATCTGCTGGCCCAACTGCCTCAACAGATGCACATTCCTGTCAGTCAGCTTTGATTCACATCCACATTTAGCTTGCAAATTTGGCCTAATGTTGATGACCCCAGACAGGCAGCTATGTGACCTTTTGGTCACTTGTGTGGACCAAGTCATCCTGGTATCTGTGAAGCTCAAAGTCATGATAAAACAGGCATCCCACACAATAATCTGCTGCCACACTTAATCCTGCATTTGTTTCTTGCTTACTTACAGCAGCCAAAGTGGCATTAAGAGTGCCCTGTGTCAGTGGCACTGGAATTTGGAGCTGGGCTTCAGAAGGTAGTAGTGCTGTCTCCTCCCAGCCAGCACTCAAAACTGCTGAGCAGAGTCCAGCGCTGAACTGAGCAGATATGACCAGTATAAATATTGCACATGCTCAGCTTTTAGGAGAGGAAGAGCCCTCCAGGGAATGGACAGCCAACTTTGCCAGTGTTGTATTTCCAATCTCAGTCAGGGTAGATGTATTCTCCCCAGAAATGTGTGCTCTCCTGGAAACTGGAGCAGTGTCCTGATGTGTAGGTGGTGGGGCAGGCCTGATAATCTTCTTTGCTTCTCTTTGCTTTTAAACATAATCTCATTCCACCTTCAGAGAGCACAAATTTTATTTTCCCTTAGAGATATTAGACTGTGAGTTAGAGGAGTAAGAGTGGTGCTGTTACACACTTGAGTTTAATGCATTGGATGCTATTCTGCGAGGAATAGGGAATTTTGTATTCTTGTCATTTCCATCACGATTCTATAGAAAGAGGTAGGACACATATGGAAGTTGGTTTATACTAACATTAAGTCCTTCTGAAAACCTAGCTAATTAAAATTGTGTTGTGTTCTGATTTTGTTATGCCTCTGCTATCACATAAGATAGTGGCAAACACCAAAAGCAACATGGAAAAGTGTAATTACTTAGCTAATTTAGTGATATACTTCAATGCTTTCTATTTATTCACTCATTTTTATTTGCTTCTTCTGAGTGCTTTCACAATTTTGGGTTTTTTCATAAAACTCCATTCACAATTGCACATTGATAAGAAGAGAAGGGAGGATTTTTTTTTTAAGCATTGTCACTGTCTCTGACCTTTTCTTTGAATTTTGTTTATTTTGGATTCACAATCTCCTGAACTTTTTTTTTTTTTTTTTTTTTTTTTTTCAAAACAGTCCTCATAGCTGCAAAATGCTCTTGGAAAAAGAATGTGGTATTAAGAGTATAGAAACAGCCAATAGACTGAAAAATAAATTTTTCTATAAATTAGGTTATTTTACTTGCTGTTGGCACACTGGCTGGCTTTTGGCTAAAATACACAAGATATCAAATGTGACTTTAACTGACACATCTCTTTTAAAGAGAATTCCAGTTGAATGTGTGTATTACAAAATACAGATGGGTAGGAAAATTCCCACCTCAGGGTCTATGCAAAGTCCTTACAATTCCCTGTGTTAGCCAAGGCAGTACTAGTTTAAGAGCCATTAACTTGCACTAAGGTGACACTGGTTTGCACTTCTGTCACCATCCATACGCACAGATTCAACTTCTAGTGCCTGCTGGTATCTAGAAATAGCAGTAGTGGCAAAGATATACAGGAAGATGAGGATAGTTTCAGATGTTTATAATGTGGAGCTTCTTGACTGAAATATGCTTTTTCCTGTTCCCTTGCATTAGAAGTCTTAACATTTCTACCCTCTTTCAAGGGAAGTTCTGATCCTGTAAGAAACCCTCTCCAATAATACCAAACTCTTGATAATAATTTTCCCCAGATGTTTCATTGTATATTCCCTGTGTAAGGAGATCAGCATCATCACTTCTTAGCAGATGGAGCCACTAGGGTTGACCAAGATCATGCAGAAAGTCAGCAGACAGCAAAAGAGAAAACAGCCAGAAAACAAAAAGAGTGCAAGAGTTCAAGAGAAACACAAAGTTCCTGCATGTAGCTGATGTTAAAACTAGGAGACACCAGCATACATACAGCTCAAGGCTGTAATGTATCTTATCCCCAGTGCTGCAAAGGAAGGTGCAGGATGAGTCCCAGAGGTAGGATTCATGCCTTGCTCATTCAGAGCAGCTTAACTTCAAAGGCAAGGAGAAAACCTCTGTGGTTCTACCCCTCCTTCTTGTACCGTTCTTTCTTGCTCAATTCATTTTTTCTCCTAAGAAGTGGATAACAAGTGGTTGATATATTGGCAGCAGGAGAAATCCAATGTGGGCAGATTATAGAATTATGGAATCTGAGTTTCAAAGTGTCAGAGGCTCATATATTTATATTTATATTTATATTTATATTTATATTTATATTTATATTTATATTTATATTTATATTTATATTTATATTTATATTTATATTTATGTTTATGTTTATGTTTATGTTTATGTTTATTAGTTATATATTTTATTGTTTTGTTTGTTTGTTTGTTTGTATACTCTTTTGGCTATCACTGAAATAAAATTGTCCAAAGTTGGTAGTGTAAAGGGCCTGAGAGAGCTGGCAAATCTCAAAAAGAAATGGACAGATCTGATTAAAAAAAACCAAAAAAAACAAAAAAAAAAAAAAAAAACGAAAAAAAACCAAAAAAAAAACCTAAACAAAACCAAAATCCAACTAACACAGCTCTAGCGAAACAAACCAAATACAGATTTAGAACTTCCCTGCTTGAACTTTTCCTCTTCCCCTTCCCTCTCCCTGGGGTTTCTGTTTTAGAGCTCTTGAACTGATTTGTTGAGACAGATCAAAGTATAAAGTATTTCTCAGCTGGTCTTATTTCTCTCACTGGATTGTAGTGGCAGGAGACAGGCAGCTCATTACAACTGGGAGAGTGCTCCTGTGAAACCAACTTCATTATAGCTAGTAAGAAAAATATTATTCTGCTGAAGCTATAGTTCAGTCTCACCATCACAGAAATAAATTATTTTAGAATGAATAAATAATGTCACACTGCATCTCATTAGTGTATAAGGCTGAGTAGTAACATGATGTTAAATACATCTGAACTGCACTGCCTCTTCCTGGCATTTTGAAGACTTTGAAGTACATCTTGGGTCTGTCCCAATTTTAGCATGTTTGCCCTGCACTTGTTCAATATCCTCCTCTTCATCAGTGCTTCAGTGAACAGGGAGGATGGGAGGGGGTCATGTACTTCAACAGCCTATCAGCCTTTTCCAGCTGCTGACTGCATTTAGGAAGGCACCAGAAGGGTAGGTTTTGGGTGGTTTCTGAACACAGATGTGGCTCCTTAATTTTTCTGAGAGCCCATCATGTATTAATCATGTAGTGCAGAACTGTTGTCAGTTTGAGAGCAGCTCAGAGCAGGCAGGTTAGGAGGCTGCTTCTTTCTACAGACCATATATGTGAGCTCTTCTTTCAAAAGCTCCTGACAGTCAAGGGGCAGGACAAGCTTTTTGCCTTTTCTCCTCTGCTCTTGTTATTCTTCCCAGAACTCCCTCTTACCTGCTCCAAGCACTATCCCTTATCAGTCCCAAAACAAGAAAAAGCCTCATTCTTTTGACCCAGGTCAATGCAATAGTTTGCTCACAGCTATGCAGATTTTTTGGGTAAGTCAATGGAGAATGATGGCTCCATTCAGCAGCAGAACTAGTTTGTGAAATTATTCCTCAAACTGATTTTAATCTTAGAAAGAAGTGTAAAGAGGAGAAGAAAGAGAAAATAAATGAACCACCTAAGGCTTTGGTTCAGCAGTAGGGGCAGGAGCAGATTTCAAGTCTCCTGATTCCCATGAAATCACCAGAATTCTGAATTAATGAAATTCTTAAATACATTTGAGTTGCACATCGTAAGTTTAGCCATTACATGCAGAAAGAAGAATTGGAGTGACTTTCATTGGAAAGGGACTCTCCTAAGGGTTTGCACTTTTGGTTCGGCTTAAATGCAGCATGGTACATGTTGCAGGCTCTTTTTCTTTCCTTTCCCTTCACATAAGACAAAAGAGAGACAAAGAAAGACATGTCCTTGTAAAGAAGTATAGCTATATTGTATGTCAGCTGGCGATAATTTTTAAAGCAGAAGGACTGGTATTTTGCACAGGTGTGGCTGAATTACAAGAGCCCATCTGGGCAGTGAGGTAAGAGATGCTAATGCTGGCAGAGGAGCTTATCCAGCCTAAGTGAGAATGTGGCTCCATTTAAAACCATTGTAGCTGTTCCAACTACACAAATATTAAACATTGCTCAGGCTCTGCAGCAAGTTCTCTTGCAGAGTAAAGCAAGATGTGGGGTGGAAGTGAGGTCATATCCAGAGTTTGCTTGCTAAAGGAAAACGTTGAGTGTGGATAAGAGACAGTATAGTGTTAAGACATATTTCCAAAGCAGGACTTGCTGCCCCTTGTATGCCTTCTGGGGAATGGGAGAAGAAAAGCTGGTGGATCCAAGTCCATGACTCAATAACTTTTTCTTTGTATGCCCCAATGTTAATCTCATCAGCAACCACTTCCTGGATTCCTAGTTTTGCTAGTTTAGAAAAAGCAGTCACTTAACAGGACTGAAAATGAAACATGGTTTCCTGCTTTACGTGTACTGTGTGTGGGGATTTTGATAGGTGTACCATAAACAGAGCAATTTTTGGCCAGGTTCTTGCAAGAAATAGCAAAATAAGTCTGTGAACCCTGATCTAGTGCACTCCACACTGGAAAGAAAGGACCAACAAGGATGTGACATGAATGTAGACACCCGAGGAAAGGATAAAAAAATCTCAGGCTCTCTCCCACCCCTGTCTGTATGAGATCTACCGTGAAATTAAATTTCCTCAACAAGGCATGGTTTGAAGAACATAAAGCACATGAAATCTCCTGGGGAGGCTGTACTTGAGAATTGTGTTCTCAGTTTGCTGTAGTTTAACAGCGTGAGAGTGGGCTCATCGGGATTTCCTGTATGCTAATGGCAGTCTTTGATAGCTCATTCATCTTACCTTTCCATGGCGCTCCCACCTGGACACACACATTCAGTGTCTCTGTGGGGCCTGTGACCAGAGTTAGTGTCCTTGTGGGGCATTTTAAGTAGGTGGAATAGCTAAGCATCATGGTGTGTCACTGTTTTCTTGTGTAAAAACCAACCTAAGCATGAAAACAGAGGAAATACAGCCCAAAATGGGCTTTCCATGTCAAGGAACCGTGTCCAAAGCACTGTGTCAGGCTGTTGCTTTCATTCATGGATGACTGTAAAATTACATAGAAATATTGTCCCCCTGTCCCTATGTGCATGGTTTGGAGCCATGCCCATCATGGGCCTTGAGACCCCCTGTTCTCCAAACATCTGGCAAGATTTTCTGAGGTAAATGTAGCATAGAGAGATTTCGGCTGGTACTATATACACATGGTGGGGCCCCTGTAGCAACAGGTATTGATCCAGATTTGTTTTTATGTTTCATAGCTGGTGTTTCAGTTACTTAGAGGACACTATTTTATATAACTGAGCTGAAAAGTTTGAGGTTTGAGGCTTGAAAAAGGCTCAGGAACCTGTACCTATTTAATGTGCTTTTGTTTGTCGAAACTCACTGTTTTTGATCTTTCCACAAGTCACAACCTCTTTCCCAAGCGAAAGGCTGACCTCTGTGTAGCACCCTGCTGCTTTCGGAATGGTTTCTGCTCCACAAACACTTCTACAGGGTTCTATGGAAGGGAACAAAGATTTAGCTGGCCGCAAATGTGTCAGTGTGCCTACACACTTGCGATATTGCAATATGTATTCATCCCCCCAAGTGTGATGTGTTTATCCCTTCCCCTCCCTCATCCCTGGAATGTTATCCCATTGGCTGATGTATATGCCTCCCCCGCCCCTTTCCTGAGATTTGAAATACCCCGGTAAGTCTTCCCTGTGCCCTCTCTTCTTTCCTGGACTCCAGCCAGAATAAACATCCAACATCAACCTGGAGAGAAGAGCAGCCCTTTGGTCTTTTATCTTGGTCGTGAAGGACACCCCTGTCTTCCCCATGACTTAGCTAGCCAGGAATTACCGGGGAGGGATAAGGGGTGTTACTTCACACACTGTCAGTCCAGTCTTAATGGAATGCTACAAAATAAGAAAGAGATGGGAAAGCATCTTATTCTATTGTCATGCTTTTGGTCATTAAATAGAGCTCTGATCAGATATGCCCCACAGATAAACCCTAATAAACAAAGAAAAAGTCTGTATTCCACTAACATCCATCAGGGTTTTGCTAATAATTCAGGGGGGCTGGGACATGATACTCCCTTACTATGTATTGGCTTTGTTAAGAAAAACTGTGAATTATAATTACAGCCATTGGTGATGATGCTGGGTCAGCTGAATATAATTGATCTTCCTGATGGCTTCCATTTTTTTCTTTGGGAAGGAAAAAAGTGGGCAGAGAAGAGTGTTTGGAGTCAACCCTAGTGAGTACCAATTCTAGTTGTTACTGCATTATGTAGTTCTGGTATCTGAGAAGTGGTGATTGTTCTGGATTGGCTTCCATGTTGGTAAACAGAGATATGCATTTCCTACTGTAATGAACAGGAGAAATGCACAGATCAATTCATAAATACTGTGAAATTCTTTGAAGGTCATAACACATGCTGGGGAGACCAAAGTGTGTGCAGTACTGGTACAAAGTTCCTACATGTTGCAGAGTTCCCTTATGCACCTCCCCAGAGGTTTGCCCCTGCCTTTTTCTCCTAGGACCCCAGTCCTCCTATTGCACTTTTATGACACATCAATGCAGAGGTACTAGCCTGACTGCTGAATAACCTGATTCTCAGATCAGGTCCTTTCCTAAGGCCTTGAGCTGTGACCAGCTGAAGTTCTTGCCTCATACACACCCTACATGCTTGCTCTTGTTTGTATGGCACAGTCCAGCTGCTTGGCAGAGCAAGCCACTGCAGAAGGTTGATGATATCTGCACAGAGGATAAATATGCTGCAATTTTGAGGAACTTGGCAACACAAAAATTATTAATGCTTCTTTCACATTGTTTCTTCAACAAGATCACTTAAATGTAATGTTAGCTTAGGGAAGTGTTGCTTCTCTTAAGAGCAGCATGGGGAAAGCAGCAATACATCCTTTGAAGTATAGGAAAATTCTGCTTGTAGTTTCACCCTGTTGCTTGAGATGGCTTAGCGAATGCCACAGTGGCTGTATGCCAGTGCAACCTGCCCATGACTGACTGACAGAACATTGGAAAGATTATCTGGGTCAAATAAACGTTGTGGGTTTGTTTTCCATCATGTGTTTCTCTAATTTCTATTCCATGTGTCGTCCATGACATAGGAGTTTGCTTCCACCTGAAAGCACGGTGTTCTTCATCAACCACCACCTTGCTTCTGTTACTGATGAAGAACTCACAATTCCTGTTACCTATGCCCTGCTAGCTCATGCCTTTGCTATTAGAGAATCTCAGCTTTTTCAGATGGGCACAAGCTTCTGTAGTTAAGCAGTGCAAAGCTAATATCAGAGATAGCATCTCACCCAGGAACAGCATGAATAATGTTTCTTTAGATAGTTGGCTGCTTCCTGTGTGCATTGGAATTCATTAAGGGTTAGAGTATTGAGACTGCAAATCTACATTCACTTATTTCTTGCACATGTGCTGTTGTGGCATGGGATGGCATGTTTTGCTGCCATGTATCTATGGATTGATTATGCAAGTCCTGCATGTTCACAGTATCTTACAGGCAAGTACCAGTAGAAGGTATCAAATACCCAGAAATAAGAGGTATTTTAGCAACATTTTTGTTAATATTATATTTTCTTTCTAATTTTGCAATTATTAAGTTCTTTACACAGCAGAAAATTCTGTAGCTCTACTATGTAGTGGGAGGTTGACAGTAAACAGCTTCCTATCTAAGAATAATTTTGAGGGGTTCTTTGCTTTATTTATTTCTGGTTTGGTCCAGAAAGTTGCTTGGTTCAGGTTTTTTTGTTGTGGTTTTTTTTTTTTTTTTTTTGTTTTTTTTTTTTTAAACTTATATTAATTGAAACTCTGGGATTCTTTGCCACATGCTCCCTTTGATGGCCACAATTTACAAGTAAAATTCTGGAAGAAACATTTGGTCATATGTAGCTAAAAGGCATTGTCTGGGGCTTGAAAATTTCTCTGAGCCTTAGATCCTTAGAGGCTTGAAGAGTATCATGAGGACGGAACAGCATATATTTTCCCTATCTTAGTCTCTTCCTAAAATGTTTCGTTTCTGGCTCAATCAGAGAAAGAACGAAGTGCTAAACAGACTTTTCTCTGTTTCACTATATCTTATTTTCTCTTTTGGCCTTTGCAGATTATTGTTTAACTGTCAGCAAGATCTTTGTTCTAGGTGTGATAATATGATATGATTCTTGATATGTTCCTATTTTCGATAATGTATACTTTTGAGACTTTACTGATGTTATCTTCTGTGCCTGCAGGACTCCTAGCAAAAAGATATGAAACCTCACTTCCAACTAGGTCCTTTCAAAAGTGATTATTTACAAGTTCATGAATCTGAAAATTATCCTCCCAATACTACAGAATATTTAGTTTATATAAATAACCATAGGGATGGTTAATAACTTTACACATCCAGACCGATTAAGGCAGCAGCTGATAAAACAGTACTTATTTCAAACCTCACTGTATTTTTGCCCTGGGTAGCAAGCAAAAATAGTTTAGTTTAAATTCATATTGCCTTTTTTTTAAACTTCGCCCCTAGCCCTTATGTTCTACCCAAATGAATAAGAGAGAGAATCACTAAACAAGATTCTGTTGAAACAGTGGCCTTGCACTTCAGTGCTATCCAGATGGGTTTAATAAGTCAAGCAATTGTTTCTCTGAGGGGTTTTGACCCTGTGATCACAACAGGCAGGGGGAGTAGATACCAGGGGCAATTTGAAGTCATCTTTATACAAGTTTGTACTGGATGAAACTAATATGTAGGATGTTTGTCAATTTTTGGACTCATTTTAAAGAACTCAGTCTGTCATAAACCACTTACTAAAGTGATATTGAACTTCAGATTTTGCAAAGACCTCAAGTAAAAGATGTGTATATGTAGCACTTAGGGATATCATTTGGTGTTGGACTTGGCGCTGTTAGGTTAATGGTTGAACCTGATGACCTTTAAAGGCCTTTTCCTACTGAAATAGTTTTATGATACATATCCATCCAGAAATTTCCCAAAAGACTCTTCTCTCATTCAAAAATACCAATCATTCAGAGGTTGAACTAAGCCCCAGTTTGAGCTGGATCAATAAAACCCCCCAATCAAACACCTCAACCATCCTTCCAAAGCCTCAACAGAGACCTGTGAATACAGGAGTAAAGAACACACTTAAAATTTTGTCTTCAGATACGTGTGGCCTAAAACTTTCAAATTTTGGTTTATGATTGAGGAAGTTGAAATCACAATGTTGTATTTAGCTATTTTAGACTGAAGAGTTTGGTCTGCAGCTTTTATGTTGAGGTGATTGGGCTTTTTTGGTAAATACTAATTTTATCACTTTTTTGATTTTGCTACTGATGTAGACCTCTTTTGGGTTTTGGTGTTTGGGTGTGGGGTTTTTGGTTGGTTTTTTTTGTTTTGTTTTGTTTTTTGGTTTTTGAGTTTTTTTTGTTTTGGTTTGGTTTTTTGTTTGTTTGTTTGTTTTTTAAGTAGAGGAGGTTTGTGAAGGGGAGACAAAATGTAGATCCTGGAGTTCTTGGAGTAAAAAAGACCTGTATTTCTGCCTAGGTGAGAGGAATGGCTATCTAGGACAGCAAAGAGTGGCTGCCACAAAACCGAAGGGCATTGTGCTGGTTCTTCTATAGCAATAAGCTTTTCTTGTGCAAACAAAGCAATGAAAGTGAAGCAGGGACAGATATAGTTGACACAGGTGGGAAGAAAGAGTGGAAAATGTGGAGTTTGTAGCTGTGGAGGACATTATTGTATCCCAACCTTCTTTCTTAATCAGAAAATCTGTATCTGAGTGATATAGTTCAAGGACAAACTTCTGGTTTTGGTGCTTTTTTCAAAAAAGTAGATTTGCTGGTTTTTTTTCCACAAAGTTACTCCGGGGTTCTCCTGGTTGTACCTTTGCATGCCTGGTGAGAACTGGAGCTCCCTGTCACACGTCTGACCTATAAGAAGTGTTGTATTCTGTGAACCATCTATCTTATGACCTTAGGTATTCTATACAGCAGTCATAAAGCTGAAAATTATAGTCTATTTCTTATCCAACCGTCTGCCTTATAGAAAATGAGTGTGTCTGTAATTGGGCATGAAGTATTTTAAATTGGGCCATCAACCAGATTGCATCTGTTGTTCTCTTTATTATTATTCATTACACATCACAGACACTGATGTTGTGTTTTCATTAATTTTTCTATTAACTTTTCCCCATCAATGTGATTAAAGATTCATTATTCTGAAGCACAGTAGAACAATCTGCCACAACCTCCCAAACCTGAGATCAAATCAAAACCATCCTGTATATGACATTAGACAAAAACTGATTTAGCCTTATAAAAATGAGTTCATATCTCTGAGAACAGATATGTTAGCTAAGGATTAGCTGTTCAAATGGTCAAGTCAAACAAGGTGTAATCAGGGCTAACTTTACAGCTCTTCCTCATTTCACTTCTCCCATCTGTGATTTCAAAATCTTTTAGATGGGAGTTTAACTTAGTACCAATTATCTTGTACCAATTATCTATGTATTTAATTTGGCCATGTAATTGGCAGACATTTCCAACTTAGCTAGTTTTTTTTTTAATATCCTATGTATTTAATGGAGCTTGAAGGATTTTTTATTCCCTCTTGTTATAATCTTTTTAGAAATGTGTGAGCTCTCCTGCCTCCTCTCTTCTTCTGACTGTTATAACCAATATTGCTTTTAAGTCTGAAAAGTACCCTTTCTTGAAGCTTAAAGATTACTCTATTAAAAAAATGGGAAAATTATAGAAATAGAAGTTAGATTGTCCTTAGATCTGGTGCACTCATGTGGACTAGCAAATAAAAAGTTTAGAGACTCATTGATGACTGTAGTTTCATCTCTTTATTGTGTTAATAAAAAAATTCAGGCACCAGTGTTTCCACAATATGAGCCCTTCTGCCCCCATCCCAATAAACTGCTAGTGAATACCTTAATGATGTCACAGTTTGGAAAAGCGCATCAAATCATAAATGGCTTGTTTCAACCTGTACAGTACAAACTGGTCAGCAACTGCTCATTGAAAGAGCCATAGCATGTTCTTGGTGCCTATGAAAGGTGTAAATGGTGAATTCCTCTGTATGGACCGCCCCTCCTGAGAGCAGGGACTTCCAGGTCCTGTGGTTGGTACCAGCTCTTTTGTAGTGCAAGATATTAATGGATCGACATCACAGTTCTAGAGAAGAACAAATTTGATTTACTGTAAGGCAAAATTGACAAAACTTAGGTCTGGAGGCAGAGACCAATGAGAAAAAGGCAGTCTTGATAGCAAAATGTTTCTGCAAGTTATCCTTAGTTTCACCCATCTCTCTGGTTGGGATCCATGTTACTTGCGAAACTTCAGATATAATTTTAGATAATGTTTTCCAGAGCCAAGTTTCGGGAGAAACCTCTGCTGTTTTCTCCTTGGAGAGGCCTTCATCTTTCAGAGTTTGTAATTCATGAAGACAATATTTAATTAAGGCACAAGGAGGAGGGAAGTAAGAAACTTCTTGTTTCTTGCACTTTTTTGTCCCCAGGTGTACTTCTTGTCCCAGTTTAATTTTGAAATAAGGAAAAAGTGCTGTTGTCCTCCAGACATGGCTGTATAGGGCCATCTTCTGGTCAGGCAATAAATAAAAGTCTTTAGTGAGAGTTAATGCAGCCCAATGACTAGGCAGTAGCTTGGCAGTAAACACTGTTTTATACAGATATATAAATGAGACCACTGCCTGCTCCATGTTCCTCTCTTAAGAGGGGATACCACAGTAGTCCACAGGTTTGAGGTAAAAAATTCAGCATGGCAAAATTCTTTAGCGGTATCTTAGATCATATTCATATGATAATTCAGGTGAGTTCCAGGGCTCCATTTTTATACATTAATTTTTCATTCCAATTTTTTGAGACAAGCATGAATAGCATGTACTGGAAATACTCAACTGAAATTTCTTCAATCTTCAAGCACAGTAGACCTGGAAGAAAGACAGGCCTGAGGGAAAATCTTAAAATTATGTCAGGAGGCATTTAGGTTGGATAATAAAATAAGTTTCTTCCCCCAGAGGGTGGCTGGCCACTGGAACAGGCTCCCCAGGGGAATCGTCACAGCACCAACCTGACAGAGTTCAAGTGTCTAGACAATGCTTTCAGGTGCATGGTGTGATTTTTGGGGCTGTCTTGTGCAGGGGGAGGGATTGGACTTTGATGATACTTGTGGATCCTTTCCAACTCAGCATTTTCTCTGATTCTGTGATAGTTTTATCTTAATTTAGTGTACTGCTAAAAATGAAGGAGATGAATTATCTGGAAACTTCTCAATTGCATTATAATTGAGTACTGGAGAAAAGGCTATGTGGACTAACTCTGGTCAAGTGGAAATGGCAAAGAAGTTGATGTATGTATATGTATAGACATACACAAACATACATACATCTTTAAGGTTTTAGTTGGTCTGATGCCTGTGATTGCCTTTGGCAAACAAATAGTACACTCTAAAGTGATATTCTATTTAACTGGAAAGAATTACAATTTACGAGAGAGATGAAGAGATGAGATGCAAGCAAAATTGTTTACAACTCTAAAAACATCTAGTACTTGGATGATGAAAAGTTAAATCACAAATTATAGGAGTAAGTATTGTAGTCAAGAGAGGTATTGTTTGCCCTGGAGACAAGCCAGTAGGAGTTACCTGTATTGCTCTTCAGAGATGATGTCTTTTTATTATCTTTTTTTCTCTGAGAAGAAAATGCAGTGCCTGAAAATGCCATGTCCAGCTGTGACCCTCTTAACATGACTAATTGCCAGAAATTTAGTGTTCTCTAAACCCTGACTGTACTGTTTGTGTCTCACACTTATTGTAACTGTGTAAATGCTATGTGGTACAAGACAGCTGCATCAGAGTTTAATGCAGAGTCATGCAGGGAATTAGCCCACCTCCTGGAGCAAGGAGAAAGGGAGGGCAGAGCAGTTGGCTGCAAGAAGTGCATTGAAGAGAGATGTGGTACATGGTGAAGACTAGAAGTTCACACTGACTAGGTTTGGTGCTGTCTTCAAGTCAAAGGGGTTTGAATTCAATATCCAGCTGTTCGTGTGCAAAACTTTGCTTGGATTTATTGCTTTTTGATGCAGACGTACACATATTTTAAAAAGTAGGTTGGTCAGTAACACTGACTTACTGCAATGCTCTAACAGACAGTAAAAGGCAACTTTGGAAATGCGGCATCTTTCTTGTCCATAAACTCACCTCCACTCCTCCATGCTTATCCACCTCCCTTCTTAGTGCTTTACCAATCCAGTACCTAAAGAATTCTGTAATTTTTAAGTGCATCATAAATTATGTATTTTACAGCTTATGAAGAGGAGCACAGAAGGACTCACTTATTCACAAGGATTATTTTTGTGTTCTCATCAATTGAAAGCAAATTGATGAAACAGTTTATCCAACTCATTAAATGAACTGACCCCTGAAGGTTAATGTAGAGTTTTGGAAAGTGCCCAAGTGATTAAGCCAGAGCAGTTTCAGAATGACTATGGTATGTGCAAACATTTATTGCCTCTGTGTAGAGAGGGCTGTGGGGTGGGATTCAGTGAAATGACTTCTTTGTTTTTACCTCACTTCCTGAATAGCAGAACAGCTTGTTCTCCAAAATATACCCCTGGTGGTAGTAAGCAGCTTTTCCCATGTACTGTCCAAAAAACTGTTGATCTGAAACTTGATGAGTTATACACACTGCAAGGAAATGCATCATTTGTTGAATGTGGAAGAAGAAAACCACACCACATGTAAAATAATCATGGAATCATAGAATAGTTTGGACTGGAAGGGACTTAGAGACCATGTAGTTCTAACACCCCTGTCATGAGCAGGGATACCTTCCACTAGACCAGGTTGCTCAAAGCCTCATCCAGCCTGGCCTTGAATATTTCCAGGAATGGGGCATCCACAGTTCTCTGGACAGCCAGTTCCAGTGCCTTACCACCCTTACAATAAAGAATTTCTTCCTAATATCTAACCTAATCCTACTATCAGTTTGAACCCATTCCTGCTTGTCCTGGCACTACATGCTATTGTAAAAAGTCTCTCTCTCCTTTTCTTGTAGACTCACTTCAGGATTCTGGAAAATTGCAATTAGGTCATCCCAAAATAATAATGATTATAGCTGTTATATATAACAATAATATAACTATAATTAGAACGTTAATACTTGTACATGCTACAGGTCAATGGCAGCATACAGTGGGTGTTTCTTCTCCCAGATATCAGTTGTACAGTGGTGCAACTTTACTATATGCCTAAACTTAACTGTTTTATCTGAATAAAAAAAGCAACAGGATATTTATTTCATGACATGCCCAAAAAAACTTATTATGCAGTAGACATAAGGTGGTGATGTCTGATTATCTGACATGAGAAAAAAAAAAATAATCTCCCCATTCACCTAGGATGTGTCTTGGTAAAGATGTCCACTACCCACTTATTCTTCTAGTTGTTGTATCTCTAGACATAATCCTGGATCTTCCATATAGCAGAAAGAAAGAGGTAAACAAAGTGTTAATGGTTCAGATTCAGCACCTGCTTTAAAATGTTGCTGCCTCAATTCAGTTTGCAGAAAGCAGGGGGTGGTGTGGGAACAGGAAGGATGGGAAGTCTCCAGCTGTTTGAAGAATTTCTGCCATTAGGCATATACCTGAGGTCTGAAGATAAACTTTTTAAAGTGCACTTCATGTTGATCTCTATTTCACTTAGGCTGATGTTCAGTGCTGACAACAAGCTGTTCTGTAGTAGCTCTTGTTATTTTCTCAGACAGCACCCTTAAGACTCTATAAATGACAGCCGCAGGAAAAAAAATATTGAGAACATCATTATTCTCTAAGTGAGTTTCTATTGTTGTTACAGAACTTGGAGAGTCAGGAGCACTGAGACTCATAAAAGTGTCTTTGATTATTAGTTCTTATGATTTTACATTTTTCTTTTCCTATGTTGGAAATGAGCTGGGATCTTAAATGAAACATGCATTTAAGATGATGGTGTTTCCTGGAATTTATGGAACATACACTACAGCAGGCTTAATTCCTATAATATGTTTATCTTGAGTGTTCATAAGATAGAAATATTAATTTCACACTCACATAAAGAAAATTAGAGGTATCTTACAGGACACAAAGTAAGGGAAAATGTTGAAGAAAGGCTTCCATTTTTTTTCCCCTAAAACCACTAAAAAATATGGTACTTGGTTTAATTTTTTTACACAGGTTTTATACTATATATTAACATTCCTTTGTGCAAGATCCAAATGTAAGAAGTACTAGGTAATATATCTACCTGCTTGTCTTTCCAAGTGTCACAGCTCTAGTTTAAGCTAACTTGTGATGATATTATTGATGGCATCAGCATAACTGGCTCAAAAATTAAATTTTCTGCTTGCAAAGGATTAAGGTAAGGCCTATGATGCTGAGCAAGCTACCAAATCTGTTCCTGAAGGCAGAAAGTTGGGTTTTTTTTGTTTATTTGTTGGTTTTTGTTGTTGTTGTTGCTGTTGTTTTGTTTTTTATTTGCCTGCCTGAAGATGGAACAAGTTCTAAGGAAAGGAGTTCCCCTTTATGTCAAGAGATTTTCAATGCTCTTGGGCACCTCATAGTGTCCATAACAGCTCAAGATACCAGGTGACATCTAGTTTCTAACTAAGCATTTGGGGTGTACAGCTTGATTTACACCTGGTGAGCAACTCTCTGCACATGCACTCCTGGCCACCAGGAAATGTGAGGCAATTTACTATTGCCTAACTTGCAAGGGAAGAGTGTGTAGTCGGGCTGTATTATCTTGCTTCTCCTGTGGGCTAATAGCACATGTAACTTATCAGATCTTGGTGAGAAAAAGGTTTTTCCCATCTTCAGTATTGCTAGGCCCTTTGTATTGCAAAACAATAAAAGGTGTCTTGAGATTTTCCTTGTCCTCCTCACAGGTCTTAGGGTACCTTACTATCCAAACAGGCTTTTCCATGTCCATTGATGTCATACTTAGGGATGCAGTTAAATAATTATACAAATTCTTCCTGAAGAAAATTTAGAGACTTACCTGGTTTGACAGAGGCTCTTAGGCTCTTTTTCCACAAGGAGTTTTGGGCAGGCAAATCTTTTGCTCCATGTTATTTTCATATGAAATGCAGCTCTGTGTAGGCTGCTGTTTCTCCCACTGGAAGCTGAACTCAAAAACATTAGATCCAGAACATGCTATTGCAACCAGCCATAGGAACTGTCAGCTCATTTCTGTCTTATGGACAAGCAACTGAACTGACAACGTGAAGTTTGTATTACTGGGTTATAACCAACCAGATACTTCACTGGTCTCAATCTCTTCTTGCATGCTAAATTTCGTCAGAAATTTATGGCTTATATGCATAATTATTTCCAGCCTCATTTTGCCAGGATTTGTCATATTGTCAATGACATTAAACAAAAATATTGTCAGTAAATTATTCAGGTTTTGTCATTAAAATACTGTCTGTTACTGTGAAAAAGTCCTGGGACAAATCTCTTCAGGGCTTGCTTATGCAATGCAAAGCAGTTCCAGAAAAATTGAAAGAGACTGTTGCCCTTGTACTAAAAGAGAGGAACCAAAACTGGCACAAGTACACCCCTCACACACAGTTCATCTAGGGTATAGAAATAGTCTGCTGTGCTCCTGAGATTCATATGGTTGCCTGAAAAGCAGCATTCAGGCCTTTGAGAGGGTGTGGAGAGATTTTGTGATGTGGCATGGGCATATCTGTAAAGGTAACTCCAACACCCTATCAGAGGAACAAATTTCTAGACAAATGTTGAACCTTAAGAAATATGATCACTGAAATCTGGGGCGGTACTGGAAGTTATTTCCCCATAAGTTTGGTGTAAAGCTGTAAAACTTAATTACTATCTCTCACTATAGATTGCTGTTTTCCTTTAGGATGACTACACAAAGGGTACTGATCAAGCAAAGCCTTCTCAATCTGTGTGGTTTCTTGTGGCCTTTATATCTTAGGCTGCAGTAGCCCTTGCAATATTTCCTCACAAACAAGCTCTAAATGGCAACAGTCAGTCGTTGCAGGAGGGATTCAGAGCCAAGGCAGAGAACCTTAACTCCACACTGTAAATATAATGGATGTTGTGGTGAGTTCCCTGCTGCAGCAAGGTACCCAGCAGGACAGCTATTGACATACAGTACTGGGGAATATGTTAATCATGATGACATAGGAAAAGTAGCCAGCTGTCAACAAATATTATTGCAAAGCAGGGTGACTGCTGTTTCTGTGGATGTATAGAAGGTGTCCTGCAGTGCTGTGACTAGTCCACATGCTGTTAGGTACTCCATGATTGAATGGATATCTGAGAGAGACGCCTTGTTTTTTTAATGTTTTCCTTAGTCAAAACCATAATTTTGTTGTCTACTGCAGGCAAGATAGGTGGATAAGATATTGTTAAGGCTGTGCAGGAGTTGCCTTTTATGATGAGGTTTCAGCTGAAGGTCAAGGCAGTACCTACAGGAGTCCATTAGATGAAGTTTTTAGTTGAAGATCATGCTTCTTGAAAAAATTCATCTAGCTGAGAAAGGCCAGATGACAGTGAACACACCCGGTTGTATATGTTTGGGAGGAAAAACTACACAACTGGAATTTGTCAGGCAAGGGAAACTAGAACTACAATGTTAAAGAAATGAGTGAGCCAGACTTTGGCATCTGTTATAAGTTTGTTCCTAGAGGAAATCTCAAGGGTGCTAAGAAAAGCAAAAGCAAAGTTTGTTTTGTTAAGCAAAAGCAAAGTTTGCAAAGCAAACTTTCTTGACAGAGAAGTACAAACCTGAATATAGCAAATGTTGCTATAGAACAACATAAGTTCCTGACTATAGGAAATGTTGCTGTAGGACCTCAGACAATTGTCCCATTTGGCTTAGGGTAACAAGGTGGCTGCTGTGGTAAAATTCATTTAAGGTAGCAGCCCTCTTGACTTAGGGTTCTTGAAGCCGTAGTATCAGAACTAGATCGTGCCATCAATGAGGACAGGATGAGATGCTGCAAGGCGGTTCCAGGTGGGCTTCAGGCTCAGAGTGGAGAAGAACTGTGGTAGCATTTTCACCTGAAAACTCTGAGAGGATGTGATGTGCTAGACCAGACAAAATACAGCTGAGTCAACTCCCTTCCTTGCAGGGGATTTAGTGTAATTGGCAATGCTTGCTGAGCCTAGTTCATATCTGTAGCCCACCATTAAAAGCCACTGCATGGTGAAAGAAGGCTTTGTGTAGACTTTCACTGCCCCCTTTGAGTTTGCATCTTTTGCTTGGCCTTCTGTGCTTTAAGTGCTCTTTGGCAATCTTTGTAGATGGAAATCGGGGTGTACCCGGGGGCCAATTAATGTTTTTGGAGTAGCTCTGCATTAAAAGCCTTCATACAAACAATATACTTAATCTTTGATAAATTGAAAGTGGCAATTTTCTATTTGAAGGGAAACTGAATAACAATTGGATTCTGTGAAAGTATTTTCCTTGTCTTAAATTTTTTGGCCTTGTTTTTCCTTCAAACTACAGAGAGGCATGTGATTAAAGTAGATTACTTATATGTGTGTCCTTCATTTTCTAATTAGAAGATGCAAGAACAGAGGTCTGATCATAATTCTTCTTTGTCCTCTTTTTACTTCTTTTGCATAGACTTTTATTACAGTATTAGAATTTTCCTTCACACTCCAGAAAAAAATTATCAGTTTTCTTCAAGTTTGGAAAATCTGAGTTCTTTCTTTCAATACTGAGCTCAAGTCCAAGCTGTTCTTGTAACTCTGTACTATGAGGAAAGCCTGGGGTTGTCTGATTACTTCATTCTGCTCTGCAATGACAGATAGTTAACCATTTGCTGATTAGTGATGGCAAACATCCTTCACATACTTTTTGCTTGCTTCCAAAGACTGGGTCTCATCCATCTTCACCCTGACACATCAGTGTAGTAGCTGCAGCTCAGCAAGCTACTAACACAGGTGAAAAAGGGCTGTCTCTTTCCTGCCTGTAATAGTCTGCAAAGTGGTGTATGTCACTTCCAATTTTAAACCAGCTGAAAATCTTTGGTGTTTTGTGTCTTGCATTTATTACCAGGGTGGTAATACTTCTTCCCACATATTTGTCTTGATTGGTATTGGGAAAGGTTGGCTTGCTTTGTTGTTGCTGAGCAAATGAGGGCAAGAATGCAATTACTGAACAAGGCTCAACACCTTACCTTCCAGCCCTTTTGATGTGCTTCTTTCCTCCCTATACTGTGATTCCTACAAGTGACCACATTAATAGTTTCATTGGGGATTTGTTGTTGTTGTTGTTTGGGTTTTTTTAACCTGGTGACTGATTTATTGACATTACAATCAGATAATCTCCAGGAGAATCACTGTAGTGTACTTCAGCAGAAATATAATTTGTCAGTTTTTATTAAGCAAGAGGGATTATGTTGTTAAATACTAGAGTGAAGAACTCCATGTAAGGCCGAGCCCACTGTGCTTTCCTAGAAACCGTACTCATGCCTTAATGAATGGATTAAAAAATTTAAAGTGGGTGTAATACTGGAAACAGTCTCTTGCAGACAAGAAAGAAGACAAGTCAGTGGTAGAGAGTGTACTGTAAGCAAGTCTTCTTGGTTGTCTATAAAGTAAAACACATGCTATACATGAGCTTGTGCTGGCTCTGTGTACAGGCTGGAATTGAAATCTCTACCAAGAGCAGCACCTAAAGAAGCACATAAACCTTCTGGGAATAAGCAGTCACAGCATTCTTGGAAGTAGAATAGAAGGACTTGGTGGGATAACTTTCAACAGAACTGACAAAGCCACACAGTTCAGCCTCAATTTCTGGATCAACCTTTGCAAGGGTCTCTTGGTCTCCATTCATAGTAGTGGGAATCTAGACAGTAAAAACAGGAATTATGATGAAGATGATGATGATGATTACCAATAATTTCCCCTTCCTCATATTGGGTAGAGTAGAAGAAGTTGAAACTGGGATTACACCATTGCAACAAAAGTTGTAAAGGCTATTTCCACTCTAAGCACACTTTAAAAAACCAAAACAAAACATTTTTAATATCTGAACACAACTATAGAATCAAACAAATGTCTAATTTTTCTTGTCTAGCAGGCTTCATGCTTGCTTGATTTCTGTGTCTCCAAAGAAGCATACTTAGGTTCAAATCTGGCTTCATGCATGGTTTACATGCATAGAAGCTTCTTTGCTATGCATCCTTATGCCTGGAATAAACACCATCATAAGACACACCTACAGTCATCTAAGGATCAGAAATTTGGATGATGAGGCCAAGAGGACCCAATCAGTCTGAAACGTTAAGCCACTGGATCATACTTTGTGTCAGAGATAGTTTCTAATTTTCAAATCAATAGTGGTCTATTGTATTAATGTGTAAAACACTGAAGAAAAGCATAAGACACCCAAATTTTGTACCATCACTTTTGAGTTCATAGATTGTCCAGATGCAGCAAGTGTTTAATCACATTTTTCCTGTTAAAGCAAAATGTTCTCTTTGAAGCCACCCAGATAAAGTCAGGTGGCACTTCCTTTTTCTCTAAAAATAAGGGCGATGAACATATTTCTGAGATTTCCTTGAATAAAAGCTCCACTTTCTGGCATGGATATTAGTATGCTGTGTTTCTGTGTACAGTAATCAATGCTGAACTGGGGTTCTTCGCAGCATTACTTCTGGGAATCCCGTGGCTGCTACTACAACAACTAGCTATTGAACCAGTCTCTTAGGTAATCAGACTCTCCCTTATATCATGTGCAAGATTTCTTTTTAATTAGAAAAAAATGCTGCTTCTTACAAGCAAAAGGCTTCTGTCATTAGCAGAGTGTGTCTGTCTGGGCATATGGTCCCAGATTAATTTAGAAGCTGAAGCAGAAGCAGTCTCCTGAGCGAATTGAGGTTTTTCCCCTGTCATCATGAAAGATCAGTACTGCTCTAAAACACTTTCAGGAAGGTCCCACTTTGAAATGGCCTTTAATACCAGTGATTTCTAATGGGATGCTGAAATATGACAGCAGGAATGTGTGCAATGAGTTCCAAAAGTCTAATGACAGTCTAACATTTATCTTTTGTGTTGCTAATCTCTTTGCTGCCAGCAGAATAAATTTTGGCATGGTGAAATGAAAGCCTATTCACCCGTTGAGGTCCCAATGCTGTATAATTGCAACATAGGTTCTGCTTGTTCTTTTCTTTCTCTGGGTACCATACTGCATTTTTTATTTTTTACTTTTTGTAATGTTTTTCTGCTCTTTTTGTTTCCCTGCTATCTCTTTCATACAGCAAATCAGTACAGGTCCACCTCAACTTGCCACTTCCCAGTTTCCAGCTTGTTTTGATGTTTCCCATTTATACCTGAACCTGTTTCTGTATGGTTCTACTTTTCTAAGGTAAATCTATCCCATCCACCAGCTGCTCTTCTGTGCTCACCACCAGCAGACATTGCCTGAGCAGAATTTTTCCCAGGACTCACTGCAGGTCCAAATATTGCATCAGTGTACCTGAGAAAGGTGGTCTCTTTCTCTCTGCTCATCTGGCCACATTTGTGTCTTCCTGCTTCTTGAGGAATTCAAACGGAAAGAGGTTAAATTTGCAGCTACAGTGGGATTATAACCTTGTCTGCATAAAACTGGTTTACAGCCCATTGCTATGCCATGATTAAAATGACAGTATTACTTGGCTGAGGAGACTAACAACCACGTGGTTTGCATGCAGATCATATTCTTCAGGGTGTTGTCCATTTAAGTTTTTTCCTGTAATATTGTCTTCATATGTTTGGTTTCATTTGTGTCACTTGGCAGAGATTAATGACACTGCAGCACTGAATAATTTCATTACCTACTAGTGTGTATCGATGCTAATGAATTATGTTATTCCTGCACCATTATGTGTTATCATCCTTCAGTACAATTGAGACACAATGTATCAGTACTTGAAAGATATCCTGCCAGTTCTTATGACTTAAACTGTATTTTATTTCCATGGGTTTAGATCTTAAACTTTACTTGATTTATATGGCTCATCTAATGGTATGTTGTGAAGTCTCTGAATGACTGCCTAGAAACCATTTATTTCAGAAAAAAGTACAGATTATGAAACATTTAAGACCATGTCCAGATTTCCCAATGTATTTCCATCAGCACAGCGGTGTGGAAATGCATTCATTCTCAGAAACGGTTTTTGGACTTTTTCACTGTATTTCACAGATATATTTGGAGTCATATACTAGAAATAGTATGCAAGGTTATATGTTTTAGGCACTATGAAGTCACTGAATTAAGCTATTTGATGATCTTTGGGGCTTATCTAGGTATTTTAAAAACCTGAGAATTAACCAATTTTTTGCCTCAAGTGTGACCTTGTTTTCCCTTGTAGATGGCCTTTTACTTTTGCTTGCTGTTTATTGTGGAATATACTAACACCTTTTCCTTGTTCGGGAAACTGAAACTCAAGCATCGGTTATCTGGCTCCTTTCGTCATGTATGACCTCTTTTATACTATGAACCACATTCTTTTAATAATCTGTATTTATAGCAAAAGCTTTTATTCTTTATTTACATTGGTATGAAAAACTTGAATTGATCAATTAGCATATGAAATCATCTGCAGTCATACTGGTCTGTAAAAAATTTTTTTTTTCTTTTTTTTTACTGGGGAAGTGAGGAGAACAATAAATAAATTACACTGCTGGTGTAATAGCGATCTTGATTTGTTCTGTTGTTGTTTAGTGTCCTTCAGAACTATGTCATTTGCGCAGTGCTAGTAAGAAATCAGTTTGCTCAGACAATTACCAAATAGGGCAGTCATGTAAGATATGTTGTGTTCATCGTCATGAAAAGAATAAAACACTGTCTCTAAAGGCAATTTAAAAAACTGCAGTGAAAAGCTTGGCTAATTACATTTTCCTGCAATTTCAGTTGATAAAACGACCTCAGTTGGTATTAAACTTCAGAATAAGTAAATTAATTTGGACAAGGAAGATGATATCAACAGCTTTTACTAGGTTATGAGGTCATATAGGGATAGTATTAATTTTAGGTATGGTCTGCTGTCACATGGAGTATCACCAGTGTAGGTTTGCTTAGTAATATAAATGTAAATTTAGAAATGTAAATGTTCTTGTTCAACATGATGAAATTTTTATCTAAAAATGTGAAACAGGTAAATCACTAGCTCAAACTGTCAGGCATCTATAAGTGCATCCCTACTTGTGATCCTAGACTCTACGCTAGTAATAAAGTTTGATTTTTAGGATAGGTGGTCTTTTAATTCTAGGTGATTTTATTATGTTTGAAGGGATGGGTTTCTTTCTACAACCAAAATAAATGTTGTAGAAAGGTATCAGGGCAGGGATCTGGGAGATGTTTTTAGCTGTCTGTACCCTTCTTAGTTGATCTGTGAAGAGCTTTTCTTTAGAAGTTGTGATTTGCAGCATCAAGTTTCCCTGCAAATTTTCAGTTTAACAAGATGCACATGCTAATTCTCAACACTCAAACTGACCTGAACTTACAGGAGTAGCGTACCTGCCTGCTATTTCTACTCCTTTTCTCTGAGGAAGGATCAGGCAGCCTTACCTAAACTCCTCTAGTCCTTTAGGATACTCTAAGTTATTTTTATTCAAATCAACATATTCCTGAGCACAGAGCTGGAAGCAAAGTTATGAATTAAATAAAACCCTCCAGCATTAAGCTCTCTTTAACCTGTAATTAGCATGTTATAGCCAGATTTCTGAGGTTTCACCACACCTTCACTTTATGGTGTTTTGACACTCAGCAAAAGCTAGGTACTGCCTCAGAAAGTTTTCACATCTTTCTATATCTGTAAACCTGTGAACCCTACAGAATAAAGAAACCTCTATGTGCTACACAACTAATGCAACCTTTAACTGGATATGGCAGTTTTGGTTTGTTTGTTTTTTAATTGTCTGGATGATGCACATGCTTCTAGTTTGAAAGTATTAGTATTCGAAGTTATTTAACAAGTTCTTGGAGCATATTCCAACCTGTTTTACTGAATTTGCAATGATATTTTCATGGTGAGCAAGAGGCCATGTACTGATTGAATTTCCTGGCTTCAGAACTCCAGCCAACACAATGTATTATGGATGTTTCAATGTAATTTCCCATTTGCCTGGACAGTTATGATAATTTATCCATGGATGATCCTAAAGATGAAATCTGCCAGAGAGTAGTAGATATAAAATACATGGAGGGTAAGGTTCCAGACAACACTTTTTCCACAAGTAAATATCCACAAACATTAGACTTCACAGAATTTCCTAGAAGCATTGATAGATTTGATATATAGATATTTCAAAAAGCAGCTGGATATTATAACTTGTAAGACACAAATCAAAACTTCAAAGATGACCACATCAAATAAAGAGGATATAGTTCCAAAGGTGGGATTAAATGCTAAGACTTGAAGCAGAACAAAGAGCAGATAGTGTAAAAGAGATAATCAGAAGACAAAGAGGGGTTAAGAGGAAAGAGGGACCAGTTTGAAGAATAAGGACTTTTAACACTTTCATTTTCATAAATAGTGGTACATGTAAGTCATGTCCTAGTGCAATAGCACACACTATATAGCAAATTTATTCCAAACACTTCCAGGATCTCTTTTTATTTCAATTTTGCTGCATCATTTCAGCTCTAGCCAGCATTATTCTAGGTCCATGGACATTTTATCCATTCATGTCCTTCACATCCATTCACTACTCTCTTCTCAAGTTTCTCTTTAAATTCTTTTTTTTTAAAGTTATCTTTCTACCTTTCTTTTGTCTTTACAAACATCCATCCATCCATCCATCCATCCATCCATCCATCCATCCATCCATCCATCCATCCATCCATCCATCCATCTCATCCTCTCCTCTCCTCCTCTCTCCTCCCCTTTCCTCCCTGCCCCCCCTTCCCTCCCACTTTTCCATCTTTCCCTACTGCTTTTTTTACCTCACCATTGCAAATTTTTTTTTCTTCCCTGCGCTTGTCTATCCTTCACGTAGTAAATGGAAAAATCAGAGTGATGCACAAAAGCCATAGTACTTCTTTCATTCCTCTCCAGGAAAAGTCTAATTTCCTACCTGGCTCCCAGCATGACCCCATAAAGAGTGGCATCTTCAGAGCTGAGGGGTTGGAATTGCAATAAAAAGGCTTGGACTTTGCAGGTGCCAGTGTTATCTTACAGCTGGAAGTTTCTCTCTCCACCACACCTACCTTCTGGAGTCCGTTCCCCCTGACACATGGAAGATGTCACTGCAGGTTTTTCTGTTGTTTTTAGCAGCAATAGAGTACAGACCCTTTTAAAGAAAGGCTAGAAATGGCTAACACTCTAGCTACCCTGATGATCAGTGCACTATTATTCCAGGCAAGGCTTTAAAAAAGGAGTTGGATAATGTATCTCTATCTACACATTCCATGACAATGTTGGCTTTTTCTTTCTAGCACCTCTCTATTTTATATCTACATGTCTTTCCAACAGGAAGCTATTTCTGATACACACCCAAGAAGTTATCTTAATAGCATTTTCTTTGTATATATAGTTAATTCCCTCTTCTTGCTTTCTCATTCCTTGCATTTGTAGATACAGTATCAAGCCCATTTCTTTGTCCTGCTAAAAGTAAACCTCAACAAATAATGCTCAAAAATGTGCAGAAGTACCACCCTTCCAACAGAACTTTTCCTTGACAGACAGGTACATACCAGAGTGCATTCAGAGGAATCACACTGAAACATCAGATGGTAGAAACAGAGTATTTCCTACTTGAATTCAAATATTACCTTCATTGCTATTGTACTCACAACAGTGAAATAAAACAATCAAGCACATAATGATGAAAAACTGAAAAGGGATAGGAATGAGAGTGAGCATCTGATTGTCTGGAAAAAGGAAATTCAGTGTAGTTCATGCACATTTGGATACATACCCTGGGAAACCAAAGCAGAGTCTGTGTGATAGAAGAACAAAACAAGAGCATAACTAAGTGCAGTTATTAAAGTACTGCAGTATTCCACTGATTTATGTAATCCTGACACTAAGTAATTCACTGCAGATTTCCTTAATCTTACATTTAGGATTAAACTACATAATAACCATTTTCAGTAAAAAATTAAAAGTTCACTAAATCTGATCTATGGTACAGTTTTCTTGATGCTTTAAGAGATTTTTTAAAAAAACAACAAACCTTCATGACCTCACAGTTGTGAGTATAGCACCCATTTTAGCATGATGGTCTTTCAGTAGTAAGTCTTTTTTTAGAAATTACTGTAATGTTTTGTAATCATCATAGATTAGTGAAGTACAGAAAAGCCAAGGAGATAATATCTTTATACCTCCTCTCCCTTCCAACTCCTCCATTTCATAGCAGGCTGCGTGGGAATCTGCTGTAAGTCTTAAAGAACCATGCTGCTGTGTGAAGCCAGTTGAAAACCAGTAGAGGGGCAGCTAGAAGGATAACTAGATATGATCAAATAGTTGAAGCATGTCTTGTCAGGTGATCACAAATGGGAGGTTGCATGATTAAATAGTACAGGCTAAACTTGGCTCTCTTGGCTTCTCTGTATGCCTTCCTACTCAAGGCCGTGCATAATCAGCTTGCAACCTACTACTTTCTAACTTCTCCGCAGACTGAACACACCCAAGTAATGTGGATTTTAGGAGAATGGCTCTGCTTCATAGAAAATTATGCTAGAAAGGATCTTAAGATATTTTCTTCTAACATCTCCTTTGAGACTAGAGAAAGATAATGCATTGCATTTTAAACAGGAGACTTCAACCTTGGGTAAAGTGTGGCATTTTTTTTCCATTTGCACCTGTTTCTGTGTATATAGGATTTTATTATTTTTCCCCCTTTTGTTTCTTTTTCCCTGTAGGAATATTCTTCCTTCAACATCTTCCTATGGGTTTAATTACACTTCAGTGTACACATACATATTTATAGTAATAGTAATTTCCAGTGTACTTTCTAGGTTTCAACTGATTTTGAGATGGTGTCAGTTTTCCAAAAACAAAAAGTTCAAGTATCTCAGGAGCTGGAAGCTTTGGGAAACTGGACCTTTTTGGTCCTTTTTTCTTTTTTTAGCAGTGGTAGTACCCGTCATTTCATGTGGCTTTGATAGATGCTAAGGGTGAATGTAAAGATGCTGTCAAAGCACTGTAATCACAGATTTAATGGCCATCTGAGAAAACCTACATGATTAAAGAATCTGCCACTAGGTAAAAAGCTTCTCTAGCCCTGATGACAAATCTTTCTCATGACACCCATCTTCAAACACCCACTGCAGTGTCTGGAGACATGTGTTATGCACCTCTGACACTACCAGATATGTCTTTTTTGTGTTGGCCACATGACATGCTGTGTTGGTCACCAGCAACCTATCGCCTGTGGTACCTCCTCCAGGCTCAACAGGGCTGTATCTCTCATTTCCCTACCTGCTCTGCCAGGCACCTCACTAGCAACATCCAGTAGAACTCCAAAAGTGTCCTGTACTGATCTCCTCCTGTAACAATTTCTCCGTGCTGGTGCATTCTGTGTTAGCTGCAACCTGTGTATCGCAATGACACATGGAAGAAGGCAAGATTTGTGTTCCCAGCCCAGGAAGGAAGCCTGTTGCTGTCTCTCTTCCTTTGCCTCTTTTTCTTGCTTCTCCTTGTTTATCTTTCCTACTCTCCACACCTTTGCAGCACTGCTGCACAGCAGTGGCACAGCTGGCCAGATAAAAGGAGTATAATAACCTGCACCACTTCCTCAGTTTTTGAGGGGGAATGGCCTCTAACTGACCTGCCTCGTGAGTTTCTTTGCCTGCCTCACTTAAGTAAATGATTTTTGTGAGAGCTGCTGCACAATTTTGTAATTAATTTATTCATTATCTCTGAATATCATCTTTAATCTTAAAAAGGTTGCTCCAAACATTTAAAAGAGTTCATGTGGCAAGGGGCAGAGAAGTCAACAATATGTTTTGCATATCTAATTTTAAAGAAAAATAGTTTTTATAAAATTGATTTCCCAAATACGTATATAATTCCATAGTCAGCAATAAACTCAAAGGAGTTAAAATACAAATAAAATTAAGCCAAATTAATGAACTTGGAATCAATGTGTTGCAGAAGGTCATTTGACCTGGTGACACATGTTTAACAGTGAGGGTGTTCTGAGCCATTTAGCTCTTGGCTGACCTCTGGAAGCTGAGAAAAAACTGGGATGAACAGCCCCTAATGAGTGTGACTGCATTGCTTGACACGGTGCTATGATAAGGCTGTAATTTGGGTTTACCAGCTGAAACCACTCCACAAAACTGTTGCTGTTTATCTGGTCTGAGCAATCAACTTGGCAGGTGAATTGAATGTCATTAATATTTCTTGTAATCACCATTAGGGATCATAACCAATAGTGAGTTGTAGAATTAATTTTATGCTGGGTGTCATAAGTTTTCCTGAGAGTTTTGCAAGGCTAATTCAGGCCTGTAGCTGCAGTGAATGAAGCTGTGCTGGAAATGAACCTTCTCTCTCCAAAGCAACTCTTCTATTGGGTTGACTTTTTATCTCTGCCAGCAGGTGTTTGTTGTCTCTGATGTAACACAATGTGCTGGTCTCAGTTAGAACCTAGCCCACAGAAGTAATTGACCAATCAGAAAAGTGTACGCCTCTGTGCATACACATTTTAAAAATCGAGAACCCAGAAAAGAAGCTCTCTTTCTTCCCGGCGAAGACCAAGGTAACAGCTCAGGTGCACCCGGGCCGGGCCAGCTCCCGCCGCATGGCCGGTGGGGGCTGGGCCTGGCCCGGCCCGGCCGAGTCTTTTGTTTTTTCTTTGCACACTCTGAGCTAGGCTCGCATGGCCGAGAGGGCTCAGGGCCCCAGCATGGCCGAGAAGCTTCGAGATGCTTCTACACGGTCATGGGAGCAGCATGGGAGCGGC
>VWZN01022086.1:148419-158862 GCA_013396955.1 Regulus satrapa | reverse complement strand
GAGTGCAGCTTCGAGATAGCTGTGAGATGGGAAGGCTTTACAAGTGCATCTTCCGGGCGGATGCACTTGTAAAGATTGCACCCCAAGAAAGACTAGAGTCCAAGTCTTTCTGGGGAAGTCACCATGGTTTTGCTAGAGAAGCTCTTCCTCTTGAGTAGATTGAAAGACTGTTTTAAGAGTGAGATATTTTTGAGTTCTGTCTTCTACATTGTTGTGTTGGTGGGAAAAGAAAAAGAGTGCTAAAGGGGAAGAGAAGTGATTTACAGGTTTCATTCTAATTTCTACAAACCAGTTTAATTTGTCAATAAAAGTTTTCCTTGTTCTTCTAAAGTTTTAAGCCTGTTTTGCTTTTTCTCCTGGTCCTATCTCACAGCAAAAAGTAAAGTAGTTCTGGCAAGTGCAACCTCTGCACAAGATAAAAGTTATGCCAAAATCACCGACTCAAACCACTACACACAACTTCAAAGCTGACTCATTGACCAAAAAACACAACCCAAAAACAGCTGTTTTGGGATGGGAGAAGCAATGGGAGAAGTGGTCATTCTCTTCTGTGGAGAATATAAGTGAAAAAAAGCTGGAATAGCATTTGCTTCTTCAATAGACTGAATCCTGGTTTCTTAGAGAGATATGGTGAATACTCTACTATGTCAAGTATTACATTTTTATAATCTAAATGTAGTTGTGATGTTGTAGCAGATGCCCATAGACTTCTTCTTGCTTCATCTGTGAGATTGAATGTGTTATTTGAATCTTGGAATCTTTCCTCCCACCTCAGGAGTTTAAAATATGAGATTTGTCTTACATTAACCTAATTAGAATGAAATATCAACCGACAATTGTTTTGCATCAGGAATATGCACACAGGCAGAAGGGCAATACAAGGTAAGCCATAGGCTACCTCATTTTTTTAAAGCAAAACCAAGCTGTTGCTTCCTGACAGTGAAAGAGGACTTGGTTTCTCTTTTTACTGCAACCACCCTGTCCTATTAACCTCATTGTTGGGAGTGCAGGTAGAAAAGCACAGAGACCTCACCATGAAGGAGAACATGCATTGCACTATTCAGTGGCAACAAAATCCCCTTCTTCTTCCCAGCTGTGAGCATATGAAGTCATCTCAGATTCAGGTCTGTCAAGAACTGGAGTAATTGGTAGTTTTTACAAATGCTGTGTACTTGTGAGCAGTGATGCTCAAGGCCAGCAAATATCACCCAGCTTGTTTTCATGTATGTATCTGCAGGAATATATCCTCAGAGGCAGTGTGCTACAGCCCTTGTCCAAGCAGTGAAATTTGGTTAAATTGATTATTTCAGCACAGCAGCATTACACCGTCTTTCATTGGCATCCTTCTTGGGAGTACACAGTGGTAGATGTAGCTGAATTTTGCTCTGTGCAGCAATATATACACTCAAAGCGTTAGTGGGCAAATGCTTACCTGGTATAAATTGATGTGGCTTCATTAACTTCAGTGAGACCATGCTGATTTAGAGCCACAGAAGAGATGGCTCTGTGAAGCAGTCAGATTTATAAAGGACTGCATAATCTACTAGAAAGTCAAGTCAGGCCAACCTCTGTGCTATGACATTTCCTCCGAAATTCACTTTAATAAGGTAATATTTTCTTGCAGTTCCATAAATGCAAATCAGCTGAACTGCACTTCACATACTTTCTCATTTAATTAGAAACTTAGTCCAACTATACTGCAAATGCAAGTGAAAGTGAATGATTCTAACAATTCTTCATTTTAATTATTTGGATTAACTTTTTATTCTTTGCAATTGTATTATATTTCATTTCAGAAATGTCCTTTAATTTAAGACAATAGACTTTTATTTAGCAAGCTGGGGAAACTAGAGGCTATGATGCGAAGAAGATTTAACTCATTAGGCATTAATGTTACTAATATTCTTCTGCTAATTATTCATTAAGTTGATTGTCTTAGCAGAAAAGTAGGCTTGGGTTCTCTTGTGGATCACCACTTTTTATTTGTAAATGGCACCAAAAAAGGTAGGAAAAGCAAATCTTGCCAACTTTAATGATTAAATACTTCAGAGGACATAACACATTTAATGAATTTCTCCTCACTAGATGTATTTAAGAGCTCCCATTTGATTTTTAGCTAGAAACATCTAGATATGTCCTTCTATATACTTTTGGAGGTAGTGATATATATTTCTTCATGGTTTCTTTGTTTCTGACCAAAACAAAAGATATATACAAGGGAAGGAAAAGGTAAAAAAAAGAAAAAAAAAACCAAAAACAAACAAAAACAAAAACAAAAAAAACCCCGCAAAACATCTGGAGGGATCTTATTGTGTCCTCTAAGGATTTTTTTGCTATGTATTTTACAGGGGGCTAGTGTGTCTCTCTTTTCCCAGTAAGTTCACACATTTTGAATTTCAAAGACATCTTCAAGAATGGCACGTAGGAAAGAAGATTACTGAAGTCAGCCTCTTCATGTAATCCAGGAGGAAAGTTAAGGGATGACTTGATTATGAAAGCTGTAAAGTCTGTAGCTACTAAAATGCCTGACATAGCTTGCATGTGAAATTCAGATCTCTACATCTAAACCTGTACTCTTGTAAACCTTCCTCTTACCTGCTGTAGTGACTGGAGATGCCTATTTCACAGATACTTTCCCTGTTCAGCTTCTTAGCTCTCCTCAGGACTGCAGATCAGAATTCTCTCTCTCTTTGCAAGAGAATAGTGTCTAGCCTATATCTTGGCCTAACACCCTCAACATCTGATCCTGTCCCTGTCTGTGAGCCGTAAGAGTGATGGATCAAAGGACTCAGCATTGGGCTCCATGTTAAATGTGGGGAGATTCATGTTAGTGTGACTTCCTACTAAGCTGTGCACTTGCCTGAGAAGTGCGGGACTGAAGTTCACTGTCATTTCATTTCCTAGAACAGTGCGATAATTACAAGACTTTGAGATGCTTCTGAGAATGGAAAGCACTTTTTGCCTAGTTTCTGAAACTGTGCTGCTTTGCAGGAAGCAATTCAAGAGTTGAGAGGCTGGAGAGTGAGAAAACAAAACAGAATACAGGTGTCCATATATACCAGTCTTGGGCACTTGTTTTAAAGATGAAAATGTTTCTGTGAATGTGAACTTCCTCTGTTCTCTGCTCCATGGATGGATTTAAGCTTGAGTTTTCAGATTCCCATGTGAGCAGTCTCACTGAGCTGATTTAAAAGCCAGTCATCAACACTTTTGCATTAATTTTAGAAGAAGATTGAGTCCTCCATAGCTCTTCCAAAGAAAAGACACTGACTTTTAGCGAGATTATTCTCTCCCAGTAAGTGCGGAGTTATGGATCCTCAAAAGCCAGAGGTGACTAATTCCCAGATATTTCCTCTGACTAGCCTTCCATTGCATACCAGTAGTCTGTATCATTCTGGGATAAGACACTACCCCTATCTGTATGTAGGGAAGCTGATACATTTTACTCCTGGTTATGGATTTCACTCTGGGAGGGATTAAGTTTTGCAACTTTTTGTGGTTTGAACCACAGCAGATTAAACAAAAAGTAGTTTTCTGAAAGATAAACCAAATACCAAATTCTGAAATTAGTCAATATCAGAAACAAATAATGACACAATTGTTCCTGTTACAGAATGTAGCTGCTAGAACAATTTGAGATGCTCTAGTAGGATGTCTGTGATAGAAGGTAGTTAGGCATTGTGATTCTTCCTATTTGAGACTATATGTTGTGAAATGCAAATGTTTGGCCACCCATAAAGCCTCATATCAGAACTGCTCTTGATGTGTTCATTAATTTCTGCACAATTTTATGTGGTCAGGATTTTGAAATTGAGGTTCCTATCCCTCAAAAAACAAAGGGTAAATCAGAATTATAGTCTCATGCAGTGTTTTGTAAGGTCATATTCATGTGATGCTGCTTCATGTGTCAGGGAAACAGCTGAAATCAAATAACAAAGACTGCATTCTACTCTTTGAATATGCTTTCCACTCTTGTTCTGTAGTGCTGGACTCTTTTAAAATATCAGACTTGTTGTTTGAACTACAATACAAGTCTTGGATAACCCTGCAAAAAAATTTCAAAACTCTAATCTAGCTATGGTCAGTGGGCATCAAGAGAGACTCTTGTCCCAGTCTAGCAACATGGCACACCTCTTGAGATCTCCTCTCACTCCTGAGATTGTCAAGATGGAGAAAGAGAGCCTTACTCGGTCTGTCTTGGAGAAATATCCTTCGAAGAGTTGTTTTTGAAGATCAGGAGAGACTGTAGATAGAAAACTATCTGAATAACAAAAAGAGTGTTTGGCTCAATTTAAGACTGGAAAAAAAGCTAACTCTAACTAGATAGCACTAACATTCATAGAGGAAGACTGCTTTTTCAGTAGCTGATGATTGCCATCACTTCTAGCTTTTATTCAGTGTGACTTTAATGAAAAATGCCAAGTTTCCTGTTCATGTCTCAAACCAAAATTTTGAAAAATGCTTCTCATTAATTTTTTACTTTTATAAAACAAAGTACACTGAAAACTTGACAACAAATAAAACTTATAATTTGACACATGATTTTCAGACAGTGAAAATTACATTTGCTTTTTATACAAATCTTTCAACCCTTCTGAACATCCAATGCTCTCAAAACCCTGCCACAGACTGGCCGGCTTCTTTCTCAAATTGACTCTCCTTCATCAACTTTCTACCTTTTCTCCCAGCTTCTGCTGCTTGCTGGAAACAATCCCAGGCTCCTATTTAGTATTTTCTTTGGTCTCTGTGAGACTATTTGTATTCCCAACTGTTGTTGGAAGTAATGATCACAATGTCATTCAATATTTCAAATGCCTTGCCTGTCTACAGGAAAGGTACATGGAACCAATCTGGTACCTAGTTTCTGTTATTTGAATAAGGATTTATTGAATAAAATAAGTTTTCACAGTGACAATTTTTTTTTTTTTTGATAGTAGCCTATCAATATCCACTTCAATCCAAAGGTCATAAGGCAGGTTTGAGTTGAGCAGTTAAGAATCCATGACAGGCAGTCTTCTGTTGTGTTTCCATAAAACTTCACACTTCCAAACAGAAGAGTCTTGAGACCATGAAGTATAAATACAGCTGAAGCAGAAATTAGATTTCAAAGGGATAGTAAAATAAGGAATGATGAAAATGAGATCAACTAATGTACACTAGTGTGAGCAAAAACTGGTCTCTACTGCAAACTCTTCTACTCCTGTCTTACAATAAGTGAGCTTGCAGAAATTAAATCTTTTAGGGAAAACTTGGCTGATAGTACCATTGAAGGTGGTAGGAAATTTTTTAAGAGATTATTGTAGAGGACAGCCCTCACCCTCTTAGGAGCTCTGAGCCTGACTGGCCCTGGCCTCTGAGGAGGCAGTGCCAAGGCATCCATTTTAGAGATGTGTCCTGTGTTGATTTTGTCTTTGAAGCCTAATAATTCATGCTGAAAGAGCTTTTTAAAAACAAGCTGGCTTTAGCTTCTGTGGAAGGACAGAAAGAACAGGTAACAGTCCCACTTAGAAATATTAATTACCAGCTTATATAGTTGTAGTTTCTGTGCTTGTCTTTGCTTTATCTTAGTTCTCTCCCTTTAGACCTTGCTACTGATCATTCTTATTCATCCACCTGCTTTACAGCTTTCATCACCAGTGGAAGAGGATCAGTAGCCCCATTTTTCTTCAACACTCTTTGCTCTCATTTGATCTGTTCTTGTTTAGAACTGATTGCCCACTGACAAGGTGAGAGCAGTGCTCAGGAAAAGCACATTTCTCACACAGATTTGTTCACTGAAAGGGAGCTCTCTTTTCATTTTCATATCTGACCTGGTTTTATATCATGAATTATTTCTAGAGCCATGAAGCAGCAGTTTCAGCTGGTTTTGCAGTCCTGAAGGATCCCACTACATTAGGAGTTTTACTGTAATTTATTTCAGTTAAATATCTCCGATATTAATTTTGCAGAATTGTATTAAATGTAGGCTTTAGTGCTTTGTACTTCTTGTGGACCCCTACAACTCTTCTTTAAAGGATGTGTTGAACCTAGGCTTTAGTTTTCTTGAAGAAAAGACCAGAAATATGTATCTGTCATGGGTATGTTTTGTTCTGTGTGTGCAGGGAATCTCTCTTCTGTGATTCCTGTGAGCTTAGATCTCTGTTGAGGCATCTCAGCCTGGCATTAACTTTTTACTGACTGGAAGCAAAATTTTAGCTCCAGACATACACTTGCTTTCAGGAAGACCATATCTGACAGGTTGAATCCATCCAGTTATAAATATTAACAGCTGCCAAATGACAGGTTTAGAGTTGTGCTGTGGAGCTGGCCAAGGCAGCAATTACTTGAATTTTAGCTAGAGCTGCACATTGACTGTGGATACATTAGCTTTAGTGGAGATTATTTAGAGGCTCAGTGGCTTAAAAGCAGAAATCACTTACACGCATATTGGATATTATTACAGATTCAGGAGAGTTGGCCATAAAACCACTTAGCTTCCTGTAACAAAAGGACTCCTAGCCAAGCAAGTAAAATGTTAATGAGACAGCAAGCATTCATTTTCATGTCGGTAGCCTTTCCCTCTAAGGTTTTGCTGCTTCATACCGAGGTTCATTAGAGTGGGAATGGTTGACTTTAAAAAAGAAACACCAGCTAAATTGTCAGGGTGTAGAATTTCTTTTCAGATCATAATTATACGTGATCAATGGAGTGTGTAATTAGTAAGTTGGGTGAAGGATATTTCCAGAACAATCAGCAGCAATTTTCTCTCTGCTGCTCTTTCTCTGCTCTGAGGACCTTTTGTCTGCTTTGGTAGCTGTGGCTTTATTTTAAGCTGAGAAAACACAAAAATAAAAACGTATGTCAGGTAAGAGTGACACAGTAAATCATAATAAAATTAAAAAGCCCCTGCAACAGGATATTTTGTCTTCACTGTAATAAGCCTTACTGATTTCCACTATGTTTCCAGCACTTGACTTGGGAGGAAAAAGACAGGCTCATTTCTGGACTCCCCTGAAAAACCTGAGAGGTTCTTTCTGGAGCCTGGATTTGCAGTTGCACAGCAAAAATGTGAGAAGCTGTCATTGTCTTCAAATATTATAGGAATGCCCAAGTTGTTTCTTGGCACAATGAATAATTCATGGAATAATTCAATGAATCTGTCCAGCATGGCTAAAAATAGCTGAGTAAACTGAGTGCTTTTGACCTTAAGAAACAAAATCTGTTTCAAATTTAAAATAAATAAATGAAAAGCCATTAAAAATCATATGGAAGAAAGGACATTATTCTGCAAAGATAAGGTTTGGCATTGTATCTTGAAATGAAATATCCCTTCTTAAGAAGAGGCTTTCATCAACTCCGCACAGCTGCGTGGTTAGAGGAAGGAACATTTCCCACAACTAGGGTGGGCCGAGACTTTTGCCTGTCCCTGCAGTCGCCAGGCTCTCAGGCAGGGCGGAACTCCATGGTGTCCCTGACGAAGAGCTGTCCTGGGTCCATGTCCGGTGGAGGAAGGAGCGGAGCGGGAATGCTGGGTGTGGAGAGGCCAGCGCCGAGGGCAGGGCCACAGCCTGAGCCAGGCTGTGGAGCCCAAGACCCTCAGTGCTGCTGGCTGAAGCTCGGAATCCACTCAGCCTGGGCCCCTCTTCTTGCTGCTGGCAGCAGGAACTGCGCCCTGTCTGCAGGCAGCTCTAGGGCTCCTGCTGCCGCCAGGGATGCCCTGCCACCCCTGCACTGCCCAGGGGGATCCTCCTTCAGTTCCACTGGGTGTAGAAGCTAAGGGTGGTGTGCCTGCTCCTCATAGATTTATGTCATCCCCCAGACTGTTTTGGCACTTTCCATTGTACATGCCAAGGCCAGAAATTAATTTGTTATTGTGGTAATGATAATGATAATAGTACTTCCTTAAGTTAAACTTTCAGTCGTCCTCTTCAGTGACATCACTTGGTAGCCTTTAATAGGCCCTTCTTCTTGTTTTGTAATGTGGGAATATCTTTCCATAATGCAAAGGACAGGGCCTCAACGTGGGTATTGTGTTCAAACAGTCTGATCAGGATATATATCCTGGGCTGCTATAGAGTTTTGTCAGACTAGCATAACAAGCTCTTGCAAAGCCTTTGGATTGTGGAAACTGAGTACTCTAGTCCTCACTGCTCTGGTTTGTGAGGTGCACAGAAACAGACAGCCAGCTTGAAGAACTGCCCTGGACTTGCTTATAGGAGGGCTAGACTCTGGAGTCCAGAACTAAACTACGCAACATCTTCAAATAACTAATTTAAAAATTTGTTTATGAGGGAAAATCTCAACCTGGATTATCAGGTTATGACCTTGTATGAGAATGCATTCCCTTAAAAATGTTTTTCTGTCTGTATAAATATGGGCATAATTTTTGGAGATAGTATTTTGTTGCTCTAATCAATGTTGAGTGGTAATTTGTGGTTAAATGCAATGTTGAATGTAAAGGCTCCAGTTTTTGCATTTCTGTGTTGATATAATGGTCAGATTAAGCTTCTGTAGCAGCTGATACAGAGAGCAGAAACAAAAAGATTCCATATCTGGTATTGCAGATGTGTCAGACTACTTGCAAAAGGCCTTGTGTGGGTTTCAGGAAAACAGCTGGTGCTCTCCTGCTCCTATCTGCTCCCCTCCCATTATATACAGAGCACATAGTGGTCAGGTTAACCACTGATTATTTTATTGTTACATTAACAACTGTAATGGTGGATTTCCTCTAATGTCTTGATATAGCAAAAAAAAAGGAAGTGTTTGGGGCATATCTGCTATGCTGTGTAACCAGACTGGCCAGCTGCAAATGTGAACACACTGCACTGGCAACCCTTGTCTGGCAGAGACAGGTAGAAATTTTCTCTTCAAACAGTTAATAGAAATAAGAGCCCATAGCAGATGAATACCCTTTCCTTATAAAAGCATTTCTTACACTTTCATTGAAAACCTGGATTAAACGAAAAGTGTAGACTTGATTGGGAGAAAGAAAATCATGGTTTCGGTATTGTTTCTTGATTTCAGCATTGAAAGTTTCAACACACAATCTTCTGAAGACAATGTGAATAAATAATAAATGAATAAATGGTAGTGTCTATTGCCATGGTAAGCCTATGGGAGGCGGAAAGTGGGGTGGGAGGGTATAGATGTGCTTTGGTCACCACTCCAATCTTTGTATTCTGGCACCATGTTTTTGAGTACAAGGTGATCAGACAAATAGAGCTGTATGTTCACCCTGTGAGGCTTCCAAGGGAGAGATGTTGAATATGTTTTTAAATAAATGGCACCTTCATTACTTATTCAAAACTATCTTGCTAACCAAAAATTGAAAACAGCTATGACAGTTATTTCAACAAAACTTTGACTGATTTCAAATACAATTCCTGTCAGTAAAAATAGGACCTAATAATTCTGACCACTTCTGAGCTTTGCCCAAATGGTCTGTTTACTCAGTGTCTGGTATAGTTTGTAGATATAGGCATTTTGTTTAAATGCAGGGGGCTTTTTGCATTTGCATTAATAGTTAAAACTGTGAATTTGGTACATGGCTGATTCAGCAGCATAAATTATATATGTATAATTCAGCATCTACTGGTCTCTTTATGCAACACAAGATCATGAGTTGTGTTTTTCTGTTCTGAGCTCAGTCCGTCTGCCGCTTTGAATCAAAATTTCTTCTTTTCCAAGGAGTATATGTTTAACCGGTTCCCCTTGAGCTAGAACTTGAGCACCTGACAGTCACAGGGCTTGACTGCCTTTGTGACTACTTTCTGGAGTTCACAGAGGAAATGTTAATGTAGCTGAGGCTAAGATACAGACTGTTGTGATTTAATATTTTCTTGAATATCAGAGCTGGGGGGCTAACATAAACTAGTGTCAAATATATTTTTTTAATAGATCTGCCACTCAGAGTCAATCTTTTTGTGGCAGAAATAGCCATGTGGAGATCTGAGCCACAAAAATTCTCTGGAATATGGCCTATGCTTTGAGTGGGAAATGTTTATAATTTCATGACTTGGAGATTAAGCTATTGGACAGCGGATGTGGTAGTATGGCCATATTAGCCCCAGGTACTTTGGAGGTGCAGGTTTTTTTCCTAGTGTTGTCCTGGACTTGCCTTGTGGCATTGGACAAGTCACGTAAACTCCACAGCCTTTACATAATGAATATAAAGACCCCTCTCAAATGGGGATTGTCCAACTGGGTTGTTTTGGGGTTTTTTGCACTGATTGATTTTTTTTGTGCACTGATTGTTTAGGTGGACTCTGGCTTTACATGGCAGACATGGGAATACACACTGCCCTTCTGCACTTCATAGGATTGTCTCTTTTCTGCTCCCTGGCTGCAGGTGTGTCTTACAAAGGACAGATAGCCTGACCTGCAGTGTGGGAAGTGCTCACACTTGTGACAGAGTGACTTTAATTAGAGGGGCTCCAGGAGATCTGTCTGGATTTATTTGTCTCT
>VWZN01022086.1:111651-134134 GCA_013396955.1 Regulus satrapa | reverse complement strand
AGAGATTTGAAAATAAGTTGCTTGCATTTCTGCTCTCTTCAAAACTGAAGGATGCAATGAGAATCACACATTTGCATCATGTGGGTACCATGTAGCAGATTATATATATGGGGGTTTTGAACAGCAGCTAATTTCCTTTTTGTGATTCTTGATATGGCTTATATACGATTAAATCAACTTCCTTTGTCAGCTTCTTTATAGATATAAAGAATATTTCCAACTGAGAAGTAATCCTTGTGAAAAAACATCTGGCTTCCCTCAGAGTTTTTCATGAAACAAACCTGATGCTCACCCTGTCCAAAAGGCTAATGGTGCTCCGGGAAGCAGCATACTTCAGATCCTGCCAAGGATGCGTAAGGGTGAGGGTCTGACTGTGACTATGATTTCAAGCAAAAATAATGCAGAAAATAAATGCCCAGTGTTTCAGATATTTTTTCCAGTGGAATTTCTGGAGTGTGTACACGTGTCATACAGAAAAATGCTCATTTTATACCATCACCTTGAGTGAGGCAAAGTGTAGTTCCAGGAGTTGTTCAGAGGTTTGACTCCTCCCTACCCCCTCCCAACATGGCAAATCTACCAAGGTTCATTGATATACCTGTGGCATTGGTGTAGCCCAAGTACTAGCGGTAGTCTTGAGAACACAAAGTTTGGTTGGATGATAGCCTATGGTGTTAAGGGAGGTGCTGGACTTATTGCACTGAAATTAAAATATTTATTTGTGTGTGCACACATGCACACAAGTATTATTGTTAGGGCTCTATTCACAGTCAGTTGAGATCACCTAGGATTAATTGTTATTATCATGGCTCTTTCAAATGAATTTTTTTTGTACTAATATTGGTCAGCCTTGTGACATTTATTGTAGGAAAAAAATGGTGGGTAACTGTAATACCACGGTTTACATCTTGCTATAGCTTGTGTTTTGCTTTGAGGGGCTTTTTCCCCTTTTAAAAATAGTGCTGCTCCTCAGAGTACCATGGATGGGCTTTTTGAGGAGAAAATGTTCCTTGTGATATTTCTTTCCTTTCTCTTTCCTTTCAGTAGCACTCAAATAAAAGCCAGAGGCAGGATTGTGGAAAAAATATCTACTACTAAAAAAATCAGTATGATTAGTGTGCTGGATGCTTTCCTGTTAGCATGGAGTGAGAAACAAACTTGTTAGCAGAACTCAAGCTGTCAGGCCAACCACTTGTTATCTATCCTGGGTGTTAATAGGCAGAAGACGTGGATGCATGCTGCCTTCCAAATACCAAGCAAAACTCAGCTTCCATTTTGAACTTCCAGGTTATAAATCTTCACTGAAACAAGAAAGTTTGTCACTTAAAACTAAGTAGTTTACATTAAACTGAGCTAGCAAAATTTGTAATAACTAATAGTGAAATACTGTCTATGTCAAAATCAACAAAGTAAGCCAATTAGTTTCAGTCCTTGATTAGTTATATCACCATGCTAATATGGCAGAATAATCAATCCTTGTTTACTATTGTGTATGAATCTCACTAGGAATATTAAAGTCAGTTAATCTTCTAATTGGAATCTGGAAAAGTATCTTCTTCTGTCTTCAAAGGAGCTGTCATGATCTTTTCATGATCAGATATATTAAATTATGTTATAGTCTTGTGAAAAAAATTTTCAATTTAAGATAACTATAGAAACATCTAAAAATATGCTGATGTAAAAAACTGGCTTAATATTCAACTGCAAACTAGAAAAGCCATCAGACTGATATACTTTAGCTATACTGTGTACTAAAGACAACATTCTTACTGATTTTAGCAAGCAAGGAAATTAAGAAGAGTACATATTTTTGAACATCACAACAGACAGCTTTATATCTTGATACAGAATATTTCTGTTATACACAGGAAGATAAAACAAATAAGCCCTAAAAAGTTTACAATTTTGTAGGTTTGCATATTCTCTAAGTATTTCCCTCACAGCAATCAATTTTTTTTGCAATTGTAAAATATCTTGTGGGTTCCTTTTTTCTTTTAAAACAATAATATCTAGATGTTTAATGTCTTCCAATGTCTTATTCAAGACATAAGAATGTATTCAAGACAAACAAGGAGCTTTATTTTTCCCTCTTAGATTCTACTTTTAACATAGGAATTTAAAATAGCATCTTGCATTGCTTAAGTAGCTGTGAATTGAATTCAAGTTAGCTGAGTGAAAATGGAATGCACCTGGCAAATGTGTTGAGAACCAATTGATCATATATTGAACATGCAGTGACAATTTTTATTATACTAGGGATTTCTTCAGTAGGTTTAAGGAAAGTTAAAGTTCTGCCATTTCTCAAAAGCAAGTACAGGTTGTTGTACCTACATTTTATGCAGACAAGAGCTGATAGTGCTATTGTTGGTTTAGCAGAGGATTATAGTCAAGACAATTTTAATGAGGCCTGGTATCTCCAAATTAATTGAGACACTGATTCAACATATCTTTCCTTATGTGAGCAGAGCAGCAATTAGTAATTTAGAAAACCACATGTAAAAAAAAAATATGGAAGACAAGAATTCTATTTTGAGGGTATTTTACACAGACTTGCTCACAAATGTACTCTTGGAGAAGTTCTGGGCTGCTGACTTGCAGCAGCAAGCAGAATGAAAAAAACCACTTCTTCCTGTTTCCTCCAAAATATCATGTGTGAGAAATCAGAGTGGGGGGAAAATAGCAGTAAGAAAATGTTACAATATTTTTGTCAGACATATTGCGTTTGTAGTGCGTGTATTCTCTAATTTTAAAACTATGCAAAGCACCTATGTGACAACATTATTTTCTGCTTAACATAAAAAATTTGTTAAAAACTAGGTATTTTCTTTCTTGTATCTTACAGCTGGAGTCACAAAAAAATGACAAGTCGCTGCTTAGATGTGTCATAGGGATGGAACACATGTTCCCTAATCTCTAGTTTCCTAGAAAGACTGGAATTTATTTAACTTTAGATTTTAAAAGGAACCTCAAAAGTTTCCATGTGACTGTTGTTTGAAATCATTCTGAGGAATTGTTACACTTTGAGACCTGGAGTGAAATGTTATTTGGATTTGAATTTTTTTTTTCTTATATTGCATTACAGGAATATGCTGTCAGGTTTACTTTACCAGAAGGTTTTAATTTAATGATAATTTCTGAGTGAACTTTCTGAATTCACTTAGAGTGAAGGACTTTTGATAAGAAATTTTTTATAATATCTTGTGGAAGGAGGATGTGGAGTGTATTCATATAACACGTGACGTGAACCAAGAGGAACAGACCATCCATGGCTGTTGGCACTTGAGTAGGTTTAACATGGATCTTTTTAACTTCCTTTGCACCTGTGCTACATTCTCATGTGACTGATCATCCTTGGGAAGTGATAGATAAATTAGGAAGTCAGTAGTTGAGGGAGGAGGAGGACAGTAACTCAGCTGAAAAAAACCTGCATTAACTAATTCATCATAATTCATTTACTTCACAACCATGACATCAATTTATCTAGCTGAGCACCTAAGCCTTTCTTTAAAAGATTACAGTGAATTTAACAAAGCTGTGATGATTTATTCCTTTTTAAAATCCACCCTCTCCAACAATGCATGCCTGTTCTTATCATAATATATACACAGGAACTTGTTTGAAAAGGAGAGCTGCTGTTGTACACTTGATGTGTAGTCACTGCAGAGAGGACAGAAATAGCATGTAAGATACAACCAGAATCTCAGTGTGTAACTTCCTTTCTATCCATAAATGCTTTTTTGTCAACTACAGCTCTAACAGTACAATTCTGCATCAACTCAGACCTCTTAAAAAAAAAAAAAAAAAAAAAAAAAAAAAAAAAAAAAAAAAAAAAAAAAAACTGTCACATTTTCCCCTTTCCTCTCAATCAGTGATAGTTGTGGATGATTAGAACAATCATGATTATAACCGATTGTACTGATCCAATGTGAAAAACAGTACTGAAGGTGTTCTGGTGCTATTGTGTGACTGGATTTTTATGGGTGTGGAGGACTCACCAGATCTCATCCAGATGTGGTTTATTCAACACAGTGTACCTTTCCTCTCTGCTTCCCTACATCACTGATGAGGTCTGAGTATGCCTGCTCATTGGTTGCACTGGGATCACACAGCCATTAAGTGGAAGCATTATTTATCCATCACCAACATTCAGGTCTTGAACATCTAGAGCTTGGTCTAGTGTCAAATGATGGGATGCATCTTTCTCAGAGGGGAAAAGGAATTTTAGCAACAGAGCTAGCAGGGCCTGCCCATCAATAGAGCTTTAAACTAGATGATAAGAGGTAAAGGGGCAAAGTGTTAATTCAGAAGGCAGATTTGGCTGAGCAGAGATCTTCCTTTGGACATAAGGCAGATAAAGGAAGACGTATGCCCAGTAGAAACAAGGTCAGGGGACACAAGAGAAATATAGACATGCTCCTTGCCACTCCAGGTGGAAAATTCTTACGGTCAAAGCTCATTTGGAGAAGAAGCTGATCAGAACTGTCAATAAAGAGTTTTTTTCAAATGCATTAATGGTAAAAGGCAGTGTAAAAATAACATCAGCCCACTGCAGAATGAAGGTGGTCACCTCACAGACATGGATGTAGTAAAGGTGGAGGTGTTTAATAGTGTTTTCTCATCTGTCTTCAATACTGGTGACAGACCCAAGGGGAAGCCAGTGCCCTGAGCTGGAGGGCCATGATAGCAAAAAATATAATCTCTCAGTTGACCCTGAACTTGTACAGTACTTTTAGTTGACCCTGAACCTGGAAAACCTTGTGCGGTATCTTTTATAGTCCAGCTGCATCCCTGAAAATCTATGAGGCCTGATGGGATTCATCTGGCAGTACTCAAACAGCTGGCTGATGTCATTGTGAGGACTCAAAGATTTTTGAACAGTACTTTAAGTTGACTGGGAGATGGCTAGCATTGTCCGAGTTTTCAAGAAGGGCAAAGACCATGACCCTGGTAACCATAGGCCTGTCAGTTTCACTTCAGTGATTGGAAAAAATTATGGAGAAATCACCTCGGAGTTATTGAAAAACACCTGAATGGCAACACAGTCATTGGTCCCAACCAACACAGCTTCAGGAGGGGAAAGTCCTGCTTATCAAACCTAATTTCCTTTTATGACAAGGTTACGCACCTAGTTGATTAAGGGAAAACATGTGATGTAATCTTTTTGTACTTCAGTAAAGAGACAAGAGACATGAGAGATATTTTCGTAATGTCTCTCAGAGTGACCTTCTGGACAAAATATTAAGCACACACCTGGATAAACCCTCCATGGGTAAGCAACTAGCTCACAGGTCAGGCACAAAGGGTAAATGTAGTTCCATCAGACTGGTGACCAGTCACTGATGGGGTTCCACAATGACCAGTGACAGAACCCAAGGGAATGTTGTTTCAGGGGAGATTTAGGTTGGGTATTACAAAAAAGTACTTCCTCCAGAGGGTGGTTGGGCAATTGAACAGGCTCCCTAGGGGAGTGGTCACAACACCAGCCTGACAGAGTTCGAGAAGAGGAATGTGAATCTTGGGGTGTCTTGCACAGGGCTAAGAATCGGGATCCTCATGGATCCCTTCCAGCTCAGGATGTTCTCTGATTTCACTTCTCTCTAGAGTCAGAGTGGTTACCAGCCTAAAGCCAAACTCTTAAAAATACTGAGCATAGTAACTAGATATAAAGTTTCCTTTCATGGAACTACTGAAAGCAGACCTTGACCTTGGAAAATTCAGGTGTTCCCCTGGCTAAAATGTGGTCTTAAAGGAGGAGCATTTAACATGGGAGCCAAGTGCAAGAGCTACAGTGCTTTCTACCATCATAATTCACTCTATTATGTTGAAATTTGGAGAAGTGGAAAGAAATCATGTGATGATCCAATTAGCAATCCCTTTCAGAAAGTCTAGAGTTGCTGAATGTGTTTGGTGCTCCTTGATTGTTTAGACATAATATGGCTTTGTGGTCATGGTTTCCCCCACCCTATATTAGGTAAGGATGCTGAGCACATGATGTGTATTTCTTTCTGTCAAAATTGTTTGTTCCCTTCTAACATTTTTTTCCACAGTAATTTGTAATAATTTGCCTGGAAATATAGCATGGCAATGTTATATTGTCTCATCTGTCTTCAGCTGTTTGTTCAAGATCAAGCTATTCATTATACTTCGGTATGTTTGTAAATTCTAATTATACTCCAAGTCTGAACATCCTTCCTTTGTACCTTAGAAGTTAACTGGAATGTCTCTCATTCAGTGATAGAAGAACCAATATAAATTATGATGACACATAGATTGAATGTTAGTTAGCAAGTGTCAGTTTAGTTGTCAGAATAAACTTCAGCTTGACATAGTCTGTATAGTCATGTCACATTTGTCTTCTTTGGGAGGGAATGTTTGCATTAACTTGGAAATACATAGTTGGGCACAAGATAGACATAAAATCTGAACACACTGAAGGAGATTTTCCTGTGGTTTTGGCATTAAACAAATTCTCCATCAGAAGAGAAAATCACTTGGTTGAACTTGTGTTGAGTGTTTGACTGCTCAGATTTAAAAATTGTTCCCTAATTCTCATGAGCGAGCAAGCAAGCAGAGTTGTAACTAGGTCCCTCAAGTGTGCATGTAGACTAACAGAGGTGTGTGCTCTTCAGATTACACCCTTTCTTGTGGTGAGAGAAAGAACAAAAAGTCTGCAAAAAAGGTTTAAAGATTTGAAAGATGAGATATGAACTGAACTCATCACTTCAAGATCCTATTTATGCTGCTCTACTAAGGGCTTTTTTTTATGGAACTCCACTGCAACCCCTGATGGATTTACAAAAACACATGCACCATCTGTGGAGTCATGCAAGATTTTCTTATGAAAACAGCCTCAGTAAGAAACATTTATGTTGGATACAGCTTCAGTAGGGAGAAATAGATTCCATTTTGTCAAGGAGGGAATTGGTTTGTCATTATTTAAAAAATCACTCAAGATGAGCTGCTCTGGGAGTAGACCCCCTCCATACTGAGGTGGCTAAGTGTTTCTCAGGACCAGGGTTACAGTCATCAGTTGTATGAACTTTCAGTGATAATTTCCTCTATTGAAAGCTAGATGACAATTAGCACTTTTAAAAAAGTCTAGACATATTTTTTTTTGTAATAGTTGTATTCTCTCTCACAGTGAAACATAATCAACATACATTTACATATTTCTTATAATCAGGATGAGTGGAGGTGCATGATAAAAGAGGGGTATTATGGTCAGAGTGCACAGCTCCATCTTGGTATAATGTAACTAATTACAAGAACCAACTGCAAAAATTGACAAAAATTGTCAAAAAAGCTTAACTGGTGCATGCTTTTTTATTCATTTGTACTTGAATCTGTACTTTTTTCTAGCACAGTCCTTCTAGAGACTTTGGAAAAATAGCATACTCTTGCTGGAAAGACAGGCTCACACTGCATTGTCAGATCTCCCAGCTTTAAAGTGGAAACAATGCCTACTGATTTTCACTATGTTCACCTATAAAGAGCAGTTCAGATGAGATATAGCTGAATGCCTTTTCATGTCATGAATTATTATCTAAGCACCTAATAAATTTTAATTAATGATTAATATTTTCAAATCCTTTTGAAGAAAATGGGCTAGGACAGATGCTGTCCAGGATGTAATTAGAATACAACAAGATTGCACAGCTGTAACTGACTTAATTTATCTTCTATGAACTCCTTTACTACTGAGAACTATAAAAGGGAAAGAACACATTTGGTTCTCTCAAAGAGACTTCAAAAAACACCACATAAATAATCCAGGTGTCTAATTCCTGACACTTCTCATACTGATGAATAGAACAATCCATTTCATAGGTTTGAGATAAACACAAGATTTCTAGTGATGAGAACTCTTGCACCCCTTGATGCTTGTCCTTTCAAAAGTGTTTTATTATCTATGAAAATGTACTGGTCCAGATGAAGCTATGATTTTTTCCTTCTGACAACTACATTTTCTATGCATTAAAAGTGCACTATCCAAGGAGCAAATAGAAAAACATTTTTTAACATGTTCATATATATATATATATATATGTATGTATGTATTTGTATATTCATATATGTATGTATATAAGTATATAAGAATTTATGTTTTATACATATATGTTTAATATACAAAATATATGCATTTTATGAATATGTAAGTTTTAATATAAACTATATAGACAGATATATCTCAGAAAATAAAATCAGTCAGCACAGTTTACAAAATATTATTAGATGTGAGCATCCTGTCCTAAAGTCCATAACATACACCCTGAGGTCTTGGTGGTGCAGGGGTATATTTAATCAGTGAAGTAATAAATTTACTGCCACTAATATGTTAAATTTTTTTGAAAGTGTGCATCTCTGCCTTTTCTTTTGCTGCCACAGAATCAATGCTCCATCTCCTCAGCTCCTCAGTGTCTGTGAGCAAGAGTCAGCTCTAGCACCTGCTCCTTCCTGTCTCTAGATGATGTGGCTCGGGCTTGTTTCATGGGTAGGAGCCTGCCAGGGCCCTCCACACTCATTTTGTGGATGCACGTCAGCAGTCTGAATCTGCTCTCCTGGTCCACATGCAGGAACAGCTCAGCTTGTTACCATTTCTAGCACATCTTCATCTGTTGCTTGGTTTACTGCAGCCATAAAGCAGCAATTTCCTTCTATTTATATGGGAGGCAAGAAAAAAGAGTCATCGTTATAGCTTTAAAAGTCACCAGAAGTTATTCACATCATTATGCTGTGTTTTTCCATTCTCCATGTGTTTGTCAAAGCAGAATGCTTTCCCATAAAGGTAGAATTCACTTCCCAGTAACTTCCAGCACTGTTTTCTAGTAACTACAACCAAAGAGTTTAATAGCTCTAATGAATTTTCTTATGAACAGTGGAATTATGGAAGTAGGATCATACAGTGTCCCAAAGCTCATCAAGTTGAAGTTTTCTACTGAAAAAGTAGAAGCTCAGACTGACATTTTTCTAAATGCTGAAATACGTATGAGTGTGCCCTAAGGATTATTTACTGCCTAATCAGGTGCACCCTCACACTCCAATAGTTTTCTTGATTGCAGCACTAAAATCTCTTTTCAATCTGCTTGATAAGATAATTCGATATGTTTGAGCTATCCTCCTTGCTGAAATTTTCTTGCATTTTAGCAGCAGGTTCAAAAGTTGATAACAAAGAAGAGACAGGTGATCACATGGAAAACAAAACAAGAGAGTCTTTTTTTGAATAAGTGTTTTTCTTATACAGAAGTTAGCAGCTTTCACTTGTGCTTGCTGTGCTTCATGTCCCAGGATGGGTAATGCAGTGTGGAAGCAGTGAGAGTAATTGAGAATATTTACCATCAGTGACAGTGCATGTAACAAAGCCCTTCATTATATAAGCAAGGCAGACATGTCTTTTAAAAAAGGCTTTAAAAACTGAAGCTAGTACAAAGATCAGAACTGGCCAAAATTACTCCACCCAATTATCATATGATTGGAAAACATGGCCCAAATGAATCCAGAATATTTCATTGTGAGGAATGAAGTGATTCTGGAAGAAATCTGAGTTTCCTAGCACAGGAAAGGGAAAAAAAAAAAAAAAAAAAGTTTCTTAGTATTTTTTTTAACTATTTGGTTTAAATACGGAATCTCAATTGTTTCTTGCACAAAATTGTCAATTAAACAAATCTTTTCTTTCATCCCAGTTCAGTGTCACTGAATCAGCATTTTCCAGTGAAAAAGTAATTTATTTGAAAATTCTTGTTTTGATCTTTATAATACTTTCCATCAGGCTAAGATGAAGTTTGTTTTGCGTAGGGTGGTCCAAGATTCTTTCCACAAACACTTTTTGTCTTAAGCTGGCAATGCTGATGTGGAGGAATAAGCTAGTAAATAGTCTTAAACACATTGAGGGTAGGGATTGAAAAAATGCTTTTATATTCTTATCCTCTCCCTCTCCAATTCCTGCTGCTTCAGTGGGGAAAAGTATGCCTTTTCCTCATACTCAGAGGTCTGTGTCACATAGTTGTTAAGAAATAATAATTCTGTCTGTTTTGGTTTTAATTTGAGTTTGGGTTGTTTTGTTTGGTTTAACAAAATTTTCTTTGTTGCTTTATTTGGCTTTTTTTCACCCACTTATTAGTTAATCTCCCTTAGTCTGAATTGTGGATTGAGGGATTGAGGGATTGTTTTGATTCCTACCTACCATTAGACTTTTTTTTTTTTTTTTTTTAATAAAATCAAATGCTAAATGAAGAGTAAAAGGTAGGCAGAATTTTAAACAGTTCATAACACTAATTGCAATCTGTGTTTCTGTTAATGTTTTGATAGGGAAGAAAACAAATCCAGAAAACACTGACCAACAGGGAATAGCAGGTATTTATTAGAAGTCTTAAACTAAACATTAATAATTCTGTTGTGTGCTCAGAAACCATGGCAACAGTAGGGTGTAGCAATAAAAATAAATTTTCTAATATCTAAATACATTATTTAAAAACTGTACTCACCTCTACTCTTGATCCTAATGGCAGATAACTCCACTAAAATAATGCTTATGTCATATGGTTGTAAAAGAAGAAAATGTCACTGAATAACTGGTTAAAAAAAAAAAAAGTGTCAAGCCAAGGTGAGGCATTTAATTTATTTTCCCAAAACTTTCTAAGCTGAAGATAAAAAAAATTTGGAAAATTTTGGTCATAATGAGGGTACAAATGTCTCAGCTAGCTGACTGCAGTAGTTATTAAAATCTACTAATAGGTAATCTCAGGAATTTTATGCCTGAGAAAAACATTCTTCACTGGAAATTATTTTTAGGAACAAGTTGTATAAACACCTGTCAGGAATAAAGTACAATTTATTCTGGTTTAGGATGAAGGAATAATCTAAGTGGTCTGTTGAATCCAGAAGCAGTCCTTGGGTATGTTGAACCATGGAAGAAGAGCTCCCTAGGATGTGCCCATGCTGTGACTTGTGAGTGCTGCCACTTGGTATGGGGAAACAGTCCTTGATCTCAGTCAGGATGCCAGCTGAATGCCGACAAATAGCCAGTGAAGAGTCAAACTACTATTGCTACTCATTATTTGTGTTTTTGGCTTGAATAACTCTTTAGTTACTGGGCTGTGCACAGATTGTAACTTCACATCGAATATTTAACTCTATAAGTGAGGTTTTCCTTCTCAGGTCATCTAACAGCTCTGGGAAGGGGTGGGTCTCCATTCCTAGCTTGGCCAGGCACATACCTCATTGTAAAACACAGAAAAACACAAGGGGCAGCGAAACACTAGGCTGCTTCTTCTCCTCTGTGCAATTCCTGGAAAGACACTGTGTGGACATGGAGACCAAAGTGGTGGTAACCACTTATACTGTGGGCAGAGGGTACTTCCTGAAGGGAGCAGGATGTGAAGACTTGATGGCTGGTTGAGCAAATGTGAAGGCATTTAAATCTGCCTGAATCTTCCACATGGAAGCTGATGAATACATGAATGTGCAGCTGGCATCGAAAAATTAATTCCAATGGATACTATTAGAATTTGATCAAAGGTCTGAAAATTAAAATATTTTCCCACTGGGTAACAACCAGTTCAGTTTATAGGTGCTGATATTGGCTAGAAAGGGACCCTCTCTGCTGAGGACAGCAGTGATTTCCTTGCTCCCCAAATCTGAGTATAGCATCTTATAAATGCATGCCAATAGTCACAATCTGCATGCAATTCACGGGCATGGCATTTCTTCAGTGTGTCTGTCTCAAGTAGCCACCAAGGGAACAGAGTTGTACCAAATTTAGGTCTGTGCATTAGATCACAATGGGAGAAATAAACATCTTTTTCATTTTATAGACAACTGGTATATGGGAAGAAAAACAAGAAAATGGTAAAAAGTGCTTAAAAAAAAAAAAGTGTATCTTGATGGCCATATAAGCTGCCATATGGAGAGAGACGGTGGGCTATGGAGGCTCTCTTTTCCTATTTCTTCATGGTATAAGCCAGGAGGATAGTTACTAGGCAAAGGCATGAAGAGCATTTATTGAAAAATAAAGTGGTTAAATAGTCATCCCACTGATTACACATGACAGACATCTTAACTAAAAAATAATACTGATTTGTAAATCTAAATATCTGTTTTGTTCATCTAGTAATATTATGAATTGCAGAAATGGAAGCAGGCAGGAAATATAAAACTCTCACCAGCCTCTGCAGAATGCAGTTACTAATTTTCTACTGCACAGTATTTTTTCTCTCCTGCAGCATTTCTATCTCAACTTTTGCTAGATATTCTCTCTTGGGCTTTTATTCTGGTTATGAATCTCAGAAGAAGCTATCAATGCTACATATAAATTAAATGGATACTGCAAATAAACTGAAAGTCAGCTTCCATTTTGTTTGGTTTTGTTCACCTGTTGAGTGAATAATTCCTAAACTTTTTTTTTGAATGCTAACTGCTGTTATTAAAGAAATTTGCAGATATTGAGGATATAAAAGGAGAATTGTGGCACCTCTATTTTGACCCTTTTTCTTTTCGTTTTAGACTTACACTTCCTCTCCACTTGTATGAAAAAAAAACTCTGTCTTCCTGGATGTGGGCAGGTCAGCCTTCACTGGATGTAAAGCAGCATAGTTATAATGATTTTGTGGCAGTTAGCCATTTTGAAGAGTTTGAGAAGTCATCCTGGGGAAACACCACCCGAAATCTAGGGAACTGCTAAACCTCTCTCTACTCTTTTTTGACACTGTTTATCTTCAGAAACAATGTCCTATCTAGTTAGTGCTAGAGCTAGCTGATCATGCCAACATAACTTTTCCAGTACTAACTATCTTTTCATACTCCCTTTTTCCAGCTGTGGTTTGAATGCTACTGTTGCAGGGTGAGAGAAAAGAATGTAATCTCTTCAATAAAATTGAGGGCTATACTGTGGTTCCAGGATGAAAGAAAACAAACAAACAAACAAAAACAAACAAACAAAAAAAACCAAAAAACCCAAACCATTAAATACACGTGCGAGAGAAATGTGGCAAAGTGCTAAAGCTGATTATTAAGTCATAAATTTAAGAAGGAGATATTAGTTAATGCCAGGTGACTTCCAGGACATCATGCTAGATAGTACTTTTCCAGAGAGTTGGAATAGTTATGAATGAAGCTAACTTTCTGTGACTGGGTGCAATTCATTATTCAGTTAGGAGATGGTTGTCTCACAGCCTCAAGGTCCTATTTTGCTTTTAAAACTCGCAAACTAACTTCTTAAGAGGGGAAGTGGTGCTTTCAGTAGAAACTAGACTGCCTCCATCAAGGGGGCATTTGTGCACGAAGGGAGAAAGTAAGCTTTGCTGAAGGATCAGAGGCTGTAGGTAAGAAACCAGGATGAAGAACAGGAGAGGAAGTAGGAATTTATTCCCCTGCTTAAATGAGTATGGTGCAGCAGACCTCCTAAGAATAATCTAGGAATATTGATTTTGCCTCAAAAATGTCCAGCTCCAAAGTTTTACCTATGTGGAGTTCAACTTGGGTTTGAGAAGACAAGTTGGGGTAGATGTAATTTGTTACTCTAATAGGTCTGCCTTTTGATCACTCCTTTCTCTTTAGCTTGAGTTATTGTAAGGAAAACTATCACTGGGTAAAGACTAATGGTCCCAGGTGTCTAGGCACAATTGTGAGAGTGTTGCAGAGCATAGTATTAATCATCATGAAACTGCATAGTACTTCTTGCTTTTACACATTCCCAAAAAATTATTTCCATGTTTTTCACAAAGCAAAGTTGTTAAGGAAAGTTTCCTGTCTGTCCAATCTCACTGACAGTCACATCCCCCCCACCTGAGATGTTCCGCGTTGTGACTGAAGCCCCTTTGCAGCAGGTGGATCCAGTGCCCCACTTGACTCCCTAGATACGCTACTCACTCACTGTCAGATAAGGTTTCATTACTGAGTTCACCACAGGTTTCCCATAGCAGAGTCTCAGACCTCTGGTTCTTTTAAGTCATTTTATCTTAGTACAAAAACCAAATTACAGGTCAAGCTGATGCCTCCAAGGAGGAAATCTCAAGCAAAGGAAACCCTTGGCTTTTATACTCTTACAGTCAATTCATGCCGATGTGTGGGATCTTCCTCCAGAGTCATTGGTTAGTGTTTTGTCAGGCCACCTGGCTGATCCCACAGGACTCCTTTCCTGTGTAAAGGATCTGCAACTGTTTTCTTGCCTTGTTCCCGACACCCAAAGTTCAATATGCAGCTGGCAGTGCGACTGTACACTGAGCTACCTACATCAAATGTATTTTTAAACAAACAAACAAACAAACAAAAAAATTCAAGGGTGTGTCAGACCCAAACAGCTCTTCTGGCTTTTCACTAAGCATCTGCCTCAGGTTCCTTAGCCATGAACCCATTTCTTTGTCAGCTGCAGAACACTGTTCCTTTTTAGACCATCCACCAGGTAATTATACACATCCTATCTTTTCCTGACATCCAGCTGGGTGAGACAGACATACAGAGATTAGAAAAATGGAAAGAATGGTCCCAGCATTCATTCAAATGAAAAGATTAGGATAACAGTGGTCTATTTTTTATTCTCATTCATCCACTTTGTTAAGTGAATGTGTTTATTTTTTATGGGAATCAGAGAAACAGTGAAGGCTGTTGTTCGTTATTACTTTTTTACTGCTAGAAGATTGAATAGCATGGAGGATGGATCTTCTAACTGATGCTTCTGATGCAAAAACAATCACCCCAGGAGTCAGCAGAAGACATTATAGAAGCCACCTTTATGCATTATGTGCAGTTAAAGTTGCAGTTTCAGTTGCTAAGCTTACACCTGTAGTGAAATAGACTTACCAGGCTAAGTGTGCCTCTTTGCTTTGTGTTCTTTTGGGCATCCTACCATGTCTTTTCCACTAATTCATTATTTTCTCTGCTTTCAAATTACATAAGAAGTATTGAATTCTTACTGAGGTTATGCCAACAGGTTTAGTTCTCATTCACTGCAGCTAAAGGTACCTTCCATGGCAGTGCATCCCTTTTTCCTATTTCCATTTCTTTTGCACAATATGTGTCAGTCAAGTGCAGTTCATTTTCACACCAGCTAAGCAGATTTATATATTTCACTAGCTTAATTACACTGTTCTTAGCTTGCAGTTTTGATGAGTTTATTTTGAAATACTTAGCTATCTGAAAAAAAAATATATATATACATATTAGTATATATATAGTGTATATATATATATATATATACTATCTATACAAGTGTTTCTTTAGGCTACTACCAGGGATTTCAACACTGCAAGTTATACTGGAAATCTGTGATCCACTGAAATATCTGCTAGTAATGACATGCTGCTCTAATATGTATTGTCCTTCAGACAAAACACAATTAATCCAGATAAGTAGAAAGTTCATATTCATTAGAAAATTTTCTTAGCTGTGATTGGCATGACAATCTGGCTTGTAAATACAGTTCAAGGTAGATCAAACAATGACAAAAAGTGTGTGTCTGAATAGAGAGTTTGTAAGTGTAATCTTGTTTGCTCTGGAAGGTGGGTGTCACTAGCCATAAAACCATAATGTTGCAAGTTTGGATATGAGATACTTCTGCCAATAATTATACATCAGGTGACAAAATAAACAGAGTCCTGAAGTCCCCAGGAAAGACTTTAACAGTGTATCAGCCTTTCTGATGAACTAGAGATAATCAGAGACTTGCAGACCATTTAGCTATTTCATGATAGGGAAACCGCATTCTAAACAAAGTTTCTGCTTAGATCTCCTGTATGCTATGGATTTCCTGCACAAATTCTTTGAATTTTGGAAAGAGGGATATAACTGAGCATCCCAAAGAAGCTCTTCAGCTTTTGTGGCAGAAAGAATAGGGGATGCAAAAAGGGATATAAGACAGCCCTCCATCTATCCATGTCAGCAGAGCTGCAACAGCATTTGTCAACAGGTACCTGGGAAAAAAAGGATGGGTCCTGTAGGATGCCTTTGTTGTACTCCTAACTTATTTCTGAAGTGCAGCCGTGCTAACCTCTGTGCTGGCAATGCATCACCTCCTCCCTGAGCTCTCTCACAGCACTGGATCCTACTGGAAATGGCCCCTCCAGCCTGGACAGGAGATGGATTGGTAGAGTCTCTTACAGAGACTCTGTTACTATTGTAACTAGTGTAACTGTTACTATTGTAAGTCAGTGTTAAACTGGCTAGATTTAGTGTTCAGTGTGCAAATTTATGAGAATTTGTCTCTATTTCTTCTTCTACTCATTCTGCTTGGTCCTCAGTTGATATAAATCACTATTGTTCCTCTGAGGACAACGCACTAGCACTGTTTTTCCCAGATGGAGATTTGTTGCTCCATGTCGAAACCAAAGATACTGAAGAAATAGAATATTCATTGCAAGAACCCATAAAATGCTTCTAATTTGCTGCTTGTGATTCTTGCTGTTAACTGCCTTTGGCTCCACAGTGGCTGGCACAATCATTTCAGAAAATGGGTGCATAGAGGATTGAGAAAGATCCATATTGTTTGTATGACTGCAAGGCATGCCACCAACATGGAAGTTTTCATGAAGGTTAATGTGCAAATGAGATAGATTGAAAGGGATTTTCTAGCAGGAAAAGCAAAATGATTGTCCAAATCCCTTCTGATGACAAGGTTTATCCCTGTAGGAGAGGATTCTTCTGTCTGTGATGTCAGAACTGTTTTGCCAGAGAAATCCATCAAAAGGCATTGATCCACTAGACCAGCCATCACAGTGAGAAGTGGAGAAACACCAGAACACCTATTGCTAAAGGATTATGAGTTTTTCCCCACAGCCCTAATGAAGATTTTAAAAAGAATGCTAATTACAGCTGTCAGCACACTCAAGCACTGTCACTTCAGAGAGCCTTTTGGAGTACTAGCCAGCTACACTCTTTAGGAAAAAGAGTTGTTGTTGCATAGCACCCTGTCAGTGCTTCCAGAAGAGTTCCTGAGACTGCCAGGGAGTTAAGCTCACATGCTGGCAGTGTTGTCTGTGGCGGGATTGTCACCTGGGGAATCAATGGCACAGAAATGGAGGCAGCAGCGAGCGCTGATGAAAGCCAAGGGAAGCAATTCTCCTGGGCTCTAAGCTGTCAAGAAGGGCTGTTTCATCCAGTGCTCTGGCAGAGGCTGTGACATCAGGAGATGAAGGAAAAGTCAAATATAACAAAGATAGTGGTCAAGAATCCAGAGAAAATCTTTCTTCTTTGCCAGTCATGAGTTTGTAGAATTAATACAATTAGTGCAGCTGTTTCCCAAACCCAGGCATGATTTTTACTTCACATTACTCCATAATGGCTGACTTTGGCCAGTGATGGGTCAATGCTATATAGTGCAGAGCTGAAGTCTGCTGGAAAGACAGGGTGAATGCAAGAGGGAAGGACTAGAATGAGGAAATACTATCTATATCAATCTTTACCAATAGTTCTCAAATTCACAGCCCAGAAACAGAATATCAGCAATCATAAAGTCCTTTTGTTATGATGCTTCCTTATCCTATTGGTAGATATTTTTTGTCAACAGTAATGCTAAATATGAAAATTTTTTCTTGAGTTCCTTACTTCTTTTTCCATCTTTAATTAATGTGGGAAAATATTTATCCATTTTCTGAGCAGAGCTACCTTTCAAACATAAAGGTATCTCTTAAATTATCCCTTCTCTCAACTAAATAACCCAAATTCTTCTGCTGTTTCTTATAGGATATTCTTTCCAGGTGTCTAAAAATTCTCTTTAGTGTCTTTCAGTCTCCCTCTAATTGAACTGTGTCCTTCCTAAATTATATTAGCTGTATGCCTGCTGAGACCTTACTGATAAAGGAGTGCTTTATTTCACAGACAATATTCCTGCTACATTCCATATGGAGTTTTTAAACAAATTTTAGTCTTACATTTAGCTTGTGATTGACAATGATATCTTAGTTCCTTACTGCAGTATCAATGACATTCATTCTCTCTATGGTCCTTAAATAGATGATTATCCCTACCTATGTGCAGACTTTTTAACTTTTCCTTACTGAATTACAATCTTCTTAGCTCAGACCAATTCTTCCATTTTCAAGACAGCTTTGAATTTTCTTCCTTTTATGCACTTATCTGCCACCTGTCTAACTTGCTGAATTTGCAGATTAATTGAGCACTTTTTACTCATCCTTTCCAAACCATTGAGGTAAATCTTGCAAGCCTCAGGCCCAGAGCAGACTGGAATCCTCTTGATGTAACCAACTAATCAGAAACTTAGTCACTGATAATTAGTCTTCATAAATGCAATTTACTACCCATTTATGCACTTGCATGGTAAATCTATCCATTTTTTATCTGGTAATTTTATAGACATACAGAGATAGCAGTAATATTTCATCTGTGTTCCTACATGATTAAATTGAGCATTTGCTGTGTCTTCTTGCAGGACAGGCTTGTCATTTTTATGAATTTTTGATTGCCTTTCTCTGCTGCTGCTCCAGTGTAAATTCTCTTTTGTTTTTTTCCTTGAATATTAATGTCCCAAAATACACTTGGTATGCCAGATGCCTCAGGATGCTGGATAATTTTTCTCTTTTTCAACTGAAAATACTCTTCCAGTTACATCAAGGAACATATCTATCGTTTTCCATAGTAAATCTAATTGCTGGCTCATAGTCATCCTGTGATTGATAACCGTTTTGTTCTCCTTCTTTATTTTTTGTTTTAGGAATTGTTTATTAAGCTATAATTCTCCATTCCTGGTCTTGGAAAGAGGGTTTAAAATAATTTCCTTACATGGTTCAATTTTGACAGTAGCATCCAACAGAAGGAATTGTATTGGTTTTCTGTGTGAGCAATGATCAGAATGTTCTTAGTCTATACTTTTCTTCAAACTGGGGACACAAAAATAAAAGCACACAGCTAAGTGATATAATGATATTTTTAAAAAACAAACAAACAAACAAAAAACCCCAAAACCAACAACAACAAAAACTAGGAGAGATGATGGGAACAACTTTAACTGTTCAGAAGAAATCTTTAAACTATTTGTTGAAGTAACAAACATATATGAGAAAACTTTTCTATCCTGTAGCTAAAATGAAATATTCCTTAATTCAGTAATGACCAGAAAGACATAGCAGGCTGTCAGCATATGCACAATGTTTGAGATTGTGACCTTGCTAAGGTATGATTTAAATTTCTCTTTCCTTAAGTCACCTAAGCAAGCTCAACTGATAAATATTGTTAAAAATGTTAAAATTTGTTGAACTTATTGAAAAATTCCTTGTATTTTGAAATTAATATTTTTTTTCTTATCAAATAACTTTTTTGTACCTGGTAATGTTTTTGTGCTTTCTAAAAGGATATTTCTTTTGTCTTTCATTTATTCATGTTATACCTTTTTTTTTTCTCTATCCCAGGATGTTTTTTATACCTTCTATTTCTCTGTGCACTGTTACATGTGTGAGACCCAAAGTTTTTTCTTTTTTTGGGGTTTGGTTTGGTTGCTTTTTTTTTTTTTTAATAACTCAATTGGCAACATAGGTGAAAAATGTGATTAAACCTAGATAGACCCTTTTTCATAGAGCTGAGACAAATTAGAGTGGGCAGCCTGCCCTAAGGGGTAGTTTGGCTGAGTTTCAGGGAGTTGACTTGTTGGAGTGAAGACCCTTTAGGCTGATTTTTTTTTTATTCTAGCAAGTGAGAAACCTCACTGGCAGGAGGGTCAGCACCTCCATCGGCCAGCTAAATCTGTTGCTCTTTTCCTGCACAGCACCCTGGGTGACACAGTGCCATGTTAGTCTCTAACCTGTGTAGTGCCTGGACCCTCACCAAACCAGCTCATTTCATCCCTGTTGTCTAAGGACATGTTTGTAACCTCATGTTTTAGTGACCAGATAAACTTACCAGGGCTACCTTTGGTGCTTTGATGCTTCCCAATAATGACTCAGCCCAAGCTGCTACTGCCATACTGGCAGGGGAGGAAGAGAAAGGTGTTACCCTCCTTTGGCATAGAGTATTATAGCCCTCTTCCTTCTTGGGCTAAGTATATTGGAGGAAGGTTCTGGAAGCCCAGAGGCAGAAAGGAGAAAGATGTCCTGAGGTGTAAATCTTCGGGGAAATCCTGGAGATAGCATATGTCACTCCAGAACTGGATCCCATCTGAATAAGTCAATAATGAGGCATATTCAATTCAACTTTTTTATGGCCTCTGAAACTCATCTCTGTCCTGCATTGCTTCTAGTTATAGCACTAACTAGTATTAGGCAGGCTTCTCACAGATGGTGCTGGGCTTTCTCTTCTGCCAACTCCATTTTCAGTCCTCCTCCCTCATCAGGATGAACTACAATAAAGCAATTACATCTCCCTCCCACAGTCCAGTCTAGACTGCAAAGTAGTTTACTGTAGCTTAAATTTGTCCAGCCTGAAAATCTTCTTCATAGACATGAAGACCAATTTTATGCAGTAAGGTATCATGAACACCAACTTTTATGGGTAGTGATTTTATTTATTGGATCAGGCCCTTTGTAAGGGTTTTTTTTTTCAACGCTTATAGTTTGTTTTTTATTTCTTTCAGACACATTATAAAAAAACTTGGTAGCCCATTCCTGAGGGCTGTATTTAATAATTATTGGGTAAGTTTGTTTTGGTTTTTTTTTTTCAGACTGTTTAACATTATTTTAGTGGCAATTCAAGTCTCAGTGTAACAGACACATGCCAGATTTTATTAATTACTCTCCCCTAGAAGCTACTGGCAAACACCCAGCAGTCCTTCACAGACCCCCATTTCCACACTACTCAGTGAGGATGAAAAGTATTGCTAACTTAGTCTTCTATGACGTGTGGCTGTGATGATGTTTTTCTAGGGGGAGAAAAGCTTTAATTTTTATACTTCTGTTACTAAAGTAATGGAATTTGCCAGAGAGCACTGGCAATCATCCTTTTCTCCTGAGACATCTTTGAGCAGATTAGTGAGGCTGCCATCTGGAGCAGCAGACATTTACATTTTGATCATAATAGCTAATCAATATGATCACTGTATTATTAAATGCATTATTTTCAGAAGAGGAAAAATATGGTCAGCTAATGATCAGATAATCTGACTCTGCCTTCAACTTTCTAAGTGATTTTGAGCCAGATCATTTAAACTCTTAGTGTTAAAACTTGTTCATATGTAAAACAGAAATAACAAAGCTTTTGAGCCAGTAGATGGATTTAGAAACAGTTATGGAAATAAAATTGTCTGACTTACTTTCTGGCATTTAAAGAGTTATAACCGTAGTGACATAAGGAAGCTATGAAGTCTACCTATTTAAACTGAGGTGATACAAGTTAATTGGGAAAAAATTAATTAACTGAAATTATCTTTATTGAACAATGCTAATGGTATAACTCCAGACCTAGCCCTCCATGCCTTATTCACTGTCTTTTACAGATGTATGCATGGGAGAACTCTTCTCTTTAATATGAAACATGGGTTTTTTCTCCTCAAATTTGTACTGCATTTGTTTGCTGTAGATGTGAGTCATTTTTCTGCATGTCCTGCTACAACTCCTCAAAACTGTCTTGAGAAGGGTTTCAAGGTGCTTCTAGAAAGATGAAAAGGATTAGGGGAAAAAAAAAAAAAGGGAAAAAAAAGGAGGATTTTAAGACTTTGTGGGTGGAGTTTGGGGAGAATTGGACAGGGACTTTAAGTGGCAGATTCAGAGCAGCTTGGAGATTTTGGCACCAAGAACAGCTCTGCATATCCCACAGACTTTAAAATTATATTTATCCTGTGTCTTTCATTGACTTGACGCAGATGCTGTTCTAATTTTCCAGAAACTTTGTTTCAATATTTGTTGGATCTTCAACAAGAATATTCCTAGAGCTCAAAATTTCTAATGATTTTCATCAAGAATTTCACCCAGAAAATTCCTGATATCTCCCTGCAGGAACTGTTTCAGTTTTACTTATGTTCCACCTCCACTAAGAAAGGAGCTACCTTTTCATTTGACCTGACTTTCCTGGCCAGATTTTAGCATAGTGCTCAGGACCTTCCTCCATCATAGGAAACTGCAAACTCAAAATAAGTAACTGGACAGTCAGAACTAGAAGAGTAGTACTAGATAGCACTATTTATAAAATTAACTGTGGCTTCCACACATGCTACTTTGTTTAAAAGTTATCAATCTATTTTGCTCTAATATCTACTTTTTGTGGCATATTTAATTTCCTATTAATTTTATGATTTTCTTCTTTTGATAACAATGACTAATTTCACCAAGAAAGTGTGACAAGAATGAAAAGACTTTCATGGGTTCAGAAATTATGGTAATATATTTAGGTCCATATTTTACTTTGAGCTTGGAGTATAAAGAGATAAATCCTGCAGTTCCTTCTTAACCCTGAAAATAATGTGTTCTGGGTCCATAAAATAAAAAAAAAATGTTCTAATAATCCTGTGTCTTGGGAGTTAATGGCATTCTTTTTGTAATAGACACCAAGGAACATCTTCTTGCAGGTACATAGTAGAGTACTGCAATTCCAATTTTTCCTAACCTTTACACAA
>VWZN01022086.1:96448-111610 GCA_013396955.1 Regulus satrapa | reverse complement strand
AAAAAAAAAAAAAAAAAAAAAAAGGAAGTGACTTCTGAATTCAAATCAAATTGCCAAACAGTTTTCTGGGATTGAAGAGGAAGGATGATGAAAGGAACAAGCAAATCAGCATATGTTATTTTACTGAAACTTTGTTCAAAAAAGAGTCCTGAATTTTTTCATCTACTGGGATAAAAAAGAATTATAGAAACCTTAATGGAGAAAAGAGGTTTGCAGAAAGGAAAATAATTCCAAAATGTACAGAAGCTTTAAAAGAAGAAGGAACAAGGCTTTTTCATCACTGGAAGGTACTGCATTTCAAAATTGTCACTAGAAAGGCAGCTGTAATGTGGAAAATGGCTACATTTTGCTATAACATTTCTACTGATGTTACAGAATATAGGAAACTGAGAAAAAGGGGGTACAAGGTTCAAGAGTTTATTTTATGACTCACATGAATGTCCGTTTGCCATTTGCCCAGTGTATCACAGTTGCAGACAAACCTAAGGAGTAGGAAAGCTGTCATTTGTGTAACTTTCCAGAAAGGCAGTAGTAGCACAGAGAGAGTGCTTTCTGTGTAGTAATTGATTATGTAAGCAGTCATCAATGAGTTCACGTAATCTCCCTCCACCCTCGCTGTTCTTCCACTCAGCAGCACTCTGCCAGCACCCACACAGTGACTCACCCAGGCAGTCCTTTCTACTATATACTTACAGAAAGGTTAGAAACATTAGGTTGTTCCTTTCCTGTTCTCCCTCTCCTCAGCCCCCTTCCTAAAAATCACTTCAAACTACTTGCAAAGATAGATACTTTTGAAAGTTTTGCTTTGAAATAGTTAAATGGTTGTCATTGCTAGAAATAAACATCAACTATTTCTCCCTTATTTTCAACGAACTGATCCTTTAATAATCATGACAATGTATATTCAAGTAAAAGTGCCTTCTGGCCTTAAAAATGGATGTCCATCGATTTGTGATTTTGTAATGAAGCTGCTATTTCCTTGTCTCAATTTTTAATGGAGTGTGATGAAGAATTCAAGCCTGCACTAATGAAATCTATGCCCTTCCCTCTTCCTAGCTGTCTTGGATATAGATTTGTAACAGTTGAAAATTGTACCATTTGGGTTTTTTCTTCTTATGTTTTACACACAAACCTTAGTGTGGCAAATCATTCTTCTTCTTCCCCACCTCACCCCCCAGTCTCTGAATGCTACAGGAAAAAGGATTCAAACAGCTTGTTCAGTCCCAGAGAGTGGGATATTCCCAGTGGTCTTAGAGGTGAAAGAGCTAATATTTACCAAACTACCTGGTAATGAACAAAGATCATAAATGTGAGATAGCAAATTTTTTTCCCCTTTAGGCAATCAGCTGTTCTACCTTGGGTCTTGCACTAGGAGGACTTGAAGGTGGAATGAAATGAGAAAAAAAAAAAAGGGACTGGTTGCCTTATTCCTGGTTGCCAGCTCTTCAATTTCCTATTTTGTAAGTCTGTGCAACATCCTCTATGAAAATGTTTCAGATGGGTTTGTGTCAAATTGGTTGTTATGATGTTCTGTTCTTATTTCTTAAGTATTAACCTTCTGTTTACTTGCAAATTAAATATTAAATGAAATGAGAGCGTGAGTTATAAAAAGGATAGAGAGATAAAAAGATTTGTGCAGATGTAAGACTTGCCATCCACAAATACAAATTTTCTTACCAGTGACAGCTATCTCCCAAGATTCAAGTGCTCAGAAAAGTTCTCTTAAAAAGGGAGAAACAATGTGAAATTATAAATGAAGAGAAAGTGTTTTCCAGAAATGGCTCTTGATGTCAAGTCCAACCTGAGCTTAGTATTGCATAACGGTTCTGTGGGTTATTCACAGGAAACACCTATATATACTGTGTTACACACTCGTTTACAGCAAAGCCAAACCAGATTCTTTTCTGTAGAAGCATTTGTGATATGAAAGGAATTCACTGTGTTGAGCAAAAATAAGGTTTGGTTCCTGAAACACCCTCACCCAGACTACTTCAAATATCTCTTCTGCTTGCTCCAAATTGCAGATCAGAGAATATGTTCTGCATACATCTTTATTTTCACTTATTTTGATAAATTCTCTAAAAAATTTACCCAGATAAATTTCAAGCTTCTCCTTAAAGAGGTAAAAATGAAGCAGCTAAATTTTAAGCATGTCTGCAGCATGATCCCATGAATGTTCTCTGCTGCAGGGACAGAAAACATATCTCTTGCTGTAAGAACTCTTCACAGCACAAACTGTCAGCTCAGTCCAGAAGGTCTCAGCAAGATCTTGTGTTTTAGGCCTTTATGGAATATCAGAGTCTAATGAGAGCACAATATTCCCTTTCAATGATGCTCAAGTTCAGAGACCTCTGTATTCTGCATCTCTTGTACCTTGCCTCCTCTGCTTTGCTCATTCCCAGAATTGCTTTGCTTTCCCTTCTCTCTCTTTGGGAGTTTCAGGGCAATAGGCAGAGCTCTTTCACTCCTCTTCACCATCACTTTGTGTTGTTGTCTGCTACTTTCTGTAGTTTGCTGTTTTCATAGTTATGGTAGATTAAATATTGATATTTGGTAAGTTCCTGAGGGAAAATAAGGTCTTACTCTTAGGTGAACAACTTTTTTTTGCAAGTCCCATATACTTTAATATACCCCGCTACTAGGGAAAAAAAATTTACTCATTGGCATACATTTAATAAAGACAAATGTAACAAAACAAAACAACATTTCTTCTCTAAGGACAACAGAAATTAAACCATAAATTAACACAGGTAAATAACACAAATTAACAGTTCACAAATTCTATCCAGTTTTGCCCTGAGGCCCAGGAGTGCTCCTAGATTCAGGCTCCGTGCATCTCTGTTTGCTGCCCATACATCTTGCCTGCTCAAATTGCAGGAATGGCCATCTCCTATCTGCTCTGATAAGCACTGGCTTCCAGGGCAACAGGAATATGGGGTGGCAAATTTGGGCATGTGAAGAGATGTGTACCTCTTCATGCATAGCTTGAATCAGAGGGTAGTCTGCTCTCAAACCCTTTGTTCTGTAATAAGTTGAGAAGATTTATCTGGGGGCTACAGAGTAGGCGTAACTATGTGGCACCAGCTGGGCCAACATGCAATTGACTGGGACTGAGAGGCTGTCATGCAAGGAGATAATCACTTGCAGGGTGCCTGGGGGTAGTGGTCAAGGTCACCTGCATAGCCTTCCACTACAGAGGTGAAACATGGTGTGATGTGTCTACAAACCCTTTAATACTGGACTCTAGGGGTTTGTGTGGAATGACTATTTCTTTCTCTCTTTTTAAAAAATCTATGGAGATGTATTGTCCCAATTTTAATTGGGTGGGTAAAGTTCAGTTGTCACCACAGAAATTTTTTTAAGAGGCTCTTACTGATGCACTAGAGGAAAATATGCATCTTTGAACAAATCACATTTACTTGGCAGTTCTGGAACTCATGAGTATTTTCACCTGAGGGTAACTTTTCAGGTGCTGGATCCCGGCTTGCTTCTCAAGAGACATGTTTTTCTTCAGTGTTCTCTAAATGTATTCTCTGTCTTTTTTATGCACTAATCATTTAGTGGTGCCTGGATCTGCTCCTGCAGGTCATGACAAGAGCTCCAGTCTGTTATGGAGTATGCTCACAAATGTTTGTGTTGCAGAGCTGCTGTGGGAGTTAGTCTCGGCATCTCTGGACTTTGGGAAGTAAATATGTATATGCATATTTGAATAGAGCCTTATGATCACATGGAAGATTTAAAATTCAAATGACAGCTGGGAGCCCAGCTTCCTACTATACTTTAATGCAATCTGAGTCCTTTATGGTCTTTCAGGCCTTTGGAGAATCCCCTGACATTTCAGAAGAGAAATACCCTTTTTCTTCTAACCCTGGAGTTTCAGTCTGCCAAACACATAGTCTAATATTTTCTGCAAAATGTGAAAAGAAGGTAAGGCATTTCCCTTTCAATTTCTCTGCAGCTTTACATTTGTTCAGATGAATGCTAAAAGAAGTTAGCCATGAATGCCCCCTTCAATATGGTAGAATGAAGTAAAGACAGACAAGTGAAAAATAGACTTGGAACAGAGGAAATGCTTCTTTCTTTTATCATCTATATTTTTGCAGCTTTTCCACTATTGGTCTTCACACTCATTTTCTTCACCCCATTTTTTGAGTAATATGTGGGGTAGGAATTTGTTCCCATGGAGCTACCTTTCTGCGCTCATAGTTACAAGACTGCCTCTCTTCTGCTTTTTAGTCTCTCCTGTGCTTCTCTCCCTGCCACCAGCAGACTGATGGAACCTGGTTTGGGAAAGGATCTCATTTCCCAGGGTTTGATCAGACTTGCAAGCTGTTCTTCCAATGCTGGTTCTGTTTTTACCATTGTAAGGCGCCAAAGGTTGTTTTTTGGTTTTGTTTGTTTTTTTTTTTGTCTTTTCCCCCTGTTGTTTTTTATTATTGGGTTTTGGTGATTTTTTTTAATCACCAGCAAGGACCATTTGATAGGCTTGAACATGAAGTAAACTGTTAATGTTAAAGGCTAGTTCTAAAGTCTAGGCACTCTCAAGCAAAGAAATCCTAAAAATCATCAAGCAGTAATAAAATTTATATATTGGTAAAGATAAACATTATTATGTACTTGGATAAAGGGGAGTTTTTTTAATTGAGATTAAATATTTTCACCCTGGAGATTGGTTAATGTCAGTCCTTGTACTTTTCTGCAGTAGATAAGAGTTTTGACATTAAACAGGGAGCTTGCTACTGACTGCAATGCAGCTGGGCCTTGTGCCTCTACAATTGAAATATTACTGAAAAAATTTGGAAAATATTAAATAGAGAAGGAGTAAGAATGATCTCTTGCTTGTGTAACCATGAAGAATCCCATGAGCTCAACCTGCTTAACTTATCAAAAAAAGTTAAGAAACTACTAGTAAAAGAATTTTAGACACCTCAACAGGGTGACAGTATTTGAAATTAGAGGTCTCTTTAATCCCCCTTACTTGTACTTTTCAAAATAATGTTTAAATATTTCTAAAGGTAGACTTTATACTTGAGTAAAATTTTTTTTGTGTGACACTTGTTTTTACTGAAAATAGCCTCTTTAGCTGAAGTTTCTGTGGATTGTCCCTTCATTCTGGAACAGTCCATGTTTCAGTTTCAGTCTGATGAAAAACTGAAAACTAATTTTGGTTTTAGAACATTTAAGCTAAATGTTTTTCTCTTTTCCAGCAGATGAAAAAACCAAATTTTGAATTATTTTTCTAACATGGGGTTTGGGGCGTTTTTCACATTATGCACTAGCTTCTCTTCAGCTTGAATTTCATCACCATTTCAAGTACATAATTAATGGAATTTGAAGGAATATTATTTACAGACAGCTGCAGTGTCCGAGTTTAAAATGTAGTGAATAATTTGAGACTGGGACAGCCATTATGTGACATGGCCAAGGCTAGGAAATGGATGTTCATATGTATAAACCTTGAGGTTTCTTCTTTTCCTTATGTTCGTACAATACAATGAGACTTTTCACACTCAGATGCTGTAATTATCTTCTATTAGACTTGTGATATGTTCTCTGCCATTTTTCTACAGCATTAAAATACATATATTTGCACTTTCACTGTGATGTAAGTCTTGTTCACCTCCTTTTTTCTTTTTAGTTTTATCCCTCATTAAAGGAGCCCTCTAAGTTTTGGTTTGTTTTGTTTTTTTGGTTTTTTTTTTTTCTGTTAGCACTCACTCATACTTTTATTTTTACATTAAAATCAATTATGACTCATCATTTTCCACTACTAGCAACTCAACTTTGTATGGCACTAATTTGCCTTGCCTTTGCAACAATCTCTTCTCACTGCATACTGCTGGAATTCTCTGGTATCTCTTACTAAGAACGTTAGTCTTCAAATCGTTAGTTGTTCTGATGGGTAATATTTATTTTAGGTCCTCCTTTTCATTAGATTCTTTCCAGAGCTTTTGATTTACTGGAAAATCAGCTTTCCCTCTCTTTTGACTGCTATTGGGGAAGATGCTGTCACAAATTTAAAAAGAAATGTTTTACTTTAGTTATTTGTTGGTCTTGACAAATGCTATTTTTTGTTTTCAGTTCAAGTGTGTCTATTGATTAACCACTTAATTTTTGGAAGGAATTAAAATACTTTGACAGTGTTTTATTGGTCTGTAGTCAGAACCGGCTCCTGATGAATGTCTTCATCATGCTATATAAAATATCTCTACCATCATACCAGATGTTGATGAGATAGGACAAGGGGAGGTTGTTGCTGAAAGTTTGTGGTTTTTTGGTCAGGCAGAAAATGTAGGGCACTGTGCCCAACTCCTGGATGTATTGATACATCTGTTTAAGTCCTATGGAAGTTATAAACTATGGTTCACTCCCATGTTGTCTGTCCAGGCTGGGAACACAGCCCCAGAAATTGCCTCAGGTTTTAATTTGTATGTTTACATGTTAGCTACTCTGCTTTTGGATTTGTGTTGAGCTACTTGTTTTATACTGTTAGAAACAGGTCCTCCTTCAGCCAGTGCCATGTACTGTTTGACATTGCCTTCCTGAACAATGTTCCAGAATATGGTTTCAAGAGAGTACTTTTTACCTTGTTCTGGCCTATATTAGAACCTGGAGATAATTTCATACTCTTCATTAACTTGACGTATTGTGTACTGTGTCCTTTCCCAAAACTCAGATTAAGGTTCTGCAGCATGAGTGAGGAATCCTTTCAGCAGAATATTCTTTCATTTCAGCAGAATATTTAACAATCAATACAGTGCACTGTTAACTAACATGTAGGTTTTCTTTAAAAAGCCCTTAATAAAAATGGGTAATTAATGCTCCTTGCCTTATCTATAAAATCTATAAAATGTTTTCCCAAATGGAAATGTTAGATATGTCTCTGTAATTCTCTTTACAGCACATATTTTTCTACTCTAATGACATGTGAGACTTTTAATGTCAGGCAAATTAACACCACCCTGACATAAATTCTGCATTCCAATAATTTTTTCTACAACTTCTGATAATTCCATCATGCCAAAGAAAAGTAAAGTTGACCCCTCCATCTTCTATTGGTCCTGCTCCACTAGTTTGTTAAATAGTCACCAGAGATCTCCTCCAAATAACTTCTCTGTATCAGGCATTCCTGTCTCTGGTCAAACTCAAAAAAAGGAAATCTTAGCCCATACAAATCCAAAGCTTTACAAATGCAATTAAAAATTTGATTGATTTTTTTTTTTTTCCCCCAATGGCTGGAGTCCTGTTCCTACATTCAAGTAACAAACTTGGTGTGGACCTCTACTGTGTACCTCAAAAAGGTGCATCTAAGAATTGCAATTGTAGAAAAAGGGTCTGGAGCCTCTACCTGCTGGAGAGAATATTAACATGGATACCTCTCAAAAAGTTGGTTTTTTAATATGTAAGTGATGATTTGTAGAGTAAGAAACTTTCTTTTGAGAACATGTTAGTTTAATTTAGATATTTAAAGAGATGGTGTCAATTTGAGGGAGGAAGACAACTTTTTAAAGCAAGAAGCAAGGCCTAGAACATGATTACTTAGTAGATTGAATGTGAAACGGGAGAATTTCTGAATGTGTAATATATCTTATGGGAAATGAAAGAAGAAAGTACTCATCTTCCAGATACAAAACCAAAACATGCTCTAGACTTGGAAAAAATGCAGTGGTTGATAATGTAATTTTATTTACTACAGAATTTTTTTTTTTTTTGGATCTATGTATTCATTTTTTCAGTCAAATAAACTTGTTGTGTATATTAATTAGCTGCAATTGTTTTAATTAACTGTGGAAATGCAATCATTCTTAACATGATAAACAAATTTAATTTGGTCAACTTATTAAGGATCTCAAGGAAATCAGATACATTTTCTCCTATTGCTTGCTTACTTAAGGAAAATCAGTATCTCATTTCTACTAAATTTATTTAGAATATTTATTTAATTATTTTCTATGTCTCCATATGATCATGTTGAGCTGTTTTTTTCCTTAGTATTTCTAAGCTACTGGAATTTCAAGCCAGAAAAAATAAGAGTTGAATGAGACCTATTATTATTTCATTGACTTTGAAGCACTTTGCATTTCCATTCCTCTTCATGGAAAAGGTCACTTTAATCAGTAGTGAACACTTCAGAGTTGATAGCACAAAATAATCTTAATAGATTATTTGAATAGCAATTTGGTTTAGATGAAATTTTGTTAATTGAAAGAACATGGATTTGCAGCACACCGCAACATACACTGGAGAGCTCCAAGAGGAGAGTGCTGTTTTCTGGTCTTGACAGTCAAGAACTGCTTGACAGGGCTAGGATTGCTTCTTCCAAAGAATGAATGATTAAAGTAACATGTGACAGCACTCCCTAAACATGTACAAGGGTGTTGCAAAAGAGAGGAGAATACAGTGTTCAGATGATCCAAGAGATGAGAAGTAAATTTCAGTGAGCACGATTCAGATCTGACAGTATGGAATCTTCCTAGCATCTAAGATAGTCAGTGAAATGTGGGGATAGCTTCCCTGGGGAGGATATAGGAATTTCATTGCTGACAGTGTTAAAAAACTGATCAATATCTGACAAAACACAGCCTGGATGTAGGGCAGAATATGCTTCTTTTCTGAAGCAAGAGAGGAATTAGATATCTTGTAAACGATTGTCCCACGCATATTTTCCGTTTCTTCTCATTCCTAGATTTCAAACTTTCTCCTGTCAGTATCTGCGTCCAGAAAACCTGAGGCTTCTGTTTACTCATATACAAAACATAATTTCCAAATCAGTTTGCATTTTAGGAAGGGTTTCAGATTTTCCTTTTCTTTCAGCGTTCAAAACCACTCAGACTTTCAGAGTCTCCTTGCCTGCCAGTTTTGAGCTTCCAGATTGAGCCTAAATTTTTCTTATGCTTTCAGCCTCTTAAGTGAGATTCATCTCAATATTGGCCACTAAAAGCTAAGTGTCTATCTTAGTGTGGACATCCAGGCATCTGCTGTAGTCTATGGGGAGAGGACAAATGATGTTAATGTTTTTATCTCCAAAGTGTTACTTATTGATATAATGATCATTTCTCCAGCAAAATATAAATTTCCATGCAGAAATTTTTCCTATGTATGAAGTTCATTTAAATAGTTTCATTACTTTTAATTTAGTTCAGAAAAAGTGTACTGAAATGTCACACAAGAATAATACAAATCATACTGCGTCTGTGATAACGCTTACTGCTTCTGAATATGCCTCTATTTCTCCTGATTACATGGAATATGTAAATGTGAAAATTTGACTTTTTTTCGTAATTGTTACATTTTCATTCAGTGTGAAATAAAGCCAGGATAATCTGATTTTATATGCAAACTAATCACATAAATTCCTTTTGGAAAATATGAAACTGACACTGAAAGATGCTCTCTTCACCTGCCACAACAGACTTTGTTGGTACTGGTGGAACTTTCTGAATCTTTACGAGATATGCAGTCTTTAAAATTCTGACATTGATATCCCATCCTCAGAAAGAAAGATCTGTTTCTGTTAAAACTATTTAAAAAAAACCTGTTTGTTTCTCTGGCTCTCCAACAAAGAAAGTGTATAAGGCTCTATGGCTTTTGATTTGTGGCAGCAAATCCACCATTGGCTATGAGGAAACCTCTGTAGGACATCATAACTGGATTCTCACAAGCAGTGACAAGTTTAGGTTGTATGAGTCCTTGAAATTTTTTCCACAATTGTTCCTCCCTTGATCACTGCAAATAAAGGAAATAATTATGTGAAGAGAACCCATCTCCTTTAGTGCATGTTTGCACTTTTGAGAGGCATGCTGGAAATTGCTCCTGCCTGCTTTCCAAGGCATAATTCTGGTATTTGGACTGTCAAACACCTAATATAAAAAACACCAAAGCAAAAGTTACTCCTTTCTTATGAAGAACTTCACTTAGATCTCAAAGTCACAGAAGAATTGATTTCTGCAGTGTTTCCAGGTTTTACTAGGATACATATCTATATTTCTTATTCAGTCCAAACTCACAGTGAAGTAAAAGTGGATTTAATGAATCACTTATTTTTCTGGGAGTAAAGAAGTATCACTAGTTAATAAGTTTCAGTATACTATAGTATTGCAGGAAAGCTCAGTGGATTTCCTCCTGATTAGAAGTTGGTAAAAATGTAAGGAAAGTGGCATATATAGTGGAAGATAATAAATACAGCTAAAAATTCATTGCATTTGAACAGACAAGTCTAAAATGAAGTAAGAAAGTGTTCTTGTAAAGAAAGGCATCTTCAAAAAACATTTTGTTTTAATGCTGAAGCATGAGAAATTATAGTGGAGAAAAATACTAGGATGAAGCGAAAACAGAATTTGATACATTTGTCTTCTTAAGCATAATTCCATATTAGAAATAAACAAGTACTTGCCACACATCTGAAAACATCTGAAATAATCAACTGACAGTGAATAAAAATGATTCTTTCCTTTTCATATGAAAAGAATCAGATCTTACAGCCATCTTGCATCAAGTAATATCTTCTCATTGAAGTAAACCAATTTCAGCAACCAATTATAAAGTAGATGTACTCTCATATTGCCAAAGGGTTCCATCCAGTGAACTCATCCTTTAGTTCTTCACAGCTGTAGCAGGATCTTGCTGCTAATGGGAAAAACCAGTTTCTCTTGGAAATTATCTTTCTAACTTTCTCTTTTAGTATGTGGTTCCCTAGGGTGCACCTCAGGCTCATTTAGGAGCTCGGCTGGAATTTCTGCCTGTAGCCAGGTTTTTCAATTGTTGCTATTCCTTGGGATGTAAACAGCTGCTTTTGTGTGCCCTGGGAAGGAGCTAAGTATTTAAATATACCAATGTTCTGATGCCCCTGTGATAGAAGAGGCATGGCTGTAATCTACTGTACTGAAGGATAAATTGTTGGCCCCCAAATCATGTGAACTGACTGCATCATCTACACAAAATTTCAGGCTAGCCATTTCTATAGTGTGTTGGTTTTGGGGGGAGGTGGCAGGAGCAGTTTGGAACTGAACTGGTAAGAGAACTACCAGTAGAGTGGTACAGATGACCAGGGACTAGTTTTTCAGTACGCTCCTCGGCCCTTTTTAGGGTAGCTGTGCTCTGTGGCTAAATGCTATATGACAGTGACACTATTAAATAAACAATGCTGTGTTCTGAAGTACAAATCTCTATTTAGTTGAACTATTAGAATACCCCTGATGCAACTTCATCCTGGGCTAACTGGTGTTCCTCAAAAAAAGTTAGTTGCATTGGAAGTTAACTGGTTTTGGAAGTCACATGGTCCGGACACCATCCTTTATAAGCACTCAATGCTTATAAAGCTGCCTCAATATGTAGCTGCCTTATTGTGAATTTTTTTTTTATTTTTAAAATGAACATGAGACATTTCTTGCTTGTTGTTGTGAATCCCAAAGAACAGAACAGAATCTACTTTGCTAGTATGTAACATTTATACTATCATGCCTGGAGTCCAGGAGGGGCCTTCTGCAGAAGGCAGAAGCCCAGCTGCTGCCCATTTCCAAATACTGAGGTGGCACAACCCTGTGTTTTGTGTTTGCATTTAAATGTTTGTGCCAGTACTCCTGTAATTTTCTTCAGGCAAATACATCTATTTAAATTGGGTAAACTAATCTTTTTTATTTTATCAGGAGTGAATTAGAGAGCTAAAAGGGAGGTGATAGACTGTCCTACACTACACTGCTTTATGATTTTAATTTTAAGCAATTTTTGCCCCAGACTCTTTCCTTATTATTTTTTCCGTTCTGAGGTATCACTAGGCTATGAGTAGACTAACTCTGTAATTGTTTCCATAGTAACAAAGACTTCAAAAGATGGAGAAAGGAATTGGAGAAACAAAAAAAACCAAAAAAACCCCAAAACAACAACAACAAAAAAAAAACCCACCAAAAAAAACCAACAAAAAAACCCCAAAAAGAAATAACAACCCAAACCACCAGGCCTATAAGTTGTAAACAAAGTAAAAATGAGTGTCAGAGACACAATATCTGAAGTCTAAATATTTTTTAGCTCCTTTCCAATGACCCAGATTAATGTGAGAGTGATGATACAAGTTCATCTCAAATTCGCTAAAATATACTCTTTCTAGAAGTCCATATTACCATGGCATTTACATTCACTAGCTAATTTCCTCTCCTCTGACTCAGAGCCTTTCCTACTTTAACCTGCATGCAGATCAGATCCTTAGCTGAAGATAACAACTTGGGTGTCATCCTGCCAGTACTGCCCCTAAAAGCCACTTCATCCAAATGCAGGATCTGTTGGACCAAGTAGTGTTTCTTGTTTCAAGGATACTGATTTATGCCAGCTTCACGTTATTTAGTCTGACTTCTAAAGAGATGCATATTCCTGAGTTTGTTAATTTGGGGTTTTTTATAGGTTTTGGTGGTTATTTTACAGTAAGTAGTGCAGGAATCACTATTAGGAAACATGCTTTTGAATCTGCTATATATTATATGAAAAATAAAATATTAATATATTTTTTGTTGTGTATGTGTTCCTGCCTTGACTTCCCTACTTGTATAAAGGGAAGTGTAATGCTTCTTCACTGTCTAATGTTTTTGAAAGGAGATTGTTTCAAGATGAACAGTGTTGGCAATCTTTTCTCTCATTTAAGTCTGTTTTGCATCAAAAATATATAGTTAGCTGCAATATGCCTGATGCCTAAATATTGTAACATTCTGCAACAGATTTTTTTTTTTTTTTAGTTCTGTGAACTCTCATACTTGTTTTGAAATATTTCAAAAGAAATGCTTAGCATTTTGCCTAAACTTGGTGCTAGAAATAGCTAAACTAAGATGCATTCTGTCTATATAACACATATCAGAATGTTACAGTAAATGATTTTTGGCTGTGTAGAGTGTGATACTGTCTAAAATAATAGAGATTCTTTAAAATACAATGCAATACATGTTGATGGCTGGTTGGGAAGATGAAAATGTTTTCTATTTGTGAGCCCAGAACTCCTTGGAGACTATCACAGTGCCATGCAAGGGAGTAGAAGCCCTTGTGCCAGGAATCCAGCCACATTTCAGAGGAAATTAACTGGGGAAGGTTTGGACACTGTCTCTAATAATTGCTCCTGTGGTCAACCTATCAGTCCACTTCAGAAGCTGTTGGAGTTCCCACATTTGAAAATCTCTTCAGACTTTAAAGCTGAGACCTCCCAGGCACATGCATTTCATATCTCAGAATTAAAATATAATTTGTTTTGGCTAAACAGCCTCTAAATCTTTCCTTCCTCCAGATGGAAGCATTTGTGCAATTAAGCATTTGGCAACGTTGGCATGAGTAACCATGTCCCCTTTGGAATATTTTCAAAACAAATACACAGTAAATGTGGGTAGAGTGATCCAAAGTCATTGTTTTTTTATGGAAAAGGTTGTTCGTTTTCTGGTTAGGTATTCTTTTCCTTTATTTTCAGGGTACATGCTCCTTTAACAGGTGAAAAACATAGTCCTCTGGGGTAGTTTCAATCAAGCCCAGTATTTGGGTTGATTAAGGACATTCACATTATCTGTCTTCTGTTTAGAGATATCAAACTTTAGTAAAGGAAAAGTTAATAAAAGAGTATGGGGTGAGAAGTTCTATCTAAATGTAACCTGGCTAATCCAGTTCAGCAGTGATCACCCAGTCAAGGCCAGGGGATCAAGATTTTTTATTTGTCATGATATGCAAGCTGCATTTAGGTTATGTGCTGTGAGTGAAATACAACTGATAATAGGCTTTTCTCATATCTCCAAGGGCTCTTGTATCAAGCCCAGTGGTAAAAATGACAGCAGAAGTGAGTCTGAGGCCTCCAAGTTGTAATATTCTATCAAAAATTTCTTGGGAGGTCTTGAATCTAACTCTATATTTATAAAACTTTAGCAAAGTTTGCTAAAGATTTATTAGTATGAAGATGGAGTCAGATTTTCACAAATCCTAAAGGAAACAGTCAGATCATTGGTACCTCATGAAATTAATGAACCCTGAAACATAATTAAAGTTGCTGAAGTAGATGTCTGATATCTCAGCCCACACCACACTGAGTCAATTATTTCCTGTGTCTCCTAAAATGAGAAAACTGTACAATAGCAAGTTCTTTTTTGTAATGATCCTTGGCATGTTGCAACTTCCACATGACTATTACTGTAATTTACTTATTAGATTATTTTAAATTTATTCTGAGATGGGCTGTCTGGTTACGATAAAGTTAAATGTCTTACAGACCAGAATCCACTCTGGTTTTAAATATATTTTGTAGGAAGTCAAGGAGGGACAAGAGAAAAGTGTCGGTATAACCAACAGGAAGGAGAAACTTGATAACCTAGTTTCATAGAATATTCATCTTCACATGGTTTTAAATACCAGTGATCTTTCTTAGGAATGGGTTTTACCATTTCTTTATCCAGTATGCATAGGGTTTCTACAATGGAAAAGAAGTTTTGTGGTTTTTATCCTTTGCCTGAGTTCTAATGTCCAGTTTAGATTTTTTTTTCACCAACAGTGAATTGGGGGGGGGTTTATGATTTTTGTTTTGTTTGATTTGTTTTTGTTTTCCTCTGATATTTTTTCTGCACTTACATCAAAACTCAATAACTTCACTGCTTCTAGTGAGTCTCCATTAGATCTGAAGGCTTCCAACCTGCCCTTCCAGAAATATAAAGTTTGGGGATTTGTATGGAAGCTAAACCTGCTTCATCTGACTCTATAAAAACTACAAAAACTTCTGTGTGTTTGTTATTTTTCTCCAGCTTTAAGGACTGTAGTTTTGTCCTGCTTTAATATGAATTGGCTTTGAAGTGGCATGAGATTTTAGTCTTTCAGGCTCAAAAAATTTGAATGGGTTTTGTTTTCCTTTTTGTTGTTCCAGAGTGAGCTCTAAGTGAATAGTGGAGGAAGCAGGGAAACAATAATATTAACAGCAATTTCTGTGTCCTTTGACCCAAAGAGTGAAAAAACTGATGCCATGAAAATTTTAGTTCAACTCCTTGGACAAAGGTGATTAGGTAAATTAGAAATAGAAAGACACTTTGAACCAAGTCTGCAAAGCTTTGCAGTCTTATTTTTCATCTCATTTAAATTATTAATAAAATGTCATGAGCCTCATGAATTTTTTCCCACATAGAATTAAAAAAAAAAAAAAAAAAAAAAAAAAAGGAAAGG
>VWZN01022086.1:46525-86020 GCA_013396955.1 Regulus satrapa | reverse complement strand
ACTTTTTCTCCTGGTCCTATCTCACAGCAAAAAGTAAAGTAGTTCTGGCAAGTGCAACCTCTGCACAAGATACAAGTTATGCCAAGATTACAGACTCAAACCGCTACACCTATATATGTTTGCATTGAAAAATATCTGCACAGTAACATTTTCACATGTCAGTTTATCAGTTTGCAAGTGTGCAAGAAAGGTTTCCTTCTCCAAAATGAGCTGTTCATCCTAAAAATTTGCTACATCATTCATCTTCCCTCAAATGTCCCATACCTCAAATCTTGCAAATTGTAAATTTAGTTAAGAGAAAAAATGCAGAAACTGTGATTCAGTTTCCTCAGTTTCTTCCTGGGGCAGTTTTCAGTTAAGGCAGCTTGAGTTCTTTCTTTCTTTCATTTAATGTTCCTGCCGCAATCTAAAATATCCTTTCACCTTAAGAATGGGACAGGGATACAAGACAGGAAAGTTTAGTCCAACTGTTAAACTGAACTTTTAGAAAATAATGGGATTGTGGAGCACTTGAAGAACAGCTGCAGAAAGATAAGAATAACCACCACAAGGACATTTCTGTGTTAAATGATGTGACAAATGGAAAAGAAGCTCAAGGTAACTCAAAAAGGATCCCGTATAAAGCACAAATAAAAATCATATCCGCTTCAGAGAAAAATTAATTTTATAACCCAGTTTAGCTATTGAATCTGTAGGTTCTGTTTCAGACATGGGGAAGTGTTTGTGTGCATTTCAGCTTTTCTAGGTTAAGGGAAAAGGACATGGTTTCTTGTACTTTTTTTTTTCTTTTTGCGTTTTCTTTGTGCGTTTAGACCACAGCAGCCACAGCAATATTCCATTTGTGTAGTCCTATATAGAATAAGTACTTAGTTTTAATACTTGCTCATAAATGGACAATATATGACCCCACCAAGTATATCAGAATATTTTAAAAATCAAGATGTTTGCCAGATGGTCCACAAAGACATTTTGACTTATGATGTGATCAAAGACTTTGGTACAGGCATATATCTAAAACATGTTAAAAGCATTTTACTAAGACCTCAAATGTTCATGGCTTAGGATTAATGTTCTACATGAAAACAGTACAAATATATATTTAGAAACATGATAGAGCTAAACCAATAAGCATCTTTAAGTGAAGGAATCAATTTACCATACAAAGTGGTTTTTTTTCACCATTCATTTCATTTGGTAGCTCTGAAATGCAAACAGTTGCCATAGAAACAGCAAAATAGTCCATTTTCAGGACTAGAGGATGCTCTTCTTTTGGAAATGTAAATAAAATTTCACTAGATAGATTTTTGTCAAGTGTGTATCCTGCAGGAACTTTGGGGTTGGAATAATAGGCATCTGGTTGTGTTTGTTTCATTTAAAAGGCTAATCCATCCTGTGCTAGTTGGATTTTCATATCATGCTGTTGATATGATTTGACATGATTTCTTATTGCAACTTGTAATCTTGGACATTTCAGACAATATCTGCCGTCCTACATCCCCATATAGGAGCCTTTGAAAATTTGCCTGGAAACAAACATGTCAGAACATCTCAGGATCCATTTGCTATAATGGTCTCATATCCTTTAGTAGTGCCATTGTGCAAACTGAAGGCACAGGCTGCAATCAGGCTTTGCAAGCCTTTAAGCTTTCAGTCCTCTGTCTGTTTAAAGGGCTATTTCAAGCATCACAGTCTTTGTCTAGTATGTTACAGAATAAATGGCTTAGGGATTTGTGGGAAGGACAGAGAAGGATAAAATATATTTCTTACTTTAGGACGTGACAAAAGTTGGGAGCAAGCTTGAAACCTGCGTTTGAAAGTTAAGTATTTCCTAGCCTCTGGAAGAAGCAGAGCTAAAGGTACAGACTTACTGCAATGACAGCAGTACTGTATACACTTCCAACCTTTCTTTTACACTGTTTGTTTTCATTACCAGCATCATGGATGAAGCTTGTTGCAGTCCAAGTTAATTTGGTTTTTTTTGAAGAGTTAGGTTTTTCCCTTGTTAAACTGTTATTGGTACTCAGATCAGCTGGTATGTAGCAAATCAGACAGTCATAGATCTACTGAAGAGTCTAGTTCAGGTCTCTCAGAATACCTCAAGATACATTTGAGCCAGCACATGCCATGGTTACACATTGACTATCAAAATAAATCACATAATGAAGTTTACAGGTACTTTCTGGGAATAGATTTACTTGATAGTGGGTACTTGAAAAGCTATCTTCTCACTGCTCATGGTTGATATATCTACATCTGGCACAATGTGTTAGTGCAGTTACAATGCTACATTTGAAAATGAAGTGTTCATGAATTATACAATCATGTTTTTCATAAGTTCCAAGCAATAGAGAAGAACTGAACTAAGACTTTGGAAATACACTGCTGTTTTAGGACTTCTTGTTCTGTTTCCCTATTTCCAAATCCAGAAAAACCGTTTGATCTTCCTTGATGAAAAGTCAAAATTGAGTCGGTAGTCACCCTTGAAAAATCAAACTCCTGGCTGTGGCACATGTGCACATTGCACAGGTGAATCCTGGGATGCGAGAAAACCTTACTTGACTGAATAAGTGTTGCTGATTTGGAGAATTTAGGACCACTTATAAGATGTTGAAGGTAAAGTGTTTGACAGAGGTCTTGCAGAGAAAAGAGAACTTCCGACTGAAAGAAGTCAATAAGGCTTTTACCACTGATTTTTAAGGCCTCTAAATATCACACTAAAATGCTTGTCTAAGTATGGGAGCTGCATTTTGGAAAAAAATAATCATAAGCCTGTCATTTTAAATGTAAAATATTTTACGCTTTTGCCGAGCCCTATATCTGGCAGTTGCAGAGTATTATATATATATACACACACACACACACATAATATATATCCAATAGACAGGGAAAGATAAATTTAGTAAGCATGCTTAAAAAGCTTTCTTTTATATGTAGAGTAATAATAATATCTTGAGAGAGATTTTATATTTTTATTTATTTTATATTTTTATGTCCAGTGACTAGCAAAAAGGAAACTATTACCAATCCTTTAATTTCAAATAGAGAGTGCCAGTGAGAAACTCTTCATCCATCCAGCTTTTCAATCATAGTTCTTGTTAATTTTGTCTGAAATGTGTCTTGAAGCAAATATTTACATCTTTTTTCCCTTAGTTTTTCTGGAGCTCTAAATTTTAAAAGCAAGTTATAGCCACATGGCGTCTTCACTTCAGAGCAGGATGTGAAAATAGGCACAGAGACGAGAATGGATGGATTTGAAGTAGACAAATTTAAGAGGGCTACACTTTTGCCCAGAATCCAATTTTGCATCTTCTCTAGTCTTCAAAATGTGGGTTTATTCATATGCTGCTCATCTCTACATGGCTGTGGTTTTGGTGCAGTCTGGCCAAGACTAGAAACAGTACTGACACAGTATTGTAAGAGCTATCCTCCTGAGACTTCTTCCCTCAGCAGAACCACAGCATTCTCAAAGACTTCTTATGAAACTTGCTATTCACAGGGTTCCATTCTTGCATTTTAAATGCCAAAAACTTCAATTCCAATCAGAGAACCCTCTGCATTTCAAGTGTTTTCAATACTTAAAACTACAAATCTTGTAAAGTTTACCTTTTACTGGTGTACTTGGAAGAGAACTAGTGTTGAAAAGTGATGAGAACAAGTAGTGAGAAGTAGTGTTGAGAACAGTCCCTTGTCACATGGAGGATAACACAAACTGAAATGCCTCATTTGAAACTAGTTTGCTTCTGGAATTAAAACTAAGGATTCAAACTGAATGCATAAGTGTAAAAGCTGGAAAATTAGGATAGCTCTGTTATCTATGTTGCTAGAAGCAGAGAGCAGGCAGGTTGCAGAGACACACAAAGGGTAGCCAGATAAACATCTGGCCTTTGGCATATTACCAATAAACTCTTCTATATCTGTCTTCTGGGAGAACATATAGAAAAAAACCCACATGTTCATTCTCTATTTAGTATTTTTAGTGAGTGACTTTGTTTGGGAACGGGGTTTTTTTGTGTTTGGCGTTTGGTGGTTTTTTCATTTAACAACTGCAGATATTATTTGAATTTAGAGAATGCTTAAGGGAAGGGCAGTTGACAAATTTTAATCAAGAAACCACTTGCATAACAAAGGAAACAATGGAGCAACTGAATGGAGGCAGCACCATCTGGAGAAAAAGACTGATAGCTTATTGAGCAGGCAAGGGTCTGTGAAAAAGAGATGTACCCGGGCTACATAATTAACTTGATATTTTATGTCTTTGTGGTGTGTGGTTGGTGGGTTATTTCAGAGACCAGTGAATCTAATGCAATACTCTCTGAAGACTGGGAGGAGACATGTCCAAAGTCTAAAAGAAAGCTGGGCCTTTATTTTCTTTTCCTTTATTTCCATTTCCTGGAAATGAATTTAATTATGTGAGTGTCCTGGAAACAAAGTCAGATGAAATAACTCACTTTGTTTAAACCTTTCACCATCTATCTAATTTTAATCTCTCCTGGGTTTGCTAGTTCCAAACAATCCCATGATTTGTCAAATGTCATGGCTCTTCTTCATTTTTGTCATAGCTCAGTGACCTGTGACAGCAAGCAGAGACCAAAAACTAATAATTAGACTATTCAAAAACATTTAGTTCTTCAATATAAGTCAAGATTACTATTCTTTATGTCACTAATCAAGTTTTTTCTTATGTTGATCACCACATTACGGCCTGCTGTATGTTTTTTGGAAGCATCCCCATGACATGAGAACTTTGCTTCAATACTTATGGGGGTAAAGGGAAATTGGTGCTAGCCCATCAATAAAATGTTTCTCCTTTTCATTGGGTTAGACCATGTATTTTGCCAGACCAAAATACTGTGTGATAACTATAGTTAGTTTCCATTGAAAGTAATCCCTTATTTTCATTAACCCAGTAACGATTTTAAGTGAAATTATGTTAATGGTTGACACTCTGAGTATTTCCTCTCTACTATTTTTCTGAAGTGCTTTTGTGAACTGTATATTTAATAAGATTTTTTTTTCTTTCGCATCTTGATTTCTTCCATTGTATTTGTGCTTTTGAGATTTGAAATGCTACATTTGTTACACTAATGCCTTTCCTATGTTGAAAAACAGTTGAAAAGCACATTCTGAAACTGTAGTGCTGTTCTAAACAGAAATATACGTGGATCTTAGGTATATGTTCACTGTGCACCTTTAATATTTAATTCCATCAAAGTTGATCTGAGGAACCTCTTTTTAACACTTTCCTCAGGTTTCTAGGAGTGTTACAGAATTTAAACTACATATAAATCTATAATGACAGAATTGCACTAAGGGATTGAGGGAAATAGGAGAATAATAGGTTCTTATACCTACAGTGAGAACTATTTATCCATGTAAAAATGCAGCTGAATCTGCACTAGATAACAACTGCTGTGTGCATTTCTGGGTATGATAATATAGATTGAATTGCTTTTGGAGAGAAAAGCTTTACACCTAAATGGGATCACCAGCATTACAAGCCAGTATAACAGTAAAAAGCGAAAGTTTCAGCTGAGTTTAATGGAGAAGACATAATTCCCAATTTCTGTGCTGAGTGTGAAATGGCTGTTCTGTGGTAGCATAGACCTGGTGTAAGATAGTGGAGAATATGTCTGACAGATCCTACCCAAATTCAATCCCTTGTTATATGAGAAATATATCTAACATCACCCATCAGAAATAAGATCTCTCAGGAATGCCTAAGGCTGATCAAGGTAGCAGTCCTTTAATAGAGAATGTGGTATTTTTTCCTTTCCAAGCAAATGCAAAGTGCTAAGAAAGTTGTTACATTTCACAGAAAATCATTCTGGTGAATAGTTTACTTTCAAGTCCAGTTTTGCCAGGCATTCGAGGGGTTCACATATGTTCATACATTTTCCTCTGCACAAGTAAATGTGACTTTTTGTGGTTTGGACTCAGACTTCAGCTCAAATATGCGTTTCTCTCTAGCCTGTAGATGCTCGCCTATTATCATTCTCTTACTGAAAACCTAATCACGCCCCACTACCCTACACCACTCCAGCAAGAACAGTAAGGGGGAGGAGGGGATAAAGGGATGGTATCCTTTCTTTTGAGAAAGCAGGTACACTTATAGCTTTCTAGGGATAGTAATGAGGGAATCTTAGTTCAAATAGAGAAATACGGTAGGAGCTCTGAATGACATCAGTTGTCTAACAGCCGCTTTTAGGGAAGATGGTTTCTCTGAATGTGAAGTAAACAACTGATAGAGCAATTCAAACTTTAGGCAAAGCTAGAGGAAGTAAAACAAAACACATAAAGGATAGGAAGGCCATTTACATCTATACATATTTTGGGTTTGTTCATGATTCTTGTTTGGGGTTGGTTTTTTCTTGTGGTTTCTGATGTATTTTTTTATATAGATCATATTTCTGCCTATTTAACTTGGTTATCAAAACACCAAAAATAGAGTAATGTTGTGAGAGTTTATTGCTTTCTGCTTCATAAACTCTTACAATGGTTAGGGCTGTAAGGGATTGTTAAAGATTATCTAGTTCAACCCCTCTGCCATGAGTTGGGACATCTCAACTAGACAAAGTTGCTCAGAGCCCTATCCAATTATTCTGAGAGATGGGACATCCACTTTTCTGGGAAACCTGTTCCAGTGTTTCACCACCCTCACAATTACAACTTTCTTCCTTATATTTAGTATGAATAGACCATCCTCCAATTTAAAGCTGTTACCCCTTGTCTTGTCAAAACAGGCTCTAGCAAAAAATATATTCCCATCTGCTTATCAGACCATTTTAGGTACTGGAAGATCACAGTAAGGTCTTCCCAGAGCATTCCCTCCTCCAGACTAAATACCCCCAATTCTTTCCTCATAAAAGAGGTGTTCCAGTCCTTTTATTATCTTTGTGGCTCTCCTCTACACCTGCTCCAATAAGTCCATGTCTTTTCTGTGCTGAAGACCCCAGAGCTGGATGCAGCATTCCAGGTGGGGTCTCACCAAAGCAGAGGGGCAGAATCACCTCCTTCATTCTGCTTTTGATGCAGCCCAGGAGGCAATTGTCTTTCTGAGCTATGAACATGTATTTCTGGGTTGTGTCAAACCTTTCATTCACCAGCACCTACAAGTCCTTTTCCGCAGGGCAGCCCTCAGTCCCTTCATCCCCCCAGCCTATATTGATAATGGGGATGGCCCCAACCCATCAACCACTCAGGAACACACATTTGGTCTTGTTGAACCTATTAGTTTCCCATGGCCTAACTATTTTACCTCATCCAGGTGCCTCTGGATGGCATCCTGTCCTTCAGACTTGTTAACTGCATCTCCCCAGTTTGGTGTCATCTGCAAACTCAATACCTGTGTCATCAACAAAGACATTAAACACCACCAGCCCCAATAAGGACCCCTGAAGGGCACTGCTTGTCACTGACCTTCATCTGGACATTGAGCCATTGACCACCACCCTCTGGAAGTGGCCACTGAGCCAATTTCTCATGCCCATTTAGAAAGGATGTTGGGGGGGACCATGTCTAAAGCTGGAGAGAAGTCCAAATAGACAACATCCATAACTCTTCCTTGTCCATTGCTGCAGTCATAGAAGGCCACTAGAGTTTGTCAGGCAGGTCTTGTTCTTGGTGACACCATGCTGTCTTGAACCACTGCACTGAATTCCATGAGCCTTAGCACAGCTTCTAGGATCTGTTCCAGGATCTTCCCAGGCAGAGAGGTGACAGGCTAGTAATTCTCACAATCCTCATTTCCACTTTTTAAAATATGTGTGCAATTATTCTTCTCTTATACCAGTCACCCAGGTCTACACCTAACTCCCATGACTTTTCAGATATCATGGAGAGTAGCTTGATTTCAGTGTAGCTGCTTTAGTTGAGGACAAGCAAAAACTGAAAGTTGAATCAGGGTGTGTGGGTGGGTGTGCATAGAATGTGTGGCAGTGTAAATGAGGGTACAGAAAAAAATTAAGGTCCAGGAAAATAAACAATACAGCACAGGTATTGTGGGTTTTGATGGAAAGAATGAAGTGGGAGGAAGAAACTGAAACAACGCTTATTTTCTCTCTCTTGCTGGCAATGTCAGACACTTTGGTGGAACCTGCTAGCCCAAGGATATCTCTGTAGCTGTGTTACCTGCTTACTCACAAAGTATCTTTGCTAAATAAACTAAAATTATCATTGGCTGTCCTTGAAAATATAATTGCTTTTGGGCTGAAAATAAGGTCTTTTTTGCATAGATTTTACTTCAAGTTCTACAAAGTTTGGTACAGATGGTACTTGTTCCTTCATACAAAATCTCTTAAACACCATAATACTTAAAAGTGACACTTCTATTTCTTTCCTTTCTTTGTCTATACATGTTCTGGAAGTAGAATTACAAAAGGTCCTCATGCAGGCGGTACAAAATAAGTGACAAGTGGCAGGATTTCAATAGTTACTCCCTTATCTCCTCCTTTTCCCGATACTACACAGCTCTTTGAGTGATTGTTTGCTTGTCCACACCTTTTACATTCTGGTTCTTGCTGAAAATTACCTTTATTTTTCACATGTACCTTCTGAATATAGAAGTTGGGCACTTTTCCTGGTAAATTGTCTGACAGTTAATTTTTTGGTACATTAGCACTGTAGTTGACGAAGATGCTAGAAAGTAGATTTTGTATTTTGTGTTATTGTGAAGTAATTCATGACAGCTCTTTAAATTTTAAACTGCTCTAGTCTTTCTCGTGTAAATGGCACACTGATTTCCTACTAGAGAAAGGCCTGTAGAAAGATGTAATCATGCATTCAAAGATGTTTTGCATGCAGGGTTGCTAGTGACTGAAATGCCAACTCACAGAAAATCTGAAGAGCCACTTTTAATGCTCAGATTTTTTCCATATAAAATGGGTTCACAAAAAATGTTTACACAGGTTAGACTCAGAGTTAGTCAACACCCCTCTACAACACCACTTACCTGAAAGCTAAGTGAAAGAAAAATAGCTGTTTCAATTAGGATAATTGCTCCGTGCTTTTCTATTGAAAAACCTGACAATTACATCAAATTGCTATTTTTAGGCAGATTATAAAGTGGAACACTGGGTTAATGAAAGCAGCCTGCACAAGCTGAGTGTTATGGAATGCTCACCCAATACCCAGCATACGCATGGTACTCTATATGTCTGAGAGAAGCACATGCAATCTGGTTGTGATGTCTTAGAATTTTGCCAGAGAAGAAAAGCTGGCTTTATTGGCAAAACAGAAAACATAATTGGAAACAACTTCTCTCTTAAATTACTTGAGTTTATTTTAGAGGTGAGAGAGAATTCATCATAGAAAGGCTAGGATTGGGAGGGACCTTAAAGATTATCCAGTTCCAAGGCCCCTGCCTTGGGCAGGGACAACTTCCATTAGACTAGGTTACTCACAGCCCCATACAGTTTGGCCCTGAAAAATCCAGGACTCCAAACTTGTTTGGGAAACTTGTGCCATTGCCTAACCACCCTCATAATAAAGAATTTTTTCCTAATATCTAATCTAAACCCACTTTCTGTCAGTTTGGATCCATTCCCCCTTGTCCTGTCACTATACATAAATAGTCTTTCCATCTTTCTTTTAGATTCCTTTCAGGTACTGGAAGGTCTTTGTAAAAAACAACCTCTTGATGACGGTAACTGGGACCATGGCAGACACTTCTGTACTTCAGTCTGAAACCTTGTAGTTTATTTTAGGGCCAGGGTGAGAGAGTCTGCTAGGAGCCGGTAGATGCAGCTAAGAGCAGGCTCAGAGGGAACAATAGGAACAAGGGTAGAGCGTGAGGGAAGGGAACTGGGACCGAGGGCAGGGTAACAATCTAAGAGGGTCCAAGAATTAAGAGTTTTAAGAGTTAAGGGGAAAGAGTTAAGTAGTCAGAGAGTCAGGAGCAAGAGAGCATGACTTAAGAGAGCTAGTTAAGAGAGCAAGAGAGAGAGCAAAGAGTTAGAAGATGAGTAAGAGAGAGTAAAGAGTAAGAGAGTTACAGAGTAGAGGAAAGCTGGAGAGTTACAGAGTAGAAGTAAGAAAGCCAGAAAAAGAGAGCGATCATTCTTTTACAATGCTTATATAAGTTTCTATACTTTGAATATTCTGTTCTTTCATCAACCAATCTTTGTAAGTATACTAATGCAATACATTTGCATACAGCCTGTAGAAATCACTGTATTACCATGCATTATGCTATCTTAATTGTATTTCACACCCTCTTGAACCCCTTCTGTTGAAATAGAGGGGAAAGAGTCTTTTGCATTGTTTTATCAGGTGAGGAATGTCTTTTGGCCTGCTAGACCGGTTTCTCTAACTTTAATGAAGTATTTTAATTTGTCCTTAGCCTCTTTGGCTAAGAAATAATATCTATAATTCCTTTCAGTTTCTCTTTTCCAACAGGTCCTAATTAGGTCACCCCAAAAGTCTTCTCTTCTCTAGGCTGAAAAATGCCAATTCTCTCAGCCTTTCCTCATAGTGCTCCTTCCTTTGATCTGCTGGCCACACTGCTTTTGATGCAGCCCAGGACACATTTGGCTTTTTGAGCTGTGAGTGCACGTTGTCAAGCTCAAGTCCAGCCTCTCATCCACCAGCACCCTAAGTCCTTCTTGACATTCCCAAGTTGTCTTCCCATTTCTTGATCTGTTCGCCCCCCAACCTGGCTGATACTGGGAGTTGCCCTGAGACAGGTGCAGCACCTTCTACTTGATCCTATTAAGACCTCGTAAGATTCCCATGGGCCCAGTTCTTGAGTTTGTTGAGGTGCCTCTGAATGGCATTATATCCTTCAGATGTGCCAACTGCGCCATGTCTTTCTCTGACTACAAATGGTGTCAAGCTGTAGAAAGGAAGAATTTGATCAATGCACCAGTATTCACAAGGTTCTTCTGCAAATTATCTACATGTCTATTCCACACTGCAATTCCCTAAAAGCTTTAAAAGAAAATCCTGAATTTTTCAGCTCCATTGAGCACTCTCTAGTAGGCTACACAAAGTTTTAAAATTTTCTCTTTTTGAAAGTCCTGTGCAATACCATTGCTTGTGATGTTTGGCCAAATTAGAGTTGAAGTAATGCCTATGGTCATAATGCTTTTTGTGATTGTTGATGTCTCAGTTTCTGATATTAGGGACAACATGTAGATTCTTTCAAATCCAAATGGCACCTGCTTTCAAATGGTTGTAGGTTTTGCTAGTGCAATCAAAAGGGAGTAAACTCAGCCCTAAGATGAAAAGATATAGTTAATATTAGAAGTGGCATCAGAGAGCAGGGTTATAGTTTGCTGTAATCTGCACAAGAGGGAACATGCAGAGTTGTTCACATCTTAATCAGTTGCTATTAGATAGATCAGGATGCAACCTCTGCTTCAAGAAAACCCTGCATTCCTGATTGCTGGATGCTTGGAGATCACATAAGGGAAAGAAGTGCTCTAGATCTGCCATCTCTGTTATCTCTTTCCATTTTCACTGAGTATCCTCCCTCCCAGCTGTGGTCAAGGACTTGTTTACCTAAATCAGGAATTTTGAATTCTGGGTGACAAGAAGAAAGGCAGGTGTGGATGCTCTCAGTCTCTGGAGTTTAAAGTCTCTCAGTTTAATGAGATGGATCATATGATGGAAGAGGAGCAGACACCACGGACCTTACTGAACTTCACTGTGTGTGGCACAGCAAGCAGCTGTTGAGTTAGGTGAGAATTTACCTGAGTGGAATAAGAGAGCTTTCTTTGAAGCTCTCCTACCTCTCAAGGCCTAATATGGATGAATTAGAGACTCTAGAGAAAACAGAAATTCTTTTATATGAAATATTTTTTTACTCCTAGAATGAAGAGATTAAGGGTTGATTAATTCATGCTGATTTTCAGCTTAATGAAGAATGTACGGATCTCAAGGGAAAATGGAGTTGTCTCTGACTTAGAGGGTCTGATTAGAGCAGTCATCTGGAAAGCATAAGCTATGACAGTACTTCTCTGTTTCCAATAATAGATTAATAACTAAATTGGTTGTTCTGTTATAGCCTTTTTAAACAGCTACACTGTCTCCTGTTATTACACTCTAGGTATTGTATGAGTGTATTTCCAAAGGCTGCTGCTTGGTCTAAAGATCAGCATGTACTCAAATTTACTTCCAGTTGAAAGTGACACTTATTAGCCACTAGGTAAAGGATCACACAGAAGCTGCTGAAGTCTCTCAGTAGCATGGAGTAGGAGTAGAGAAAATAGAGTGTCTAGAGTGATCTAGGGTTATTATTCCTGCCTTGTAGGAGGAACCTTAGAACCTCATCCCCACCAAGGCCTCCTGTCTACCATAGCAGGAACCACCACCTAATATTTTCCATAATTTCTTGTTCTAGCAGTATAGCAGGATCCACATTCTAACTTTTTCTTTTATTTCTCATTGGCTTCTGGCTCTCTCCTGCCTTAGACAATTGGTAAATTTTCCTGTGCCTATGAGATAACCATTGAGTAGATGTAGGATGACAACATTCCCTCCCGCCCCATTTTTCTTTTCTCTGGAGATATTATTTTCTTCTAACTCAGCATTATAACACTAGAGCTCCAGTTCTGTTTCACAGAATCACAAAAATTAAAACATTCACAGAATATTCTGAGTTAGAAGTGACCTACAAGGATCAACATTTCTTGCTTTACCTGGTCAGCTAAACTGGCCTTCTCCCTCATCGGTTGGACTTCCAACACCTAGGAATTGCCTGCTCCTCTGCCCTTAGGAGGTAGTGCTTGAAAAATGACCAGCACTGATATACCCAGCACCTTCAAAAGCATTTTCCCAGTGGATCTCACTTGCTAGTTTCCTGAGCCCACCTGAATGTTATTGATGATTTCTACTTTCAACCTTTCTGCAACTGTTTTACTGATATTGGTGGATGGAAGCAAACCAAAAGTTCACTCACCAGTTCTGTTGTTCAATGTAGATCCAGCTGTAGTCTATATGTGTATTTGTCATAATTATAAGTTTATGTAGATAAGCCTTATTCCTGATGTGCAACCTAATGCAAAAATATATTAATGCTTGTAGTTCAGTTTTGACTTAATACATATTTTGATTAAAAATGTAACTTTTAAGGGTACTTCTTATTCTTGTAAATGGCAGCCAGACATAATCTTGGTTTTGCCTACTTGTTTCCCCATGCTTTTGAAATTTTGTTTAAAATTCTGTATCTTTCCATCTATAACCTGATTTAGTTGCCAACAGAGTTGGCAGGAGTTTTTCCACTGGTTTCATCCAAAACCAGATCAGGCCACTAAAGAGCAAATGATAAATTGCATTCAAAAGCTGGATGTTACCACAGGCATTGATCAATACACACATACATTTATGCCTAGGCAGGGTTTTAAATTCAGCAACCTTCCCTCAGAAACTTCAGGATGCCCTCTGTGGTGCAGTGAATGGTGTCTCTAGAGTGAGGCTGGGTTTCACTCTCATTCTGGGGAGTTATGTAGGGCACATGTTGAGACCTTATCAAGGTCTTTATTATTGGGAAATGTGTCCTGCTTCAGAGGTGCCTGGACATGAATAGCAGTGTATATTACTAGAGTTTTTCTTCCTTATATTTAAGGACACAAAATCCACTGATCTGTCCCATGACAGTTGTTTTTTTTTTTCTTTTTTTAACACTATCAGTAAAAAAAAAAAGTTGAATTATTTTTGCATTAGAAGTTTACCTTTTTTCATCAAAAAATCACTACTTCTTCAGAAAAATGGTGTACCAAAAGGGTATAACTTCAAAATTCTTTACCAAAACAGACTATTCTTTTGTTTAAATACATTTTTTTGAGATCTTTCCATCTTTAGTGTTAACTTATTAAGACCAGCTATTAAATATTTTTTCAGCTTCAGAGAGTAAAAACATCATGGAATGTATAAAGTGAGATACTCTTTTAAATAAAAGGATGAATGTAATCTATTTTTTCCAGGGAACATTTTCCCCATTATCTGCCTTAACAAACAACTAGTCTCACTAATAAATAATTCAGAAGCAAGAGACCACAGGGCTGTCTGTGTAAAATTATGGCATACATTAGCTGATCCCCTCAGCTAGGCATGAGGTTCTGGGAGATTTAGCCTTGACAAAATGGCATTGTTAATCCCCTGGATGTCTCCTTAAATACTGATCCGTAAATTTTTGAGTCTCTGTGGTAAGAAACTAGCTGCTCCACGGAAAAACAGGAACTAGAATAAGTTTTGCTTTTTCTTTTCCCCTGAAGCTTACTTCTTTCAGATTCCATTAAAGCTGTCTGAATATTATATTTTACAGAATCCTTCATCTGAATGAAGATTGATTGGGTTGTTGTTTTTAAATTGTTTGTGTGGTTTTTCTTTTACCTTGCTAAAATAAATATTTTAAGTGCCTGGCAAGCTAAGAAATATAAAGACCACTCTCATGAATAAAGAGAAACTATACTCTGTACCCAAACTATCTGTGGTAAATTTTCTGTGAGTACAGAATATCCAACGTAAATCCTTGAGGGTCGTAGTCATTTCAAATGAAGTAATTATCTCAAGGATTTTTTTTTTTTTTTTTTTTTTTTTTTTTTTTTTTTTCTGATCTGACGATTTTGCTTAAAGAAGGAAAAAGCTGGAAGTAATTAGCACTGTACTTGCACACACGTTACCCTGGGTTAGCTATTGAAAGAAGCCATTCAGGAGCAGCATCTGCAGTGCAGGGAGCCTGAGTGGAAGCCAACCCTGCCCTGCAAGACACTCACTTCCTGCACTTGTGAAGCCCCAATTTTGATATCTCACTGCTTCTTTCTCCAGTGCTGTGCAATGTTAGAAGTCTTGGACTATGTGAAGTCACAAAATAGTAACTCTGATGTGGTGAAAGCTCTACTAACAAATACATGTCATTTAGACAAGACTGTTGTTAAAAGCAATTTTATCTTTAAATTATAAATTTTCAACAAATTTTCTATGAAGGCTTTTTTGCTGCAGGTAGGCTCTCAAGGTTTATGGAAATGTGGAGACAAAGCAGAAATTGATGTATACATCTTCTGGCCTCAGCTAGATGTTAATATGATACACTTTTATTCTGAATTTTGGAAGAGGGGACTATATTGCCATTTTCTATGCAGTACCTCACAGAAAACTTAATGATAACCAAGGCCATATCTGTCCACACACCTGACACTAAAATATCATAAAAGCAAGATATACAGAGACTGGATATGGAAAGATTTTATTGTTGGAGTATTTTTGGTGCTGGAATTGTTGGGGTTTCTTGGTTGGTTGGTTGGGTTTTTTAATAATGGAAAACTAAAGTGAATAAAGCAATTTAAATAAGGTCACACAGGAAAAGTGCAGAAGGCTAAAATATTAAGCTGCACATGCTAATGAGTCTAATTATCAGTAACATAAACTAATTCTCAGTGTCAACTGCAAAACAATCTGAAAACCTTCATTGTATGGACTTTGAGCAGTGGGCCAAAGAATTCATTATTCAGTGCTCCTATTCATTTTTCAAATTAATTTATCTTTTGAAATAAGCAGTTGGAAAGAAAATTCTGGTGCACATAATCACTTAGGGAGAGCCAGGGGTAAAAAGGGGTTAGAAAACCTTAGAACTTGGCCATGTTTTGATTTTTAGGGCATGCAGATCTTGCCAGAAGCATCCTTTCAACCAAAAAATACAAGAAAAAAACCCTAATCATATGAAAAACTAAAGCAAAGTTAACTAGATCAGTACCTAGTTTTAGTTTAAACTTTTTCTTGACCCAGGATTGTTTCATATTCCTTTTGTTGTCCTGCATCCAGAAGATGTAGATATTTTTATTTGTTCTGGCTACTACGAAAGTATTTGGGGAGTCCTGTGCTGTTCCTGAAAAAACATCTGATGGAGAAAACAAACTCTTTCTTCCACAAGTATTCACTTGTGCAAGTGTGACATCTATTTCCTTTGCTAAAGAGAGCAGTAAAAGCTTCTTGTTCCCTTTTTAGTTGAAAAGTAATAGAAAGTGGACTCACAAATTACGGAGAAAAGCTGCTACCTAACAGAGGAATATTTTTCAGAATCACAGTTTGAAATATGCCATGATTACAAATTTTTAGGGCAACAGTTGTGTGAAAAAGCAGATATTGAAGTGAGAATTTTTACTCTTGTTAATTAGGTGCTGAAGATAAATTGATTCCCCATAATATTAGCTCAATAGCACTTTGCCAAATCACATGTTTAATGCATGAACTACAGACTGAATGAATGTGTGTCCAGTATGTCCAGTGACAAGAAAGTCTATTAGTTTGCCATTCTTAATGGGAAAAATACATTCTCTCCAAATTCATAAAAATAGAGCCTAGCTGAGATAAGATTCCATATATGTACAATCTACAGTTGTGTTTGTGCACTAAACATAAAATAATTGTTATTTAATCCCTCTTACATTTTAGTTTTATTAATGTAAAGGCCAAAAACTACTGCATTTTGGGGTTCAGGAAATTGCACTTGTCTCACCCTGATCTGGTATAAGAGCAGGACCAGCAGCCTGCAACTCAGACTCTGTAAGAGGTTGGCACACTGTCTAAATAGAAGCCCAGACTTGTCTTCTTCTTTTCTGTTGGATTCTAGATCTGAACTGTTTTTGAATGAAATCCTAAAATGACTATTAAATATTCACCCAAAATTGGGAAATGCAGTTCCTGAGAAGTTTGGAATAGTCCATCAGTCAGTTTCTGTGTTTTTACTGAGCTGTGAAAAGAAAGCTTTTTTTTTTGTAGAAACAATACAGTTTTGGTGGTCTAAAAATAAAAATTAAAAGACAAAAAATAAAGCTCTGATTTCATTTAAATAATGACTAACATTTTAAGCCTGAGTACAAGGTCTGTTGTAAAGCATTTATCTCAAAATCTTTTGGAAGAAACAGAGATGTGTTTTCCTTAAAGTTCTATGTAAAGGCTGTCCAGCTTTATAATGTAGTGATCAGCTATTTCAGGATTTGTTTCATCTTCTCTCTCCCATTTGTCTTCCCTTAATTATCCCTTCGCTTTGCTCCATTTGCTTCTCTTTAAAATATAGATAAAGCGGTGCTCTCAAAGGGATAAAAAAACAAGATTCGGATCTTTTCCACAAGCAATTTCTTTTATAGGTGGCTTGTTCAGTGATGTGTGGATTATTCTTGTCACCCTCCAGTCTTGCAGCTCTCCTCTGGCTGTCAAATGTCAAAAAAGCAGAGCTTTGGGAAGTGAGCCATCACACAGTCTATGCAGCCAGAGCCCTCTACCTCCTTCAGGAAGAAGACAAGGCGTTCTGAAGAGCAACAGGCAAAGCCAATGCTTTCATTTTGAACCTTAGGTCTCAGAGGAAAGAATAAACAGCAGACAAGCCATACTATCTCTGCAAATATGAAAGGCTGAGGTAACATCTGCAGGAGAACTTCTGTAACCCGTGAGACCCTGGAGAACCAGCTGGTCCTGCTTTGAAATCACAGTGTCACTGAAAGTCAGCCCTGGCTGTGCTTTACAGCTGGGAAACAGACTGAACCATCTGCAAGAAAGAGTGGAACAGGGTTGAGAATCAAGTTTTTGAAGATAAATATTTGAGTCTCAGACAGTGAGACCTTCATATTAATTTCAAAATGTATTAAGAACAGAAAAGTGTGAGTTTTGAAAATAAATTTTTCTCCTTTTTTTGCTTGCTTTCTCAAGCAAAAAAAAAAGGTTATGCTGATTGATTATGGAAGGATGCCTAGCAGAGGGACTCTTCCACAGATGTTAGGATGCTCCTTTCCTGCATTGGTGAGAGATGCATCTCTCATCTGGATGATCCATGGGCCAAGCATGGATACATTCGTCACAAAACTGCTAAAACACTACATTTTTGGAGCATGAGCGATGCTGACGAGGATGATGTGACCAATTCTGAAGGTACTGAAATGTCTCTGGATATTGCTTATGGAAACTGAGCAAAACTTTGTGCTATAAACCATACATTTTTCTAACTGGTCTGACAACGGGGGGAGTAATACTAGCCAAAATTGATTTGTTTGGAGACTTATTTAGCAAATGGAGCAAATATTGTGCTCATTGACAATAAACTGCAGTATTGTTGTGATCATGTTCAAAGAGCTAAGACATAATTTTTTTTTGTTTTTTCCCCTCCTCCACAAATTATGTTTGACTCACCTTCACTGCTTCAAGTGGGACCCAGGATGCATATTTTGTATTTGGTAGACACTAGAAAATCCCCATGCACACAATATATTTTTCTGGGGTTTTTTTTCTTTCTTTTGATGGGGGAAGTGTACCAACCATAAAGTGAAGGTTTAAGAAGTGTGGACATAAGTGTGGGGCTCACGGAATATTTCCTTTCAGAAGAAGGTGCAGGTGCAAGACAAAGACATAGGCATTGACACTGATTCATGCTTGAGAAAGAGGTAGGATTTGAAGACGTTGTGAAGATTTTATGTAGCCCTGTTCCTTCTGGGGTTGTCCACTGTCTTGGAGAGAGTAATAATCTGCAGGGAAGAATTCAGGTACAAGGGAATCTTTCTGAATAAACAAACTTCTAGAAAGCTGTAAATACACACAAAAGTAGAAGACAGAGTATACTGATCTGAAGAAACTCAGTAAGAACAATACATCAGGAACATTTTTACTTGATCACTGCTGTCTAGAGCATCAATGTGATTAGCATCACAAGTATTTTGGTGTTTACAGAGCTTTGTTGATTGACTCAGCTGTGGGGCTGAGCGAAGCTGTGTAACAAATTAACTTCAGTATCATGTATAGCAAGCTGGACCTGCCATTTCTGGGCAGATCAGCTACGTCCTAAACATACACTGAGAATAGACTGGTGGCATACACATTGTATGGCCTTTGCTTGCTGGGTGGTGACCTTGTTGATCACAGCACAGGAGGCTCAGAGTATTTCTCTGGTGCTGTGGGAAGAGACTGTGCTGATGATGGGTAACATTTTGAGCAAAGCAAATGATGTCTTATATCGGGCTGCACTGAGCAGATGCATCACTGGAGTTTGCTTTGAGTCCAGCAGTAGAGCCTTTGGTATTGTGCAGGTACTGTGGCCATCATTCAATGGAGCATGGGACCTCCAAAGCTGAGGCTTTGGAATTTGAGCTTAGCAATAATGGGGGAGCCCACATGAGAAGTCTCCCTTATGTGGGAAGCATTAATTTCTGCTATTGCTTAGGGCAGTAAGAATCTAGAGAAGCAAGAATTTGTCCATCAAGGGAGTGAGGGAAGGAGAGTTTGAGAGTGGGAACTGAGTTAAATCATTGTGTTGAAAAGAGAATTCCTTTGTGGGGCCAAGAGGAAGCATAACTATCTGAGGGTAACAAGGTGCCAGGGTGAGCAAGCCAGAGGAAGCAGCAAAGGGGGATTTTGAGAGTGGAGGATTGAAAGCAAAATCGGAAGACTTTGTGGATTGCTTACAGGGGTGTATGTTCTTATTGACAGATCTTTGGCTTAGGTTAGTGCCAAAGGCTAAACTTCTGGTTTAGTTAACAATTGTGTCTGCACTTAGCATGTACTTACTTTACTAATTTTTATGTTCATTTTTGCCTTTGTTTCTGTTCTTAGATTCAAGCTGTATAATGCTGATATCACTTTTTTTTTTTTAATGGCTTTTTTTTTCCACTGTGAGGAAACAGTGGAAATTGATCAATACTGCTTAATTGTGAGTCACAGACCAAACCTGAGCAACGTGTACAGCTCACATATGTTAACAAAATGAATGTCAGGTTTCTGGAAATAGCACTCATATGTAACCATCATGCATCACTATGTGTTGCTTTTTACATTTTTTTTTAAAGGTGTAAAAATTGGCTGACTTGACTAAAAGAATCTTTACCAATAGCTTGTCAGCTCTGTTGAAATTTTCATGTAAATTAAGATGTTGGGGGTTTTTTTGGGTTTTTTTTGTTTTTTGGGGTTTTTTTGGGTTTTTTTGAGTAGTAAAAACCTGGAGTATGACAAGTTGTAAGAATAATGGTAAGTTTTGATAGTCTGTGCTTATGAATTTTAATGTTTTGCAGCAAACAGCTCTACAGCAGAACATCTTTTATTTTCAGTTTTATGATGTACACCAGACAGTGCCAAAATATGACTGCAGATGTCTAAGAAGGGTTAAGGAGTTCTGAAAGATATGTATTTAATGTGCTTAAACATTTAAGAACATTTTGGGAGCACAATAACAGTAAAACCTATGCCCCATAACACTTTACTGAGTACAAACAAGAACACTCATTGCTTTTTCAAAGAATGAAAAAAAAGAAAATGAAAAGAAATGTATGGCCTGTACTCAAACTAGTTCCTTTTTACTACAGTGCTACTGCTGTTGTGATTATACAGCCTAGATGCTGGCTTTCTGAGTAAGGGAGAACATCCCTAAAAATAACTGTGTGGTGTACTGGTTTGAGTGCTTTTAGAATTTGACCCAAACACCTATTCCTTGAAAGATATATTCAGATCACAGGAGGAAGAGAGGTGAAAACATATGCTTGGGAAATTTTATCTCTGGAAGACAGAAACAGCCTCTGCTAAATCAAATTTCTTGCACATATGAAAATTGTACTCTAATTTGTAATTTGCATCATGCAAAGAAAGAGCTGAAATTTGATATTTGTCTGTTAAAGGGGTAGGTGATTTTAAGCCATGTAGCATTTAAATAAGTCATGTGTTTCTGAGGTTTCTGCTGAGTATTTTAATTGGAAAATTCAGAAGAGAAGATTGATGTTCTTTGTCAAAGTCAACCTAGACCTTGGGAGCCTTGGTAAGATATATCAGGCCTTAGCTGTTGCCATAAACAAATAGGGATACAAATGTTACACTTGTTTAACAAATTAATTTCCTTACTTTAGCTGCTGTTTGAAATAAGGATACTTGCTTGTCTGTTTTTCTCTGACCTGAACATTATAATGTCTAGCACTATAGTGTGGGAGCACAAATTATATACCAATTCTCCATACCATGTAAAACTATTTTCTTGACTGAGTCCTGGGCCCTCTATCATTAGCTTGAATATAAAGACCAAATAAAGGTTATAATAGCTGAAAAGATCAGAGGATAGTTATTACAAAAATTACCTGAAATCATTTAATTAGATACAAAGTGCTTTTTTAAAAATTTCTATTTAGTCATTAAATATATCATTAATCTCTTAATGGTCAGATTGCTCATTTGTTCCTCTGCACACCGTCCTGCTGACTCTAGCTCTACCATTAAGTATTATTCAGATGAAAATCCAATCTGAGTGAAAGAAAAATTGTCCAATTCTATTAGTTAATATTAAATCACAAAATTAGTTCAGTGGCTGTACTCTTCTTATTGGGAATTGGAATATACTGGCAATGATTGAGGAAACAAACTCGCAATGTTTAGTTTGGAGTTATGGAGTGTCTCATTACATTTTTAATATCTCTGATATTAGCTTTCAAGGTTCTTGTCTTTGGTTATTAGCATGGCTCATTCATGCTTTGGGAATCCCAAAATAATAAGGGTTGCTGGTTGCTGCCTTTATTTTTTCTCCTGATGAAACTCCCCTGATTTTCATGTATAATGATAAAGGCTCAAANAGTTTTCTTCCAAAATAACATGTACTCTTTTTTTTTTTTTTTTTTTTTTTTTTTTTTTCTTCTGGGGAGGTGCCCCTAATAGTTTTACTGATATATGTTAGATATCCTTTCATTTTTTTGCAGTAGTGGTGGTTTAAAAAGCCTTTGGATTTGCATGAGACAAGTTTCTGATACCCACTGGGTTTTTTTGCCTGCTGGATACCACTTCTTTGAGGCACCACCCATAATCCTGGGAGATTTTTGGGGAGTAGAATCCATGGTTATTAAAGCAACAACCCGTAACCTCATGTAAAATCTAGGCAAGCCATGTGAAATGCATCTGTAGTTTTAAAGACATCTCAAAAATTTGCTTTCAAATTTCACTCTTGATATGACTAACTGCAGACCTCATGGAATGTTGCTGCTCAGAGCATTCCTGCATCCATGCAACATGATGATGCCTGATCTGTGCCTGAGAGTGTACCCCTTTCCATCTGTGAGCCCCTAAGCAGAAGAGAGGGGAAACTCCTAGTTTTTCTCTTCATTTTTTTGTGGAATGCAAATCACAGGCTGCCTTAACTCTCCTGCTGCTGGCCAGTAGTATTATAGACCATTATACACAATGTGGAAATAATATATGCTCTGTTTTTGAAAGTTGAAATGGAAGCCTTTTTCTTCATCTACTATGTTGTGGTATAGTATGCTCTTATCTATGAGTAACAAAATGTTGTTGGAAAGCAATATTATGTAATTTAAAAAAAAATTTCCATTACAAATGCATCTGTAAAATAGAAGAACAAGAGAGTAAATTGAGTATTTGCAACAAGTCTTTATGTTATCTGTGGGGTTACAGCACATATAGTGGGTTATTACACATGCAAATTGAGTGTCTAGTCATTTGCTTTTTTCCATCTTTCCTACTGTTTATTAGTTGGCATTCTCTTATATGAGTCCCATGCTAAACAATTACTTTGCCACTTCCCTTTTCTCTCACAGTCTTAGTTATCTCAATTTCAAGTAACTATAATAATTTAGAAACTACTTTAGTGGATTTATGGTAACTAAAATGATGACAATTATACAGTTGTAGAAATGGGAATGTTCTACTATGTTCAAAGGCTATAATCTTTGTCTTGATTTTTAGAAGATAACTTAAGGATTTTTATCTTTTTTGTTTTTTCCTAAGACGAGGGAGAGAATGATTGAAGGGCCATTGCAGTCTGGAAAATGTGGTGGTGGGACTTTGGTTCTTTGTGCATACCATTCCCTTCTTTTCCAAGATACTTCTTTTGTGACATGGTTTGGTACACAGCTTGCTATGTCAGCTAGGAGGGAGTTGTAGCAGTATCAACACAGCCCTAGCATATGCAGAGAGCAGCCTAGCAAGCCAGCAAGCCTCATGCCCCTTTAGGTAGGGAAGTAGTCTCCAGAAAGCTGGCACAGAATGTTTTTTTCTGTCTCTCAAAGCAAACATAGCGCTGGCACTGGGAAGGGGTGCTGTCAGACCCCCCTGCCGGAACAAGCAGATGTGAAGTAATATTTTCCAAGTGAATTTGGAGTCCACATGACACAAAATTACCTTCTGAAGTCACTTTTGAAACTGTTCCCTCCTATTTTTTCTGATTATGGGACTCCTGCCCACAGCTTTATTTTGGAAACACTGCCTGCTTGTGCCAATACATGAGGATGTGTCACGGCACTGTGCCTGGTTCATCCCATGTCTCTAGGGATAGTGAGCCATGTGTGGCCAGAGGCAGTGGCTGGAATTTCAGCCTTGACCTTTATTTATTTGTTTGCAAAATTGGTCTGAATTTTACTGTAGGCTTTGTGTGTGCTTTAATGACTTAACCATAAAGGTGTTGATGCAAAACTCTCCTATCCAGGACACAGAAGCAGTCCCAACAGAGAAATTTATTCTGATTGATTTCTGTTGCAACTCACGGATGTAGAGGGGTGAAGTGGGGTTTAGTGTGTTTATTTTTTTATGGTTTTTGCAACTCCTCTTTCTCACTTGTCCTTCTTGTGGGTGGTTCTTTAAATTTAGACAAGACAGAAAGCTCCTGGTTCAAAGTAACTTTTTAAACTGCATACTCATTATTACATCCCTTGTTTGCCCTTCTGGTGAATATTTTTAGCTTCTTGCAAGTCAGCAAGTGTTTCCTTTATATTCCTGAAAGTTCATACTATAAAGTTTGGATTCAGCAGAAGTGATCGAGTTCTGTGAATGCCTCCTCCCATTATATTCTCATCCACATGTTAAATCACTATTGTTGCAAGTTGTATACAATGTAGGTTTTCTCTTTTTTTTTTTTTTTTTTTTTGATAAAAGCATAGTTTGAGAGGTGAACAACCTAAAATTTACAAGTTATGTTGTTTGGTACCCACTGTAATCCAAACCACCTGGCAGAGATTGGCTTTGTTCAATAGCTACATTAAACTCCTTGGAGCTTGCAGCTACAGCCTCTGCACAGCACAACAGCAATTTCCAAATGGTCTGGGGAGATTACACAAAAGGTATTTTCCCCCTTTCTTCATCCATTAGAGGTTTCAGTAACAAAAATAATAATGCATACTTATGATATAAAAAATAATTGTTCCTAAAGCAACAGCAATGTGATAAACCATTTTAAATGTATATGAACAACCTGCTACTTAGGAATTTTCTGGGGATTTCTGCGTATTTATTTTGCAGTTTTGTACAGCTTGGCTGTTATATAAAAGTCTTTGTGCTGTATTTTGTCTTGGAGAGTTCATGTGGTCCCAGAGCCCAGCAGCCAAGTCTGTGCTTCTTGCATCTCTTCTAACACAGTGGTGAAGGGTGTTGTGTTTTCCCCCCAAAGTGTCCACTTGACTGCAACAGTCTCCCATAATACTCCTGCTTGCTTGTGATTGTGAAAATTCATACTCAATGCATGTAAATAATCCCTTACACTGCTGATAACTGCTGAGACACATGCTGGACTAACTGAGAAACATTAGGTATAGAATGTCTAGTGGGAATGAGCAAGTAATAAATCCAATGACTTCTTAAGTCCTACTGTCTGTTGTTAAAGATAGCTGAACACAGTGAACAGATTTGCTTGCATGCGCACACTCTGCAAAAAGGCTTTGTGCAATTTTTTTTCCCCCTCTGGGGCCAATTTTTCCTGTGGTACTGTAATGGATTCTTTTGCTTGACTCGGTCTGTGTTTTTGTCATACATGACAGCATTAATAGTGTACTTAATATTTCTGTTCATCTGAGGATTCATGTAGAATATATTTGGCCCTTTTTCTAGGTCTATAAATAACCTCTGTATCCTTTATAGCATGTTCCTCTGTAACATCTAAGGAGTCAACATTCCTTTGGCATTAAACAAAATCCGCTCTTGTCCCCAGAACTGCTTTTTAAATTGATAATACTGCTGAGGCATTTTCTTCCCTGACCACCCTATGCTCACAGAAGGAATTAGATTCCTCAGACTCTGCTCTTCAGCAAGGACTCTGGCAACCATAATTCACTCACTCTTTGAGACCAGACATTTGTCTGGTGGTTTCCTTTAATACAACAGAAGATGTATTGATCACATTTATTGAATGCTCCAGAGAATGTGTGCATGTAATCACTGGAATTCTCTCTGTTTGGGTTTTCCTGTAGTAGGTTTGTAACCGAAAATGCAATTCCTTTGTTCTCAGGGGCGGGAGTGTTTGTTATGCCCTTGTATCTCTGAGCGCTTTCATGTGTCTGGTGGGGCATTTAACTGCTCTGTCCTTCCTCTAAGGATATTCCAGTTTGTTTAAATCCAGGTCTCCAGCATTCTTCAATAATCACTTGGAGCCAAGCAGCCTGGAAGAGTTTGGGTTCATTTGATACCTGACTGTCCAGTACCACATGGTGTAAACTGCTGCAGAGCACAGTGTCCAATTACAGACAGCTTTCATCCTGGAGTTGCCCATATCCATGGCTTCTTTACTGAAGGTGATATATTTTAGCTTAATATTTCTTCTGTCAAAACACAGAGAACCAGAGATTCTCTGTGCCTTTCTGGAAATGAGGTCAGTCAAACTGTCTGTTCTACTGCTGGTAGAAAATCCACTCATATTCCTCAATCAGCCAAAGTAAGGCTGATGAGACAAGTATCAATAGAAACACCAGAATATATTTTGGGAGAATAATATGTGCCTGCATAGAAATTTTTCTTCCTCACTGTTTTTTCTTTCCTGGAATCTTATACTGTTTGGTGTCCTTAACTAAATGTATTCTTATTTAAGTGCATGTATTTTAGCTATCCTTATCCTTAGGCTTGCATTGCTAACACTTTTTTATGCAGGCATAAAAGCTTGCTCTGGTTTTGTTAAAATCTTGAACATATGAGTATGCGTTTCAGTACTTACCCAGGACATTTTAAATTTTTGCTTAAGTTGGTCATATTGGTGCAGGTCCAGGAAAAATATCAAACTGAAAAATATGTATTACTTATTACAGCAATAAATTTTTAAGAGGCCTTGATTGTGGTAAGTAGAGCAAAAATTATTGTCTCTAAGGACATAAAACACATTGATAAGCAGTAACTGCAGAACAATATATTTTGGGTAAAAAATGAGAGATCTCTATAATGTTCACTTTCGAGAGCCTCAAGAGAGTAAGATGCAGTATAACACAATTATAAATTTCTGAGTGTTTTCCAGTCCATTTTTTTTGCTTGCTGAAAAAGGAAAGTAATGTGCAGAGTGCTGTATAGCTTTTGTCATCATGAAATAAAATGTTTTCTCTGTTTTCTGGATTAAAACAGTCAAAAAACTTATCAACTCCCCAGTTTTAAAGGATGACTTTTTAGTTTTGTTGTCAGCATTCCTGATATTTGCAATTTTTCCTTGAATGTACGGTTGATTTCTTTGGGAACCTAATTTCTTGTGTTTGGGGTGAAAATTTTAACTGCCATAAGAAATTTTAAAAGGAATTTTTTTTTTAAACCGCAAGCACCTATTAAACAAAAAACAAAACCCACTTGACCCAGTCATTACTGTTGTGATGTTGAAGGTCATTCATCAAGCTTTTGAAAAAAACTTGAATCACTGGTCCTTGGGAAAATGTTCATGGCAGCAGTTCCTCAAAATTGTTTTAGTTTTGGGACATATATTCCTAGAATTTCCACTTTTGTGAACTTTATGAAGAAATGCTCCTTTAACACTGCTCATTGTTGTTATCAAATCAGTGTTCAGAGGAGATAAATATTCTTTATCTGGGACTGAAGACTGGAGAAATCTCAGGGAAACTAATGAAAATATCTGGCCTTAGCAGTATCTCAGGATAGTAGTCAGCAAAACATGTTTCAGAGGAAAGTGTTTAAAAGTTTAAATTCTACTATGCAAAATAATTAATAATTTTCTTAACAGGAGAATGTGTCATTTGATAGCTTCAGAATGTTTTGACATTGACATTTATAGGCCTTCCTACATAATTTTTGCCTCTCAAGAATGCCTTATCTTAGTAAAGACTTTGTGCAAATATTATCATTAATTTTAAAATTTTATACAGAGGTACCTTTCTGTATTCGGACAGCAGTAAACAATGATGACTGGTTGACTTTACATTTAAAGCAACAAATTTTTTTGAAAGTCTCCTCAACCTGCCCCCTGTATGCAGTTTATATAGGCCTTTATTTCATTTTTCCATTTGATGGAAATATTTCCAATTTCTTTCCTTTATTTTTGCATGTTTTGTGATGATCTCCTTTTCAAAACAGGCCTGGAAAATTATATGCAGTGATCAGAGTGCAGTGCTGGCTTCTTACCAGCAAAAAAAGACTGGAACTAGTGCTAATACCCACGGTTAGTTCAAGGCCCATCTTCACAGGTGAACATCTTTCTTTGCTCTTGCTGTCAATTCGTGCTGACAGCGTGGTCTTGCTTCACTGCCCACCGTGCTTCTCGGGTCTTCTCCTTGAGTGGTTACAGATGACAGACAAATCATATGTGAGCAGCACAAATTGCTGCTTTCCCTTTGTTTTCAATCTGAGTTCCTAAAGCAGAAATTTGTCTTCTGTCTTGCTCTATGCTGTTTCATATAAGAGTCTTCCCCATCATCCATGTATGAAGTTAAATGTCTCTGTGCAGATCATGTGGCTTTTATTCCTCAGATGGTTTTAAACTCTGATATAGTCCTGCCTGTTATTCTGTACTAATGCCCTGGAAAATGTTGTTCATATAGCACCTTATTCCATCAATTCCCTTTGACAAAGAATTGGGCCAAAAACTGAAACAAAAATTAAATAAAGAAAACATCAGGGGTGAACTTACTTTAATCTCTGCTTTCCAAGTTTCAGATTAGTTTTCCAAATATAGTTTTCCATTTAAGTAGTGAAAGGAATAAAATTTCTCAGACATTGAGATCATGAGAATAGTAATTTTGCTGCAGAAAACATTTGTCAAAAGGACAAGGAGGTAATGAAAAACAAGATTAAATATCAGAGAAAAACGGGTGTAGATCAAGAAAAAACCTATGGAAAATGATGATAAATTACAGAGATTGCACACTATATCATCCTGTTTCTCAAGGGAATGTATATACTCAAAGGGTGAAAGATTTATAATATTTGACACATATGGGGCTATTTTAAAATATTGAGCTACTCTATGCAGAAATGGGTTGTTTAAGCTTCATCCGCTCATGTGAGATAAGCATGTGTTTAAGTGTTCTTCTGAATTAAATACTTCAGTTATTTCTACAGCTGATCTGGTATTACTCTGAACAGGATGCTATCCTGTTCCATGAACCTCTTTGTGCTCTCTCGAGCCACTTCTTTGCACATGCAAAGACTGCTGTGTAGGAGAACTGAAACCCACATTTCCTGGAAGAAGTGAGACTTCATGTTCTGGATTGCTGCAATCCTTGGGTCAGAGGTGCCTCTGCACACTTTGCCGAGTATCAGACAGAAGGGAGGGTATTCCAATGAAGACCATACCATGCTATTTCAGGCTGAGTCTGGCCATTGTGTTTTAATAAAGGGCTTGTCTAGGAAATCCATCAGTTCACACTATTGAGTGAACACAGCACTGTGATTTTTATCTTTTTGTTTTGGGGTGTGTTTACAGCATCATGGTGAGATACATGGTGACATACATAAGAGACTCTAAACAGCCTATGGAGGGAGTACCCAATGATAGCTATTGAGAAATGTACCTCTTTTAAAGTCTGATCCCATAGGAGACTGGGCTGGGGACTGCACCACATGTGGGTAAATATCTCTGACACAGAGTGCTCAGTGCAAACATGCAGGATGATGGTTCAGTGTGAGTCTGAAGGCAATTGGTGATATGGGAGCCTGATCTGGCACATTTTACTTCCATTACGAGAAATTAATCCCCTGTTCAACCGAAACAAAACAGAAGCTCTTTTCCTGCCTGGTAATTTGTCTCTTGCTTATTTGCATCTCATTGTTTATTTCTCTACACTAAATGGCACAGCTGCCTTTTGCACAGGATAAAAGAGAATAAATATCTGCAAAACACATCAATTTGATAGTAATGGAATGTCTAATAATCTTGTTTCTTCTTGAGCTTCTAATATGTATTGGTAATCTCCTATTAGTTCCAGGAATGCCCTGCTTCTTTCCTTCCTCCCCCTCTTCCCTACTAGTTAAAGTAGAGGTTTGTTAAATCAAATTTCCACATCAGGCATCTTCTACTGAAATATCAGTGATTATTGAAAAGTTCCTACATCCCATCAGACATTCTGAATTGGTGCCTACACAAACAATAGGAAGGGGAGAGAAAAGCAAGGTAGGGAGCAAATAACTGGTACAATTTAAGCAAGAAACATTTTTTTGTTCCATAGGTATTCACTTAAAAGCTTCCTATCACTAAATTAATACTTTCCTTATATGTTGCTTCCATGCAATTACCATAAACTTTCCTTTCACATCATGGTTTATATGGCCTCAAAGTCCTGATTTAGTCAACAGGAAAATCAGCCAGACCCTACTACTTAAAAACATGCTGTTTCTCTCAGTCTTCAATGAAAATAATTCACGCAGTGGGGAATTAATATAAACAAATTATAAACTTTTTTATTCAGATAGCTGTTAAGAATTTAAGATAATAATTAAGAAGAAATATCAATCTTAGTGCAGCAATTCATGGCAGAACTCTGCTGACTTACCAGGGGTAAGTCTGAAGCTGCCTCATTGAGGGCAGAAAGAGTCAAATAGCTGGAGACAGCTTTCTTGGTCATAGACCAAAGGAAAATTGAGCCAACTTAAGCTGTATGAAGTTTGAATTAAAGATTGGAATCCAACCTTGTTTTGCGCTGGATTGTGCTGTGTGAAGATGCTGCAGGAGAACAGGAGCTTCAAGAACTGCTCTCTCACTAAGCATTACCAGGGAATACTATGGTTGCCTTCTTTCTGTAGTACTGCTGGGCAGACTCAGCAGGTTCAGTATCAACACTGGACACTCTGGAAGTAACTGGTAAATGTATTTTTTTAAAAGCAGAATATCATTTAGCTTACATTTTCTATACTGTTTTTTTTATCTAGATTGTCTTTGAAAGTATTCATGTTTCCAGTTTTGTTTTTAATATCAATGTCTCTCCTATTATATTCCAGTTTCCTCCTTTGACCCAAAATTACTTTTTGTGACTACTTTGGTCTTTTTAGATTGTAGCATGTGATGTTTCTTTGCAGAAAAAGTAAACTGAACTGCATGTTTTGATCCCTGTTTTTCCCACCCTTAAAATGACATTGCTAGTTCTTTTACTCACACCAGTCAAGAAGTATTGAAAATGCCTTGACATTTCTGTTTCTGGCTTTGACATTCATTAGTCTAAATCAGGTGACAAATCCATGGGTAGAACTAGTGGATTAATTAATTTCACCTTTCAACTTCTCAGAATTTGTTATCATAAAAACGTTGTATTCTATAGATGGTGAGTTTGTTATAAAACATTAAAACCATTAAAGCCACATTCACAATTTTTTGCATAATAATGGACATGGAAAGAGTTTCTTATTTGCTCTATGACATAGTGTTGAATCCTGAACTGAACTCGCATGAAATTGGTGTAGAAGGGGAGAGTAATTCAGCCCAGATTCTCACTGGTTTTAGTGGTGAATTGGAGTCTCTAGAGTCTCCACAGCTCATGAGCAGAAGGACTGAAAAAAGGCCAACCATAAATACCTAAAAGCACAGAGATAACATAGCCAGAAGCTGTGTTGAGGGGGAAAAAGAAACCTGGAGGCAGTCATGAGAGAAACTGTTGTAAATTTAGGTGAAGAGCTAACTAGTTGAACATATGCACACAATTGGAATGAGTTTAGATTTGAGTTCAGGATGAAATTTTTATGTACTATGAAAATTTTAAAGAGACTTTTTCTCTCCTTCTAAGGGTGTTGAGCACCTTTTCTGGATAACAAGATAGAGGAAAAGGATGACTCTGGAAAAGAAACGAAAGAAAAAAAAAGCCTTACCACATCTGCTGACTTTACTGAATTTTAAAAAAGCAAGACATGTGGAAAAGCCATAGATAAATGGTTTAAATTCACTCTTTTTCTTAGCCAATAGCTGTTTGCCCTTACTTCAGAGTAGTCACTCACTAGGATTTAGCTGGAAGGGATCAGGCAGTCCAAGAAAGAGCAAAAGAGAACTGTAGTGTTGAGGATGCCCAGGGCTTCCTTTAGCAGGTAATTTTAATATTTATCATTAGTGTGAAAAAGATAAGAGCAAGTTGCTCACTTGCTTCTAAATTATAAAGTTATATCTTTTAATGCTGGTGAACAGCGATTTGAAATAATAATATTTATAGTGTGCAATTCTTATTTCTCTACTAAAGAGGAGACAATTTATTGTGTCAGAAGAGAGAAGGAAAGAGATCAAATCTCACCAGATCTCTCCCTCCTCACTCACTAATTGCCTTCATCTCAAACAATCCTGTGCTGTGGGCTCCACCCATGTCACAGCACAGACATTGGCATATTTTTAAAATTTCTGACCTTAGAAAAATGAGGAAATAAAGTCCCTGGTGGACACATAAGTAGTATTTTGATGTTCCAGAGTTGTGCCTTTTATTTTTGGGTGTGTCCTTATGGTCAGGCAAAATGAAATTTTATTCTCATTGCATGCTGGGAGCTTAAATAAGGATGATTTTCTTTGAAGAGCAGGTAAAAAATTAAGAACATAGAGAAAAGGGATACAAAGGATGATATTGCACAGTGTTGAAATAAATGTTGCTCAATTACATAAATTGATCCATCTCACTACCTATCAATATAGCTCTTTAGAACTATTGCAGAACTAGAACATCTCCCTGCTGTAACAACACTGAAAAACCACTTCTTAGCAAAGATCCTAATTTAAGGTATGCTAAGAACTTTTGCTAAAATAATATTTTCCTATAAAGTTTGTCAACTTGTTAAAAAAAAAAATAGAGGCAGGAGGGGTTAGAAGGTGATGTCTTGCCTAGTGAGGCTGTGGAGACTCCATCTATGGAGGGTTGCAAAACCCAAGGGGATAAGGCCATGGGCAACCTGCTCTAGCAGATGCTGCTTTGAGCAGGGAGGGTTAGCTATAAATCTTGAGAGGTCCTGTTCAACCTTAACTATTCTATCATAACATTTGCTGCTTTGTGAATGCACCAGCTGTGCAGGATAAAAGGAGGAGGGCCCCCAGGCAGGATTGAAAAGACTGTGTTCCAGATAGAGATGATGTCAGCCTACCTTACTTGCCAGCAGAGCTTATCTCTGAGAACTCATATAATTTGTTGTAGTAAAGTGGCTGGTATAAGTGCATTTGCAACTCTAAAAATAGCATTTCTTTTCAAAATTAGCATGTTTTCAATTAAGTCTTTCTTGCCTATTACAAAACAGGAAACATGTACAATAACTACAAATTGTTTTGTCATGGAAAAATGTATTAATTAGCCTGAGAAAGGTAAAAATAGGGCTCTCTGTAAGTACAGGAATGATGTGTGTGAAAACTGTGAAACAAAGTATGAAGAAGATCAAAAATTGGTTAAACTTAAGCTGGAGGAAGGTGGAAAAATGAAGGAGGCGGGATACAGTCATCAAGGAGCAATACTGTTCATGGTGTTGGTTATCTTTCCAAATCTTAAGAAATTCTGAAGATTTCTGAACGTAATGTGTTGAGATATCATATTTGTTACTGTTCAAAGATGCAGAAGTTGCTTGGAAAATAGATTAAATTGTGCTGTAAATGAATTGATAATATGTGTACAGCTGCTGTATAAAAAAGACTGAATTTATTTTGAGAGGAGTACTGTGTTCCTTTTCCCTAAATATGGATTTATGAATTTAGATCACTTTTTTTTAAGCTATAGCAAAGCACTTTTGGCTACTCTGTGCCATGCAGATACTCTTCTGTGCAGGGGATGCTCACTGTCAGCCTGCCCAGTTGTGCCCTTTGAGAATCTGTGCAGAACACCTGACCCTTCTGGAAGTAAGGGACCCTTTCCCAGGCCATGCCAGGCTTGGAGACCCAATTTTATTACTTATCTCCAGGCACAAAGAAGAGTGATGAGGATACTGGTAATTTATTAAGCCATGCTGTCACTTTTAGCTGTGCCTTGAAATTTCTAGCTTAAAAATTATAAATGCTTGCAAGACCAAATTTACAGCTTGTAAAGGAATTTTATTTGTGTAAGAGTGTGGAAAATGAATCCACCAGTAAACAAGTTGTGCATCTTATCTGAAAAAGTGGAACCAAGCAAATAGCAATTATGGAAGACTTTTGTAAAACAGGAAGAATGGAAACTTTGGGAGAGAAAAGGATAATCTAATAATAAATTTTAATAAATTTATATATTTAAATTTGTGCTTCTACAGGTTATAGCTATTATTTGAAGTGAAATAAACACAGACTAATTTTTTATTTAATAATTTGGTTTAGGGGTTTTTTTTGTTTGTTTGTTTGTTTTTTCTTTTTAGTCTCTGCCCCTTGAGATAATGCCTGTTTTATTCAAGCTGTGACACAGTTGCCTTGTGTCATGGTTTTGGATGACAGGTATCTGCTAGAGTCTCCCTTGAAAAATAGAGATTGAAAAAACAAACCTCCCTCCCTCTGGATTATTTTGATTTCGAAATTGATGGACTTTCAGGCAGAAGTATGGGAATAAGGAATAACTGTTCTTTACTACTAAGTTTATCACGGCAAACAAACAAACAGCAACAGTAGCAGTGAGATAACCAACAGGGCTCGGGTTCTCCCCTCCCTTAGTTACAGTCACAGCTGGGAGGGAGCGCTGGTGGGTAGAAGACACGAGGCAATGGCGGCCCGGGCCCAGACCGGGAGCAGTGGAGTTCCCAAAGCTGGGCAAGGTGTACCAAGTGTCCGTGGTGCTGGCTGGAGAGCGAAGAGGTGTCTAAACAGGGCTGTGGTCCGGAGTGTCGAAAAGCAGGGAAAGACTCCGGATCAGTGGTGGAGAAGCGATGGGATGCAGCGGCCGCGGCAGCTCCAAGCAAGGCAGAGAGCAGGCTGGTCCCAAGTTCCCAGGCCAAAACCCTGAGAGCAAGAGACCACCCCAAAAATCACAGGCCAGGTTTTCTCGGAGAGAACTCCCTCTTCCCTCCCCTCTGCCAAGTGAGTCACCATGTCCTCCCCTGTCTTTTGTCTGCTTTGGCCCAGAGTCTTTGTTTTTCTTAAGTACCCCCATTAGTGCTCCTAGGAGACCAATGGTAAAAAATTCTACAGATAAGAAAGAAAGAGAAACCAACCCCCAACACCTTGATCACTGGTTTGTGGGGTGATTGGGACGTTGTTTTTTCTGAAATGTTGTTTATCTTAAAAAAACAAAGCCTCAGTGTTTGGAAACAAGTTTTCAAAACTGGAGATAAGATTTCAGGAGCTTCTTCAACTTCTTAGACTTTAGTAGCACTTAATACTTTTTTTTGTTGCAAATTATTTGCTCAGTTGTCATAAGGAATACAACATTCCTGAGCTCCTTCAATGCAAATATGATCAAGAGAGATGGTGACATCAACAAGAAACTTTTCTCTGAAAGGTTAATCTGTTTCATAATGAGGAACCTCATTAGCCAAGAGCTGTCATTCTAATTCCAAAGCTTGCACCTGTAGTAGGGGAAATGCCAAGTTGCACACAGACTTAAGGACTTTAATCACCTTTCAGCAATATTACTTCCTTCCAATAGGCTCTTGCGTTGCTTTTCCCTGTCTGGTCCTAAGAACTCATATTTTAATATTTGCTCTTTGCAACACAATTAATTAATCTAAATTAACTCCAACGCATTTAGACTGAAGGCCGTGTTCTGAAATTTGATCTAACTGTCCAAGTAGTTATTTTTCCCCAGCTAAACTGCAACACACACAAGCCCTATTCTATTGAGAGACCAGCGAATTAAACTGCAGTGGTGTAGGAAGATATGAATGACCCTTACTGGAATTTGCTTTATTTAAACAACTTCAGTACCATAGATAATGTTACATGATATGTTCAGGCTGGGCGATACATTGTGCAGATGCTTATATCAAAACCCCAGATGTATACTTTGCAAGAATTTGGAACTAAATGTTGGTTTTTTGTTATTTGCTTACTCTTGTCGATAAATCTATAACAGTTTCTCCTTTCTCATTTAGATTTCAGACCATTCACCACCATTTCTTCTATTATAAGAGGCATGTTCACAGGTAGTGTCAAGATAGAAAAGTTAGTCACAGAAACCAGATGGGTGGATGGGCTGCCAACCAGCCTAATCAAGCTGAGATCATAGGCACAAGACACTGCCCTCCTCCAGTGTTTTCTCACCATGCCATCCCTCACAAAGAGCTTCTCAAAATACACAGCATTATAGCACTGGGCTCTGAATTCTGAGAGTCCAGGTTTAACTTGGTTTGACAAGCAAGTAAAATTATCTATGAAGGCTATTTCTAAGCATGAAATATCTAAATATCTGCACCTGAATAGGTGGATGAAGTGCCATATTTATGGATTTATGTATATAAGGGTAACCTTATTATTCTGTTCCAGTTTTATTCTTTAAGTAAAACTGAATATACAGAATGTTTGCAATATCAGGTTATTTGCAGGGAAACTTATCCATCATCTTTTTACACTCTGTCTGATGGTAATCTCTGTGTTAGCCCATCACTTTTGTCAACATCCACCCAATGTGTATTTGAATTGTGCTTTAGAAACTCTATACAATATTAATTAGAAACTCTATACAATATTAATGAGATACTTTGGTTTTCTTCAGCTGTAGACAGCCCAGCTCTACAGTAGACTTTTTAAAACTGGGGTTTTATAAGATAATTGAAGTATCACTTGAGACTATTAATTCCTTTCTGATCTTTAGAAATCCATCCTAAGAGAATCCTCCAGTTTCAAAACTACTTTACTTATTTTAAATCCATTTGAGACGTCCAGCCTGAACACTCCATGAGAAAGGTTCCCTGATCTGAACATGACCTTCAAGGTGAATCATCACAAAGTGCATATCTTGTACTTTAAATGTTGCTGCTGAAAAGCTTCTTGGTATTGCTTTAATTAGTAGTTATTTATTTCATTGCCTTAAAGGGTTGCATGTTTCAAGGTGGGCCCTCTGAGTAGTACTGCTTATTCCTCCCACCACTTTCCAGGTAAGAGGCAGGGCTATAGCCCAGCTCATTATATGACTGATCTATTAAGATGGAAACAGCAAAGGCCAAAATTGCTTCCAAAAGGAGCAGAGAGCAACTAAAGTTTGGATGGTTGGTCTGGGTTTTGTTTTCTTCTCTTCTTAAGACAAAATCCTGAAATACCTGATGTGAAAACAGACTTGAGAGGAGTTGAAGAAAGTGTGTGAGTTTAAAGAGAAATAGATGAGAAATTCCCTTTTCTATGAAAAGCAGGGCTTCTGCTGGCTGTTATTTTTCTTCTTAGCAGAGATTGGGAGATTCTGTCTTTTGTCTAAATGTTATTTTCTGTTACTAAATTGAATCACAAGAAAGGAAAACCAGAGGAAATTACCTTCTGTCGTGGTCTGGTGGATGCAATATGAAAATGTCAGATACTGTTCTTTTGAAAAAATTCAGCTAGGAAAAGATTCTGGGGAATGTTTTCTTTCAAACAACACATGAAGGAGGTAGACTCAAGCACACTTCAGGGTAGTAGGAGGGCTGTTTATGAAGGTTGGTAGACAGGTGGTATGAATATTATGAGTCAATGTAGGCAAATAAACTTTTTGATTGATCAAGAAGAAACCAAAGACTTTATAAGGTAAATAATGCAAATTTGCCTATTTGCTAAAAAATAGGGTGGGGTTTTTTTGGTTTTTTTTTTTTTTTTTTTTTTTTTTTGTTTTTNGCCAAGTAATATTTTTTTGCTTTATGGATGTTTCAGTTTCACATGTTTTCTTAGAGCTTGGATGATGCAGATATNTTTTTTGGTTTTTGTTTTTTTAAGGGATATTAGAGGGATTTTTGTGTGGAACAAGGGATGCGTCTTTTTTGGTTCTTTGCCACACCAGATTAAATCCAGTTCTCACAAACCACTTGGCCTCATTTTTCTGCTTATGAAACTTCCTAGTAAACCTTGCCCTATACTCTAATTGCCAAGCTGCAATAAAGCAACATGATTTCTTAACAGAACTAGTAGATCACATTGAATTGTGGTAGAATTGTGAAATTTTTTAGCTCCCTAAACATTGTCATTTGTTTCAAGCTCAAGGAGCTTGTGTGACACAATATAATAATCAGTGTGTTTGTGTAAATTTGTGGGGTTTTTTTTTTCTGAATTGTTACCTTGATCCTGATTGCATGTCCATTAAAATTAATGGAAAGCTGATTTTCCTTCTATTGCTTTTTTTTTTTTTCCTTTCTCCCTTCTGCTCACCTAAAAATACTAATTTTAAATAAAGCATTTTCCCCACTGGTCCATCAGAAGAGATAAGTGTCTCAAAAACCATTGTTTTGGCTAAATGTCTTATGTTTTCTTTTGATTAGATTATAGTTTTTGATATACTTAAAATCTTACATCCTAATACTTACAATTATGGCAAAAGTTTATCTGTTCTCCACTGAAGTCAGCAATTCTTATAGCAGCAAATCGATTGCTGAGAGTAACAGGCTCACCCTAAAATATTTTTTAAGAATACTGGACTGATTTTTTAAGTACTAATACTTAAAGAAAACATCTCTTCCTCACCTTCCTATTCGCCAAGTAATATTTTTTTGCTTTATGGATGTTTCAGTTTCACATGTTTTCTTAGAGCTTGGATGATGCAGATATGTAATTCTCACACACTGCTCTCTCACTGGAATTTTCTTCTAACATGTCCATTTTTAAACTGTCATTTATGATAATATTGAAAACTGCATTTTGCATTACTTCAAAATTGCTAATTATTAAAAATGGTGACTACTAGGCCTTGTTCACTTAGGGAGCCATGTTCAGGTGGTCAATTCGGACAGTCTCCTACTAGCTCTGTTCAGATCCAAAATAAATTCTCACCCTAGTCTTGAGTGCTGCTACTTGCAGGCCTTGCCCATGCTGTTATCTCCTGCTCCTATGAGTGGACTTCTCATAGAGTGAGGCTGATGCTTGCAGAGTTTAGACGTGAAACTGGAAAAGGGTCAGGTTGTTATTTTTACCTTACATCAAGCCGTAAATAACAGACTTGTTGCAATCTGAGTTCCTGAAACTGCAGTCAATGGATTCTGGGTTGGTTAGTGGGAATTGGCATTTATGCACCAATACTTGCACTTCCAGCTGAATGGTTCAGTGACTGATACCACTTTGCTTTAAATCTGCATGTCATTAGCAGTCCAAGTGAATAGAAACTTGAGCATAAATAACTGAATGGATAAAGTCAAGTAGAAAGACACAAATACCACCATTTATAGAGCTGCAAAGCATGAGACCTAGAGTTACCTACAGTCAGCATGTGATAAAAATTTGTTAAAGCTAATAAGAACTTTAATAGATAGTTGTAGTTCTCTCATAACCTTAAACCATGGGTAAAAAGCAGAAATTCTTTCATTAAGGATGTTATAGACCACCTATATAGTGATGTTATCTTGTCATGATGCAGTGCCACAGGGAGCATTCAAGGGTTTCTTATACAGCAAGGAAAATAAGCATTAATAATCTTTAATATCTTTGAGTCATGGAAGTACTATTGCTACAATGAGTCCTCCAAGAGGAGGGTTTGCCTTGTACCAATGATTTCTCAGTTTTAATGACCATTAAAATAATTTTATGTCTTGAAACCTCTGAATCCATTACAGGAAAATTTAACTTTTCTCCGTGTGTTACATGCATCCTCCTTGTCCTTGCTCCTCAGGAAAAAAAAAAATCAGTTACTATAGCAGGTGGTAGGATTTTGTTGCTAGTAAAAATGACACTGAGTTAAGAAACAGTCTATAAACTACTGTATTAGATGCCTAATTTCTCAATAGGTGTTACCAAAACATAGCTTAAAATATTGTTACACCTAGGAGTCCAAACACTGCTGCAGGCATACTTTTTCCCCATTTGAGAAAAACATTTGCCAAAAGATGAAACACAGTACACAGTACTAAGTAGACTTGGTCATGCTGAAAGAAAAATGAGATGGGCAGTAGGCTTGACATCTCTGAGTTTACAAATCATCTTTGTCAGAAAAGTGTGCCACAATGATAGGTATAGGTTGTCCAATTTGTGAAGCAGGCAATTTGAGCAGCTGTCTGGACAAGAAACTATTCTGTGGTGCAGATCAGGTGTCATGACATCAAGACAGATGATTGAAGGAGCTGGGCCTGACACCACTGATTAAATTCAGGTGTGTTCAGAGAGAATTGATTACATATTGCCCAGTAGTCTGAAGCAGTGTGATAAAAAGGGCTGCTCTGAAAGGCCTTGTAGCAGTCCAGAAATGCTTATGAATAAAATGCACAGGATTTTGTCTGAAATGTGCTAGCCCCAAACTGAAGTGGAGAAACCAGTAACTGTCACAGGCCATTTCTACTCTAGGACCAAAATAAGGTGGTATTTGAGGTGCTGTATGCATAATATATTTAGTTTGAATA